>JARHVA010000228.1:5270000-5362500 GCA_037957365.1 Torreya grandis | reverse complement strand
AAAAATTAGAAAAAAATTGAAAATCTAGGGAAAACAAACAAAATTAGGGAAATTTAGTGCATTTAATGATAAGTTTAAAAAAAAGTGACATATTTAAAAAATTTAGGAAAATTTTCAAAAATAGAAAAAAAAATAACAAATTTGAAGAAATATAAAGAATTGGGCCAAATTAAAAAAATATGGGAAATTTAGAAAATCTAGGAAAAATTTAGCTAATTTAAGGGAAAATTTGAAAATTTAGTGAAAATTCAAAAAAATAGGGTAAGTTAGGGCAAATTTTAAAACTTCCAAAATTAAGGCAATTTGGAATTTTTATATAATTTTGAAAAATTTCACCAAAATTAGAGTAAATTTGATAAATTTAGGAAAACTCCCCAAATTAAAAAATTTAGTAAAAATTCAAAACTTCAACAAATTTTAAGAAACTCAAAAAATCAAGGAAATTTTAGCAATTTTAGGGGATTTTTTTGGAAAATTCAATAAATGTATGGGGTATCCAACTAATTTAGGAGAAATTAAAAAAATAAGGCATGTTTAAGGAAAATTATAAAACTTCCAAAATTAGGGCAATTTTTTTAAAATTAAAAAAAATCATAAATTTAAGACAAATTTATAAATTTTAGGAAAAAATCTCCAAATTAAGTCAAATCCTAAAAAATAGAGAAAATTTAACAAATCTAGGGTGCCCCCTCATTAGGTAAATTTAGTGTAAATTTAAGAGATTTAGTGAAATTTTGAAAATTTAAAGAAATTTTAACTAATATAGGGAAAATTTTAAAAATAAGGTAAATTTGAAAATATTCAATAAATTTGAAAAATTAGTCCAAATTCAACAAAATTAGGAAAAATTCACCAAATGTAGGGGAAATTCAACTAATTTAATGGATATTTAGAAAACTTAGAGGAACCTCAGAAAATTAGGACAAGTTTAAGATAAATTATAAAACTTATAAAAATAGGGAAATTTTTGGAAAATTTAATAAATTTAGATAAAATTTGATAATATAGGGTCAATTTAATAAATTTACATATAATTCTTGAAATTCAAGAAAATTACCAGATTAGGAGAAATTCAACAAATCTAGGGAAAACTCCTAAAATTTGGGTAATTTACTGTAATTTATAGAAAAATTAATAAATTTAGCAAAAAATTAAAAATATAGTAAAAATTAAACTAATTTAGGAGAAAAAAGGTTAAATTTAACAAATTTTGGGAAACTCAAAAATTAGGCCAAATTCAATAATTTGAGGGGAAATTTAGCAAATGCAGGGGAAATTGAACTAATTTAAGGGAAATCCAACAAATTTAGGGAAAGTTTAGGGAAAATTATAAGAATTCTAAAAATAGGGAAATTTGGGAAAAAATAAAAAAATAAAGAAATTTCTCAAAAAATTAGGGTAAATTCAATAAATTTAGACAAAATTTTAAAAATTAAGGCAAATTTAGTAAATCTAGAGAAAACTAAAAAATTAGGGCAATTTAGTGTAATTAGGGAAAATTTAAGAAATTTAACAAAAAATAAAAAATTTGGGAAATCTCAACTAGTTTAGGGAAATTTATACTAATTTTAGGGAAACTCAACTAATTTAGTGATATTTAAAAAGTTTTGACAAATTTGGGGAACTCAAGAGCTTGACATATTGGTGAAATACTTTCTATTTATACCACTAGCCCAAGTTAAATTCTCATTGAGTTCATAGGGTGAAGCTCTTCTCCAAGTGGCCATGTGGGCACCTTGAGGTAGGGGTTGCACTTCTCCATGTGGACCATGTGGAACATCGTGGGGCACTCCAAATATAGAGAACTCAATGGACACCTAGGCCCACCCACATGTCCCACTTCAAGGATAACTCCCTGTATTTACCCCTAAAGTTTTAAACTCAAGGGCTTGGCATATTGGTGAATTACTTGTTATTTGTACCCACCAACCCAAGTTCAATTCTCATTGAGTTCATAGGGTGAAGCTCTTCTCCAAGTGACCATGTGAAAACCTTAAGGTAGGGGTCACACTCCTCCATGTGGACCATGAGAAACATAATGGGGTACTCTGGCTATAGATCGCTTGATGGATGTTACAGACCCAAACCCACCCATATGTCCCACTTTAAAAAGGAATCCTCACATTTACCCCCAAATTTTAAACTCAAGGGATTGGTGTATTGGTGAATTAATTTTTTTTTGTAGCCACCAACCCAAGTTCAATAGTAATTGAGTTCATAGGGTGAATATCTTATCCAAGTTGTAATTTGGGCACTTTGAGGTAGGGGTTACACTCCTCCATGTGGACCACATAAAACATAGTAGAGCGATCTAACTATGGATCACTTGGCAGATGTTACAAACCTAGGCCCACCCACATATCCCACTTTGAGAAGAAATCCCCACATTTACCCCCAAATTTTAAACTTTTAGGTTGAGAAGGACTCATGATGTTGTTACCATTGATTTATGATGATGAATTCTACTTATCGATTCTATATTATGTGGTGGAAAGTGTATAAGAGTAGTGGGATTTATCACTTTTAGCTAAATTCCATGGGTTTAAACCAAGTGTGAATCACTTCAAGAAATGGGTTAATAGGAACTATGGGCCTAGTAAAATAATGGATATTATTTCTTTGGCTAGGAACTGCATTCTCATTTCCTTCTTATGTAGAGAATATTTGACCAAAACACTCCATGATGGTCTTATTTTATGGGAAAATTGTTTGTCTCCCTTAGCAAATGGAGAGAAAGGATTTCCCATAATTTTAGCTATTTTTAGAACTTCCTTATGTGGATTTCCCTTCTTAAGCTCCTGCTAGACTTCTTGGATGAGGATGTCATTTTGGTATCGAAAGGGCTTTTGGGGTTTTGTTATACATTAACTTAACAACTCATCATAGGAGGAGACTCTTGGAGGCTCGAGTAAAGGTTTTAATCTCTCATACTAAACCCCTTCTGAAGTCTATCCTCCTTAAGTTGAAAGGTAAATTGTGAAGATAAAGCTTTTAGAATGATGGATTTTTGAGACCTTGCAATTTATACTCTTGTCTTCATATCCTTGGAGTTTCCTATCTAATTTATATTGATAACCTTAGTAATAACCAGGATTCCTTATCTCTGAAGGATTCTCATTGTGTCAAAGGAAGTATGGTATACAAGGCTTTAGTCTACGAAATGTTTCTAAAGTCATATTCAATGTTACAAGATCAATTTGGGTTGAAACCCAATATAGATATGATCAGGGACTTGGGTGGATTTGTTGATATCAATCTTACTTCTCAGGTCTCTATTCATCCCATTATCTCTAATAACATTTTTGTGTCTGAGTTTGAGTATACCCCTCTAACTCCCTCGAGTCTTTGCATGGTGGCTATTGACTCCTCTTTGACTTTTTTTATGGGAAAATCTTCCCCCCTTAAGGAATGGTCTGGCTTAGGGCCTAACCCCTCTCCAAAGGATAAGATGCATCTATTTATTTACCTTAAAGAGTTACTTGAGGATAAAATAGATTACTATAAATTTCCTTAGTGGCTCTCAACCTCTAAACGAATGGGGCTTAAACAAAAATAAGAATGGGGACATTATTATCATGATTCAAGTTCTTAGTTCCATCATAAAAAGTTAAATCCTATAAAATGGGAGATTAATTATGGAAATAAAATGTGGAAAAGGGGTGACCATCATCTCAAAGGAAACAAGAAATGAATATGGATGAGGGAATTTCTAAAGGAACTCAAAACACCCTTATAGGGAGAAATGTAACTGGCTCTAAATGATGAATTCTCTAAGGTTTCTTGGTTTGTTTGTAGGTTGGGTCATTGGTTGTAGCTACTATGGTAATTTTGAGGTCTCTATCTTTGGGGAGTAGTGTATCACCCCTGACTCAAAAAACATTTTTAGACCTATTTTTGAATTTTTCTCCTATTTGGGTCTTTTATTTTTTGAATTTTTTGGCAACTAGAATTCTATTTCGACTATTTTTCCTAAGAATCATTATTGAAAAAATTATGGGTTGGTGTATGATGGAAATATTAATTAGGTGGGATGGATTTTATTACCCTTTATTTTATATTTCCATTTAAATATCATTATTTTTTTCCCTCATGGAAAATTAATTATCAACTCACCTCCCTGTGTCTTCTCATGATGAGGCTTTTCCATTTTTGGTTTATCATCACCCCTTTTGCAATCATGATTTTTATTTTTTGGGTCATCATTTCCAAAGATGCTTGTGCCATTATTAATCACCTTAATGTTCACTTATTATTTTTCTTTCTTTCTTAGTTTAAGTTTTTTATTTGATCTTATGCTTATTTATTAAGGTTTTAACACTAGGTTAATGCTGCTAAGAGGTTCAAATTTCCTAATTTTATTTTAATGGATTCCATTAAGGAATTGTTAAGGAATAAAGACAAAGAGATGTATTCTGAATATGAATCCCTTAAAGATGAAATTCCTAAATTGAGAACAAGCATAGTAGAACCAATGTCCTACTCTACTATAAAAATAATAACCCCAATGTATGGGGAATTCTAGATAAGGGTGGCCTCATGCATTTCATGCTGAGAATTTTTATACACAACTCCAATTTGTCCAAGGATTTTATGGAATCATGTAAAGAAAGGCTTGTGGTGATGTTGGGATTATGGATTGAGGTTTCTGAAGAATCCATTACCAAAGGTATAGGGTTTTTCATGCATGACATGAAATATTATAAGGACAAGACCATGAAAGATGAATGGGTCTATAAGTTTTTTTAATCCATGGAGAAAGTGAAGGAAGTCACCAAAATCTTTAGATGAATTGACCTCCCTAAGGTATGGCTAGAAGTATGCAAGGAAGTGATGTTGTACCTCACTTTTGACTCCAATTTTAGTCTGGTTAGATCAAATCATATCATGCTCCTAAATCAATTTAAATAAATTTACAAGGCCAATATCCCCTTTAATTTTTATGCTCTCTTGAATATTTTATGGTAGCATTCAAAGGGAAAAACAAGGTTTATGTGGCACATCAATCACTAATTTTTCTATTTTTTAAGTTTGCCCCTCCAAATAGGAGCAAAGAGTTGTTACTGACCTTGGGTTTGTGTTTGGTGTAAAATAAAGGGAAGAAAAGGAATAAAAGGGCTTGTGTTAATTTTATTACTATTGGAACCAAAAAGGCTAATGTTTGTAGGCCCAAAAAAAAATTGATCTTAGAACTAAAATATTTGATGGAGTTGGTGGTGAAATTGGATGGGTCCCAAATGAAATATGATCCTCTGGTCATCCTCTTTGATCCAGGTTCCATGGAATCTTCCAATATAGCTATTTCTATTCTGGTTGAGAGTTCCCTAATGGTTCTTAGTCTTACCATTTTTGCTCTACTCAAGGTTAGTTCGCCTAAGGATAGATTACACTTAATTGATTTGAACCTCAAGGATAAATCTTGGAGATCAGAATGATAAGGAAAGAGTTAAAATAAATTCAATGGGCCATTTTCCTAATATTTGGTTTCGAGACTAAGAAAGGCCAAATTTCTACTTTATACTCCCCTTCCTACAAAAAATGGAAGACCTAGTTGACCCATAGGTGTGGGTTTCCATCGTGGGTTGGATGAGTTCTATGTCTTGACTACTGACTCTTAAAATCACTACTTACCCTTCTATAATTAGGGGATTGAAATATACTATCAAATATGGACATGGGTATATGACCTAGGGAAAATCTAGAAAAGGTTCCCATTAGGTTTTAGGGGACACTTTTGTTCATGCCCTGCCTGTTCTATTTAAGTAGTTTTTTAGTTCGATCTTTTTCTCTCTTTTTATGCTTTACTCATTCTTTCTTGTTGGTTTATGTTTTTTGGTAAGATGTGCACTCCATTTCTTCTTTTTGTATCTTTTTAGAGACTTAGGCCTCCTAATGTGCCCTAGGATGGATTCCACACTAGTCAAAGGTGGGCTTATCTAATTCAAAACAAATTTTGTGAAAATTTAAAAAATTAGGCCAAATTTAGAAAGAATTAAGGCAATTTTGAAATTTAGGGGAATTTATAAAATATAAGGGAAATTCAAAAAAATAGGGAGAATTTAAAAAGTTCCAAAAATTAGGGTAGATTGGGGTAATGTTTGGAAATTTCAATATTTTTTGCAAAATTTTCAAAATTTAAGGCAATTTTAGGAGAAATTCTTAGAATTAGTGAAAATTCTCAAAATAATGGCAAATTAAAAAATCCAAAAATTAGGTTAAATTCAATGAATTTATTAAAAATTTAAAAAATTAGGGAAAATTTATGTAATTTAGGAAAATTTCAAAAAAATAGGGAAAATTCAACAATTTTAAGAAACTTGAAAAGTTGGGCCAAAATCAACAAACTGAGGAGAAATACAAAAAATTAGGGAATGTTTAGTGAAAATTCTTAAATTTAAAAAATTATAATTTTTTTAATATAAATTCTAAAAATTCAAAAATTAGTGAAAATTTGGGTAATTTTGGTCAAATTCAACAAATTTAGTGAAAATTCAAAAATTTAGGGTGAATTCAACAAATTTAAGGAAAAATCCAAAAATTAGGGAAAAATTAGCAAATTTATGGGAAAACACAAAATTAGGGTAATTTAGTGCAATGTAATAAAAAATAAGAAAGTTTGTGAAAATTTTAAAAAATTAGGGAAAATTAATTAAGTTATAGAAAATCCAAAAATTAGGGCAAATTTAAGAAATTTTAGGAAAATTCAAAAACATAGGGAAAATTAAGAAAAGTTAGGTAAAACTCCCAAAAGTAATGAAATATTGCTTGTGAATTTAAAATTTTAGGTAAAATTAGTGAAAGTTTTAAAAATATAAAAACTTTAAGTATAATTTCAAAAATTAAAGAAAAATATTGAAATATAAGGACATTTTGGAAAAATGCGTTAAATTAACAAAAATTCAAACATTTAGGGAAAATTGAATAATATATAGAAAAATTTAGGGAAAGATTAAATAGATTGAAAAATTAGAGGGAATTTAAATAATAAATGAAAACTAAAAAATAAGAAAAATTAATAGAAAAATAAAAATTTAAGGAGAATTCAATAAATTTAAGAAAAAATCAAGAATTTATGGAAATTAATTAAATTTAAGATAATTTTGAAAAAATAGGTTAAATTTTGAAACCATAAATAAAACCTTCCACTATTATGTGATAAATGTGAGTGTGTCATCTTTTCTTTCTTCATGTGTTTCTAAGGACAAAGTATACCATGTTATGTTTGCTCCTTAAAGGCTTGATCTTTTTTCCTTAGTCATAAATGGGGTATACCACACACATTATAACCCATTTTTTCTTCCTTTGAAGTGGAAGTGGGCACGCTGATGTTTACCCCTCAAATACTCAAAAAAGTCCTTGCTCTAACTTATATTGTTTTTGGCTCCATATTGTAGATGTTTTACTAACACCTTGTAGGGATAGAGGAGAAAAATTAAGTGATGGGAAAAAATTCAACACACTCAAAACTCAACAAACCATTTTCATTTTTTTCCTCGGCATGTGTATTCTCATACTCAATCAAATCTATATCTTAAATTTGAGATTGATTTTATTTTTAGTGTATAATAGAGTAGGTATCTTTAGTAGTCAACTACATATAATTATTTGTCTAACATTTCATATCTCACTACTGGATCCATCTTCATAGAAGAGAATGAATCCAATTCTTGAATATTAATAAATAAGACTTAGGTTCACAAATATTTTAGTGATATAAATAGGCAAGGAAAAAACACAAGGTCGATCATCAATAATTTTAAGAGAATAGAGAATAAAAATAAAATAATACTACAAGACCGTAGAAGACAAAATATTTATCAAACAATAAAATAAGAATAAGAATCATTAATTCAAATAAATAATTAATAAATTTAAGAGGAATGAAAATTAATTCAAAGTAAAATCTATAACTTTATAATGATTCAATATGTTAATTCAAAGTAAAATTGATAAATAAAATAAAATAAAAAATTAAAATAAATATTAAATAATAAAAAAATAAAGTAAAAATCAATAAGTATAACAAAATAATGGCATGATGCCAAGCATGTGCCAACCTAATAAAATTTTCCAAATTAAGCACTTGTGCACACTCAACTAAATTTTGTAAGGTGCTTAGATGTCATTTGTACCTAACAATACTCTCAATCTTCTACCACACCTACCAATCCTTTTACCTATAAAATTATTTCAATCTCATCTTCAAATGTTTGTAAAATATCAAGTAATTATTTATCAATCATAAACCACATTACAAGTCTATGCATTTGGTTTGGATAAATTTTATAGTTAACTCTAAGGCATTCATTCCTACTCAGCTTATTATTAAAAATAATTTACTTGATGAGATTAATTATTTCCATAACTTACATGTTATTAATAACTAGAACATAAGGATACACGTAGTATGGGGGATCAAAATACCATTGAAACTAATCTTATTAATTTTTTTAGAATAACTAAGATAATATAATTAACCTATCCTTCATTACATTGGATCCTCTGACCCTTATTTTACTTAGAAAATGCTTATTATTTTCCATGGCATCTCACAATATTCCTTATGAAGAATTCATGATTAGCATTGAAAGAAAAATTGAGGACCCACATTTACATATGGATAAATAAAATAGGAAATATTACTCTATAATACTTTGTACAGTGAAACTCCCCAAGAACAACATCAATAAAAAAGGTAAATCAACATTAAAGAATCTCAATGGTAAAAAATACATGATTTTCTTGAAAATTTATAAGGGGAAGGCAATTATCATTTTAAACATAGAGGACTAACTTGATAATATGATAGACGACTTTAAAATAGTGGTAGCTATAAACTTAGTCAAATAGACCCTTTAAATAAGGTTTCTAGATATGCTATTAATTTAATCAAAAAGTCCTCCTTGATTAATGAATTCAAAATAATACTCATTCCCATAGATCCCATCATGCCAAGAATATATGGTTTATCTATTATTTATAAACCTAAGATCTTTATTCAACCTATTTTAGTTACTATTGATTCACCTACATATAATTTAGTAAATTATTTAGCAATGAAAATTTAACATCTAGTTGGTACCACTATGTCCTTTATCAAAGATATGAACTAATTTTTCTAAAAAAGTGTCAAATTCAAAGCTTAATTACAATGAAATTTTACTTAGTTTTGAGGTTCTTTCCCTCTTCATTGAATTTTTTTTATATGAGGTCACAAAGGTTTTAGATAATTTAAAAATTATGAAATGACTAATTTAGTTTAATATCACCTTAAATCCACCCATTTTAGCTTCTAAGGTGATATTTTTAAACAAATAGAAGGTGTAGCAATGGGCTCACCTCTTTTTCAAAATTTCACTAATCTATTCATGGAAATATTTTAAAAAATTGTTATTCAATATTCTCTCTAGATACCAAATCAATGGTAATATTTGTAGACGATGTATGTACATGATAGGATTAGCTTAAAAATATCCTATCTCAAAAGATCTAGACTCAAAAAAGGTTAATAAAATAGAGATGTGATACTAAATATTGGGGTAGTGGCAAATGGATCTACATATCTAAAAGAGGGTTACCTATATCACAATACCAATAGGAAATGGTTCCAAATCCTAAGCTTATGGTACAATGAAACAAATATAACTAAACCTAAATGGTTTTAAATTATTTTTAACAAGCAATAGAAGTTGTTTTTCAATTAATTTAAAGTAAAAGAGAAGGGTTAGAATGATTAAAAAGGGTAAGTTTTCATGGTTGACAAATGGGCTTCTAGGCAACCTAAAATAGAAGATGGAAAATCTAAGTAATCCTATAGACACACATTCATGTATGTCTATATGTATATATGTATATATACCCTATAAAAAGATGCACACACATTTATTCACTAAGAAATAAACAATATCTAATCTACAAATTAAATAAAGGAAAGAGTATAAGGTTAGAAATACTTACCTTAGAGTGGCATCATCGAGTCTCAATCTCCCCCTTAGCCAGTGGTGATTTGAAAGATATTTTGACTATGCCTATATGTATATATGTAAATATAATAGTATATATGTATATATACCCTAGAAAAAGATGCACACACATTCATTCACTAAGAAACAAATAATATATAATCTACAAAGTAAATAAAGGAAAGAGTATAAGGTTAGAAATACTTACCTTGGAGTGGCATCATCGACTCTCAATCTCCCCCTTAGCTAATGGTGATTTGAAAGATATGTTTGTGACTATGAAAGCTTCAAAGGATGGACAAAAGGATCTAGACCAAAAAATCTCCTCCTAGTGAATCTCCAAGACTTTCAAAAGAAAATCTTCTTCAAGATAAGGTTTTAGACCTAACTCCTCCAAATGTGACTTAGGGAAAAATTATGAGTGAAATCAAAGTGAATAGAGTGTATATGATATGTTTAGAATGAAATATCACTTTTATATGTAGTGATCCAATAATTAAAACCAACCCTAAAGGCTAAGCTAATAACATCAGCAAAATTCATACATTTAATATGTCATATAGAATTGAACAACATTGACCAAGTTGATATAATATGAATTTCAATAAATAGGCTCAAAAGTACATCAGACTAGATGATGTAGTATAGGGAGGTAAACTATGAAAAATAGATAGTATCGACATGGCCAAAGCCATAAAATATAAAAAAACTCACATAGATCAGTAGGATAGGATAGGATAGGAGGTAAGTAAAAATAAAAATATAAAGAAACTTAATAGGTAATGAGAATGATATGATCATGATCTAGCTAAAATCACCACAAGCTTGTCCACTCATTTCTTAGTGCACCCTTTAAGGCATGCACTCAAGTAGATTTATGCTCAAAAATTCACTTCAAGAGAAAGCACAAGTAAATGATAAAGATAAAAATATTATGTGTATACATGATTTAAATTTTTTGGGAATATTGGTGTATTATTCCTAATTTAGTTAAGGGTCTATAGTAATAAAGTCAATAAATAAATATGCAATAATTAAGTAATTAATTTTTTTAATTTGACTATAATTTGAATCTTTCTAAAAATAGTAATAAGGAGAGAAAATAATACTTATCTATAAATGGACTTAGATGACTATTGTAGGGTCCAAAATTCACTATGCAGGACTAGGACACTTGCACAAATCAAGATCTGGACTTTTTTTTATGATTGGATAGGAACACTGAAATAAGATAACCTAGAGTTTGATGTTATAGTCTAATTTTGATGCTATTATTTAGGAGACCTAAGCTTTTTAGGTTTTGTTCACTATGTCTATGTGAGCTTGCCTATGAAATTTCAACTATTGGATGCTTGTGGAACTCCCTGTAGAGCTTATTTAGTCTTAAAACACTAGACTCCATTATGCTTTAAAAAACTTTGGGAAAGAAGGGGGGTTTAGTGTGTGTAAGATGCACTAGATGTGTATCCACACCTCTTGTGTGGGCATGCTACCTACATACCAATAATCTGAAGAGGGATCAATCCATATGTAGTTCTCCCACTTGGTGTGTTTTATGCAATTGTGTGTATGAAGATGCAAATTCTAAAATGGGGGTGTGCTTGAGGTGGCTAGGGATTGGTGCAAGGATTTAGATGTGCTTGTAATGGTATTATCTAGTTGTATGTATAGAATAGGAAATATTACCTTACTAGTTTTGCTTGTATTCTTACTTGCTTTGTGATATTTGCCAACCCTTTCCAAATGAACTTTGAATGGGCTTTTATAGAGATCTGTTGGTCATAGGTTGGATGTGCTCACATTAGGCTAACAAGAATAGGGATAAGAAATGGGAGGAACTAAACATTGGAGGAAAAAACTCACTTAGACAAGAGTGTTAAATTTAGACACTAGAGGGCCCAATGCTATAGTCCAAGTTGGGCACTATAGTCTAGAGCTAATGAGACCTGGAAGGATACATTTGTCATGTAAAGAGTAGTCTAGCTGAGTTGAGATCAGGTCTAGAAGGCTATGAATGATTGGGAATATGTGAAAAGATGCCTATGAGGGTCATGAGATAAAGTAAAAGGGACCTATAGGATGGGTTTCATTATCCACACTCAAGCTACGAATTTTCACATTTTATATGACTACATTTCCCCCCCTTTTATTCTAGTGATGCAACAAAGTAAAATACTAGGATAAGGGAAAAGTAGAAAGCGTACCTAAACTTAACTATAAGGGTGAAGCTCATAAAGATATGTGATATTAGGTGTGCATAGAGAGAGCACATTTTGAAGTGTAAATCTATAAAATAAAATAAAGAGTAGATCAATTCTTACTAGATACACTATATCTAAAATAATAAAGTACAAAGCTAGGTAAGAGAGAGAGGAATAGAAAAGAATGAATACACCTCACTAGGTATGTGAACCAATATAAAACATATTATGATGCTTAGTGATGTTAATTATTTTTTGATGATGTATTGTACTAAAATTAATATCATGAATAGAGCTGAGTGTTTAATTCCTTAGAAGTGGCTCAAGAATGCAAAGGTTGGACATTTAGCTCCATCATCACCTACTAAGTAAAGTTATGTGATCCTATGTGTGTTGATCAATGTTTGGATTGTGTGTCTAATCCCTCTAAGTATGTGGCTCAAGAATATAAAGGCTATTTAGGCCTTTGGCTCCATCGTTGCCTAGTGAAGAAAAACTATGAACTGATACTAGTATGAAATGTGTGTCATATGAGATGGCTCTTGAAGACAATGAATGTTCTATAATTTGATAATTTTGGCATGGATATATGAATGTATGCTAGAAACTAGGCCAATCTTGGTCATTCTAAAAGATGGATATCAGGCTTATATAAAAACCACTCTAAAAGTTATACAGTAGGATTATATGAAATCCACTCCAAAATGTAGAAGTTAGGCTTGTATGAATTTTACTCCAAAATAATGCCAAACACCTACAAATGGAATAAGGCACATAACTACTAAAAATGTCTAGCTAATGTTCTAAAATTGAAAATAAAATAAGACAAATGTGTCATGCATATTGCCCCCAATCACTGGTATCTAAAACATGGATTTTTATCTAGAAGTTATACCAACTACCCTATCTAAAACTAAAAGTGAGAGCCATCATGATGCATATAATGCCCCTTATATCTAGATTCTCTAAGCAAGAGTGTACTAAAAATGATTGATTCTAAATTGGTATGAATGTGCAAAATTATAGTTGAACCTACCTTTCTACCTTCTTTTGGAAAGTCTATTTTTTTTTCTATTTGGATAGGAACACCAAAAATGGACACTAAATGGTCTGGTGCTATAGTCCAAACTTGGAAATATTATCCTGGGCTAAATCTAATGACTATTATATAATTTTGACTATCTTCCTAGTCTTTTCTATCTAGTTTAAAGTCTAGTTTCTATTCTAAGAATTGTTTTGTTATCGTTAGGAGCTCTAATCTCTATGACAAAACCCCTATTTGTTGCCCCCTCTTTTGAGGGTAGGAATAAAGACCCTACAATGACTACCCTCAGAAGAAAGAACCCTACAATTGTGTTATTAGACAAATATACATGGTATAGAAATGATAATCTATAAGATATATCAATATATAGCATGGTTTGTAATGAGAGATTATTAGATCAATAGGGCATTCCTAGATAGATATAACAATGTAATAACATGTGCAATGCACTGAATTAGAACTGGTAATTTGGTTATTTATTAGTTTTTAGTTATTAATAGGGATGGAACATGATGTCTGTCATGACATCCAAGAAATCAAGATAATGCATGATGTGGATCATGGCATTGAAAATAATTGAGAAGAAAACAAGCAAAAAGAACACAAGGTAGGAAACAAGAAGGATATAAGAGTGTCCAAGGGGCAAAACAAACAAGGGACATGGGCACATGTCACTCAAATTGAAAATCAATCATACAAGGCATGTTCAAATGCCACATACACATACAAGTGAAAATAAACAAGGTTGGCATGAAAGCCACAATCACATGAAAGAGTACAAGTAAAGAACATTGGCAAATGTCCTAAGGCAAACACAATAGTAGAAGCAAAGAACATTGGTAAATGTCGTAAAGCACATACAGGAGACAAACAAGAATTGAGAAATACAAACACATATAGTTATGTAGAGAAAGAAAGGAAAGCATGTAAATATTGTAAATACAATCACATATAACTAATCAAAGCAAGAAGTGAAAGTATGCAAAACATGTTAATACAATACCAGGTATATGCTAAGGAAATACACAAGTGATATATATTATTAGAATGTCGATAGAGTAATTTGTGTAATATAGTAAGTAATGTACATCAACATGATAATCTAGAGTGTTTGGTGTAGGAATGACATAAACTAAATGGTGTATTAATGTAGAAGATGCCTCCAATAGGTAGATATATCAATATATGTCTCGAATATATGAATTAGGATGCCCCTTCAATGGGTAGAGTGAAGCAATCAAGGATCTAGATGTCACTGCACACATTCAAAGAAGATCAAGTGAAGTATGGTAATGTAGAATTGACAAACAATAGCATATAACAACAAATGTAAATCTAGCATAGTAGTATAAATGTAAAGTATGGATAATGTATACAATCAATTTTTTTTCAGAATTTTGAATTATTTGAATGTTTTTATATTTTGAAATTTTTGAATTATTTTTTGATATTTTGAAATTTTGTATTGTTTTTATATTTTTGGAATAAGCTATGTACAATCAATCAAATATAGACTATATACAATTAATACAAAGAAGAAGTGATACTAACCAATGAGTCTCATACGATATTCGCTAACATGATGTCTTGTATCGATGAAAGGGATCATGCATGATCATGAAGCATGATGGAATGGCTAAGACTATGATTCTAAAATCTATATATGTTATAAATGATCTAAAATATTTGAATTATAAACCAACTATTGGGTCCCCCTAAAACTATGAGAAGTAGATGAAGTTATAGGGCTCTTAGGGACCCATCTAGTGGTAGGAGAAACTCTCTAAACATGTGCTTTGTGTGTGGATGCATGAGACCTCAATGATACTACCCTGGGTATGAAAACTATAGCTAGAAGTTGTCTAAAATCCTAAAACATGGTTACTCTGAAAGAGACCTATGTGGAAGTGAATAAACTCTCTATTCTAGTGATGGAGGCCTCAAATATGTTTGAATCTAAACTAGAAGAAGAACTAAAACTAGTGGTTGAACTAAAAATGGTGACTACAAAGTAGAAGATGGCTCTAAAGTCAAGAGTGGTAACTCATATGGAACTCTACCAAATATGATAACCTGATTAGCATGAATGAATTTCATGCATATGTGAACTGTAGAAGGTATTTCTCAAAGTTTTTGAATCCATGGTTGACCAAGTAACATATCAAAAACTCCTACACTCAGAATAATAATAAATGGTGTGGCCATGTGTGTCATACCAACCTATAGAGGAAGTATAATCTCACCCAATGGATTATGTATATGCCCACTGAATCCACTGATAACTATGTCTATCAGGGTAATATCTTTCTTTGAATAACCCAAATGCTATACTAATGTCATAGTACACATGTTAACACTAGATCCATTATCTATGAGAACACTATGAATAGGATGATTATGAATGTAAGCTCTAATGAAGAGTGAATGATAATCTAAATAATCCTCGACTATCTCTTGCTTTGAGAAGGAGATGGAAGGTCTAGCTAGAACTCTAAAATTTTATACACCAATCATGTTGCTCAAAGGATGTAACTCAACTAAACATACCTTATATGTATCTAGTGGGGGATATGCATGATATGCATGGTGGACACTTGATGTATCCCATTTCTCTTGTTTATAATTCTATGAAAATGAATCTGAGAAGATTTTCAAAGCTTTATCTTGTGTTTTATTTTCCTATAGAGGTTCAACTAGAGTGTCAAGATCAATAAAATTATCATCTATCAGGTCTTGTATCTTATGTCTCAAACTAATGCATCTATTTTTTGTATGGCTTAGTGCCCTATGAAACTCAAAAAATGCATTTTTATCATATTCCCATCAAAGAGGCTTTATTGGATCAACTTCATGAATAGGAGGGAGAGATATGATATTACATTCCAAAATTTTCTATAAAACTCTAGCTGAAAGAACTGGTAGATTGGTAAAATTTCATTGACGAGGTGTTGCTAAAACCACACATTGAGGGAGTTTTGAAGCCACATTGACTATAGGTTGATTCTAATTCTTGATATCATTAACCTTTACTTTGTATGGGACTTTTCTGTTACTCTTGTTTGTTATTTTTGATATACTTGTGTACTTGAGTTTTCCCATTGAAATTAGCTTGAATTCCCTTTCCTTTAGTGTGTGACATAATTCAGTGAAGGAAGAGAACCTTTTAAACATTATTGATTCATGCAAAGCTAGTAGAAGACTCTGTTTAAATAGATCTTGTAAATCTTGATCAACCATGGGGCTAGTCATCTTAGCCAAAATAGTCTTATATCAAAGAACATAATTTGTGAGATGCTTCTTTAACCTTTGTTTCTATTATACAACTTGGGCATATAAAACCTTATCACCAATTCTAACACTGAAATGAGTTAGGAACATGTCAGCTAAAGGATTGAATGCATTGATTGACTGATTTCATAGACTATAAAACCATTATAAAGCATAATCCTTTAGACTTTATGGAAATAACTTGATAAGTATCTAGTCATTTGGTACATAGTCCAAGCATGTTGCATGAAAGGATCTCAAATATGTCTCTAGATCACCCTTTCCATCATACAGAGTAAGCTTGGGCTGAACAAAACCTTGTGGCAAGGGTGTAGAAGCAATATGACATGCCAATGGTATATGAAGTAGAGAAAAATAATCTAAAGCCTGTGTAGGTTTAGAGACACCTTGCTCAAGATGTAGCACCTTGGATTGAATAGATGTTATCTCTTGCATAAGGGATGTCACATCAGGAGACAAAGATGTACTAGTTGTAGCTAGTGGCATAGAGCCAGGTTGGGATGCTATAGGGGGTTATTGAGACATAGTTACCCCCATAGTATCATGTGCAACTGGTTGCTCTATGGTTTGAGAAGATTGACCATTATTCACTTTCTGTTTTTCCTCTTGTAGTATTTTAAGCATGCCATCTTACATATTAGGGTTTTTAGTTAATATTTTTTGAAGTTCCCTTTTATTAGTTTCATCAAAGCTACTGTATTGGGCCATTGTTAAGGTAGGAAAACAATTTAAAAATTGATTTAATTTTTTGTAATAAGTTGTAATAAGAAAGGTCCTATGGAATAAAAATAATGAATGTAGGAAATGTAAAGTCTTTAAAATAGCAAACTGGAAAGCGCATAAAAAGGATACAAAGCTCACAAACATGTAAGGTGATACCTTAAGAAGAAAATAGGAGCTAGTATATGCAACTAGGGTTTTGAATGGAATTAGTTTTAAAATTAATAAGGAATTTTTAAATTTGATGTAAATTTATGATTTAAATAAGTAAAAAATCAAAAAATGATTTGAAATTTCTTGATTTGAAAGGACCTGGTGTATGAAAATAGGGTTTGGAGGAAAAATAAAATTTTGAAATTACTATGGAATTTGAAATTTTAAGGTGAAATTTTTAATTTAAATATGCTATTAAAAAATCAAAAAAATATTGGAAAAATACTGGGAAAATACTATGACCTAGGATGGGCAACTAGAGTTTGAAAGGAAAATTATTTTAAAATTACTAGGAAATTTTAAAATTTAATGCTAATTTCTAATTTTTATTATGCAGGTAAAAAATAAAAATAAATAGAAAAAATTAGTAGGAAATTTACCCTAGGGTTTTTAGGGTTTTTATGTGCAAACAAAGTAAGTCAAATTCACCAAATGATTTAACAATTTTGGGAATATTGGTGTATTATTCCTAATTTAGTTAAGGGTATGGAGTAATAAAATTAGTAAATAAATATGTAATAATTAAGAAACTAATTTTTATAATTTGACTATAATTTGAATCTTTCTAAAAATAATAATAAGGGATAGAAAATAAGACTTAGCTAGAAATAGACTGAGATGATTGTTGCAGGGTCTAAAATTCACTGTGTGGATTTGGACATTATCACAAATTAGGATCTAGACTTTGTTTTATGATTAAATATGAGTTCCAAAATAGGATACCCTAGGTTCTGGCACTATTTTCCACTTCTCTTGATGTTGTTTAGGAGACCTGAGCTTTCTAGGTTTTTTTTGTTATGTCTTTGTGAGCCTACTTGTGAAATTTTGACTATTGGATGTCCATAAAACTCCTTGTAGAGATGATTTAGTCTTAAAACACTAGAACCCATTATTCTTTGAAATTTTTTTGGAAATAATGGGGGATTAGTGTGTGTAAGATGCATTAGACGTGTATCCACACCCATTATATGGGCATGTTACCTACATACCAATACTCCAAAGAGAGATCAAGTCATATGTAGTTATCTCACTTGATGTGTTTTGTGAAATTATGTGTATGAAGATGAAAATTATAAAATTGGGTGTGCTTGATGTGGTTATGGACTAGTGTAAGGATTTGGATGTACTTTTAATATTATTGGTTGGTTGTATGTAGAGAATAGGGAAGATTGCCTTAGTAGTCTTTCTTGTATTCTTGTTTGATTTGTGATATTTTCCAACCCTTTCAAAATAAACTTTGAATGGGATTTTATGTGGATTTTTTGGTCATGGGTTGGATGTGTTCATATTAGGACAACAATAATAGGGATAATAACTAGGAGTAACTGACCATTGAAGGCAAAAATGCACTTAGACAAGGCTGCTAAAAGTGGACAATAAAGGGCCCAGTGCTATAGTCCAAGTTGGGCACTATAATCTTGAGCTAAAAATACCTCAAGGGATAGATTTTTCATGGAAAGAGCAGTCTGGCTGAGTTGGGATCAGGTTTAGAAGGCTATGGATGACTGGGAATCAATGAAAATATGCCTATGAGGGTTATGAGAGTAAGCAAGAGGGAACTATGGGATGGGTGTCATTTTCCACACTCAAGTTACCAATTTTCACATTTTATATGACTATAATACATATACCACATCTGAAACTCATCACATGTCACAATAGTGTAACATGGGATGGTGCTTCAAGAAAGAACATAACATAACAATACTAACTAAAAGTGAAATGACTAAAAATAAATGAAAGTAAATAAAATGAAAATACATACCTTCACTTACCTTGATTATTTTTAGAGAAGTCTACATGTGTGGTAGATTATTAAAGGCATCTAATGTGTGTAAAAAGAAGCAAACCTAAAAATAAGATAAAACACCAAAAAATTCAAAAATATTATATTAGCACTTAAAAATTCTCTATCCCACTAGGATTTTAAGGATCCTTTTGGTTCTTGAATAAGACCAATGGAAGTAAAGATAAGTAAAATATGAAATTTTATGGTGACTAATTGAAAACTAATAATATGATGATGCATGTTTTCTTCTTTTCTAAAAAATGTGAGTAAATGCATTGTAAAAAAACACAAAATCTAAGTGATGAAAAATGACATCTTAAGTAGATGAAAAAAAAGGATGTGAAAAATGATGAAGTAAGTGATAAAAATGAATTTAAAACACACCTTAATAGATGAGTTATGTAAAAAATTATAGGTAAGATGAAATATCAATGTAAGAAATATCAAAAATATATAAGTAAAGAATGTAATCTCATGTAAGAAAAGCACGTCAAATCAAACATGAAGAAAACACATATGAATACAAATAAAATTTAATACAATCATATGAAGTCAAACATAAATAAAAAAATGTATGTGAAATTTCCTATGTAAGATAAGTGAAATCCACAAAAATAAAATAAAATTATGGGTAAATGAAAAAAAAAGTTCAAAGGAATGATAATTCAAATGTAGTGTTTGCTTTAAAATGTGAAGTAGAAAATCTAAACAAAATAAATACATGACAAGGATGAAAATGAGATGGTTTGTAAATTAAAGGTGATGGGATGTTTTTGAGGGAAACCTAATCCTATCCAAGGTATTACAATGCAATTCACAAACTAAAAGTCAAGAGGTATAAACAAGATAATAATGTGATATAGATGTGATCATTTAAAATAAATATCCATCAAGGTTATATTAGGAAATTTATGATGTATATAATTAATTTTATGTTCCACATGGGTGATATGAAAAATCTTAGTGGGAATGATACACTTTAGATAAGTGGGCAAGGCTAAGAACTATTGACATTAAGGACCTAAGACGCTCTAACAAGTGAGCACAAAGTTTGGGCTAAGAAGTGAAGTACATATATCATCCCATCAAGGGTATATTCATGACAATAAAATGAACCTACTTCCCAAAACATGTTCTGCACTCTTCATGACCCCTTATAGAGTCATCAATGCACTACAAAGATTAGGTACTTATGTGAGAAGATAGGTGGAACTAAAATGTAATAAGGTGTAATGATATGATATAATAAGACCTCCTATCATAGTTTTCTCACATACCAAACCCTAATGGGCCTAAAATATATCATGAGGCCAACTATGGAGTTTAACATTGACTAGAATAGGAGATATGCCAAATAAAGATCACATTTTCTGGTGTGATATGACTTTTGAGCTATACTTTGCCTTTTAACATTGCCTTTTATTATGATAGGGATTTTAATTATTTTGGATTTTTATATTTTTCCTCTTCAATATTGATTTATAAAACCAATCATGGATGAAATATATAGCTAAAATAAGATAAATTATACTTGGCCACTAGAGAGAATAGCCTAAAGAACATGATTCTTAAAGGTTCCTAGACTTCACCATATGTTAGTGTGTAATATCAAAACTGACCTACATGTGTCTCAAGTGAAAAATATATGGGAATTATGGGGATTTTTAAAGATTATAACATGTAATAAAATGATAAAATGAATAATATGCTCATATCTAATTTCATGGAGGGAATACAATGCTTCAAAAGGGATAAAACTATGCTATGATAATCATGTCACTATGGAAACTGTACTAACTTACAAGAGATCTAAAACAAGAACTAAAGAAATGAATAGTCATCTCAAAAGAGGGGGAAATTAAATAACCATCCCAAAAATAAGGGGAAAGTAAATAAGGACCAAATAATCATAAATAGACTAAGGAAAAAATGATTAAAATGCAATAAAAATAAAATACGAAGGTGACACCTAAGAACCACAAGGGAAGTAAAGGAAAAAATTAAAGTGAAACCAAACCCAAAGGTGATACTTAAGAACCAAAAGGGAAGAAAAGGCCTAAATTAAATCACCAAATAACTAAAAAGGAAATAATTATGTAAGTAAATCATTTTAAGGAAATATAATGTAAAAAATCAAAGAAACATGAGATAGGATAACAAACAAACTTTATGCTATTGACCATATCAAAGGTGAGCATGTGATATGCTTGAGTATTGGTCTCAAAAAAATTCTTGAAGTTGATTTTTTTTAATGTGCGAAAGGTTATTGATTGCTACCTCATGGTAAGGATGAGAGATAAAGAAGCCAATAAAATGGGGGTGAGAATCATAAGATGCCCCAAAAGCATGTATAAAATTAAATATGGACATCAAAAGATGTCCCAAAAGATGAAACATGGGTAACACAAGGTGCCCCATTATGTGGAGTAATAAAAAAATGGGCATTAGAAGATGCCCCAACATGTCTGAAAATAAAAGGATGGGCATCATAAATTCCTCAACCTATGGGATGTAGATGAAATGGAGGTAACCTCAAGGTTGAAAGCCTAGGAGTGATGTCAAAATCTATGAAAATTAGTATTATAAAAGGAAATGTGTCATCTAATATAATTTTAAGATTATGGGAGGTGATAGATAATTATAATGTATTGTATCAGCCAGATCGATACAATCTCAAGAAATAAGACTGGAAGGAATTATATCCATGAATTTGATATAGTTTGATGATAAAATAAGACTTAAATACATTATATCAAACACATTGATATAATCTGATGAAATGATACCAAAATAAATTGTACCAACTAGGTCAATGCAGTATAACATAACATGACTAAAATGAACTGTATCAATTAGGTTGACATAATTTGGTGAAATATATTGAACTGTATTAACACATTATAGGTCATGGTTGATGTAGTTGGGTGAATAATCAAAGATAACTATATCAAAACATTATATTTCATGGATGATGTATTTTTGGAGAAAAATAATTGTATCAACACTTTATAAATCATGGGTGATGCAGTTAGCTAGAGGAAACAGAATTATATTGACACAATCTGTATCATGCCCAATGTAATTGGATAGAGTAAAAAGAATTGTATCGATACATTTTGTGTCATGGATGATGAATTTAATAGAGGAAATATAACTATATCAATAAATTTTGGGTCACACCCAATGTAATTGGCTAGAGGAAAAAGAACTGCATTGACACATTTTATGTCATAACTAATGTATTTGACTAGAGGAAACATAATTATATTGGCACATTCTGGATTATGACTGACATAGTTGTCTAGATAAAAACTAATTACATCAACATATTCTATGTCATGGATAATGTAGTTAACAAGAGGAAATAAAATTGTATCAGTATATTCTAGGTCATACTCAATGTAGTTGATTAGAGGAAACAAAACTATAATGAGACATTTTAGGAATAATGGGATACTTTGTTGGAAATAAGTGATAATTAGGAATATGAAAAAATTGTTAGAAAACATTATCCTTGGATATTTTAGTCACTGAAATGGTTCCTTTTCAAGTGGGGGAGGATGTCATGATCCTTATATGCTTGAAATTTAATAATCTTTGATATTACTATTTTATGATTTAACTAATGATTGTTTCATGGTTATTTGATTGATTTTATTGCTTTTATTTTGTAGCTTATATATTATAGTATACTATTAAGGTTTATGATGTGATTCAACTAGATGATCTATGGTTCAGTTGTTTGTTGATACATTGTTATTTCATTGAGTTATTGATGATGTTGTGAACTTTTCTAGTGACACTTGATTATTAGATGCATTTATGAATTTTATTAAGTTGATTAAGTCTAATATGATTTTTTATTGATTCAATTATAATTATTAGTGTATTTATTATTCTTATTTTTAAATAGATACTACTGATGGTATATTTTGTGACTACATGGATAGGTACATTGAGTTAGGTTATTTATGGATCTCGACATCTAGATAGGGTGGTGAATTGGAAATATGCTGCATTAAATTTAAAATAATTATAAGATTTTCTTTCTTGATGTGTTTTTTTATATGTCACATCTAGTTGCTTATTGGAATTATTTTTTCCTAGTTTTGTTTGTAAGTCAATTGACTTAGTTTTGAATGTTTAAGTTATTTTTTTTAATTTTCATTTCAAGTGTTACAATTGTAATTGATGCTTTGATTGAATTATCTTGAGACCCTTAAGGTTTAAGGATTATTTACCTTCATTATTTCTTTAGATGCTTATTTGACTTGGTATTAGTCTTTAAATGCATGAATTATTCCCTTATTTTCTAAGCTATATTGATTCCATCATTGGTGGAATGATTTTATGACTAAGTCTTAGTCAAAACTTCACTAGACATAGGCAAGAGGAAAGAATGGCCATGAACCACTTGGGTCTTGCATTATTTGGTTTTGTTTTTGTTTTGGATTAGAATTAATTTAATGGCATTAGCTCAGTTTTCAATGGCTTAGGGGTAAACAGACTCCAATTGGTTATATTGATCTTTTGGTAGTTCAACACCATTTTAGGTTGCCTAGTTTTGAGGGGTAAACTTCACCAAATTTTTCTTATGGACACCATAGAGAGTTTTGTGGAAGTAGTGGCCATTATGGCTTGGATTTTTTCATGGTAGCCACTATTTACAGTCATGGATTTATTTTCCAACCATAATTAGATATTTTTGTGGAGTTTGTTGGAGGGTATTTTAACTTTTGGAGGTGAGATGGAAAAACACATAGAACTCAAGATTTTTGGAGAGATAAACAAAGAGAAACGTGGTGATTCAATCTTCTTGAATTTTTATTCAAGGCTATCAAGTAATTTTTATTTTTGTTATTATTATTTTCAAACTTGTAAGTGATCATCCTGGTGTATAATTATGGTTTTATTCTTACACTGGTTTGAATTTATTTATCTTAGTTATGCAAAGTAAAGATGAGATTAGTTATGTTATTTGTTTTCTTAAAACCTTGGTGAACTTGGAGAAGGATAATTTGATTATTCATGTCATTTTTATGATTGTTTTTTTTGTGGTTATGAGGAAATGGAAAAATAGTAAAGGATTATTTTTTATTATTTATAGTTCAATTATGGATATGACCTTAGAATAATGTTTCAAGGGTTTTTTTCATTCAAATGCAAAATTATTTTCTAGGTATATTCTTGGAATATGATTTGTTCATTATTATGTTTTTTTATTTGGTGTAATCATAACCTAAGCTTATCAATTCAAGGTTACAAATTTCTCAAACTATTTATAATAATTTATTGAGAAAATGGTAAATTAATGTTGAGGTGGATTGACTTATAAACTCATTTATTTTATCAATGTAATGATTTTAGTTTGAGGTCAAAAACTTGATGGTTGAACTTTTTGGTTCTATTTTATTGACAAAATTTGTATGGTTATCTTTTGAAAGATTATTTGTTTACCTTTATGATATAGGGAGGATGGTGGCAAGGTATTCAAAATTGTTTGTTTGTTACCTCATCGCTTGACCTAAAATTATGGGTTATTTTTCCTTTACAATATTGTGAGTTGAGGCTTTTCTGGCTATTATTTATAAATCTTTTATTTTATTATTATTATTTCATAAAAGGTTTTGGAGGTTTGATACTTTTTTTTATCATCATTTTATGTTATTGAATAACTATGTTCTTATTCTATATTTCCAAGTTAAGTGTAATGGTAGATAATATAATATAATATAATATAATATATATATATATATATATATATATATATATATATATATATATATATATATAGAGAGAGAGAGAGAGAGAGAGAGAGAGAGATAAAGTTCGTGTTTGTATTAATTTGAATATAACTTTGAGGTTTAATACATTGAGTTTAGTAATCTAAAATGTCATTTTAGTGTAATGAGTGTCACTTAAGACCAACTTATCCTAGTTTAGACCTAGACCTATCTTATGGCCTCTCTTGATCATTTTATATCTTTTGTGCAAGTCCAACCCATTACCAAATATACCAAAATTAACACTAAGACACCTCTTAGGCACCTAGGTCTCATTTTTTCTCATTATTACCACCTAAACATTAGTGCAATCCTTTGGACTATAGTGTACTATGATATTGACCAAAGGGCAGTGCTAATGCCCCCTTGCTCCTTACTCCCCCAATGGATACATTTCCTCTCTTAAAAACACTCCTAGGGTCAGCCTAGACCTATTTCAAATCTTGATAATCACTAGAAAACTATATATATACCACTTTCATTAACTTATCCACTAGATGGAAATCATATGCAAATACTCATAAACAAACATGAAAAAATTCATGTAAATCAAGGTTATTGATACTTATTCTACCCTACTTCTGAATACACCCATCCACAATAGCCCAAGGCTCAGATTACTCAGATTCTAGTCTCAAATCACACTCAAATTGAAACTCATACTAGCATTGATCTACACTTGTACTAGCACTTAGATTGTGAGAACTACATCGAGATTGATCCCCTTTTGAGGTATTGGTGTGTAGACAAATCTTAGCACATAAGCTATTGAGATCACATCCAATCTACCCTACTAATGCCACTTTTTTCATATTTTTTCTCTTCAAATACCTTAAAAAAATGGAGGCCTAGGTTTTGGCATTGAAATTAGTCAAATTAAGGAACAAAAAAAAATCAACATCCATACATATAGGCATAGAATCCCCAGAACCAAGAAAAGATCCACCCAAAAGTTCATTATCCGTAATTATAAAAGGACACTAGTGCAGTACAAAGGAAACTAGAATGGTGTGCTACTATCTTGAGGATTGTGTTAATATCTAGGAATGTTTATGACTCATAGTTCCTATTCATGACATCTTGCATAGTCCTTGTACTAGTTTTCATCCTATCACTTGTGTGTGTGTTAGTAAGTTTCTAACTAATTACATCTCTTATAATTCATTTTTTATTTATATAATTAATTAATTAAATCAATTATTATACAAATTAGTGGCTATTGATATTGATAAATTTATTCCCTAATTTATTATTCCATAACTTTGTCAACCTAGGGTTTTACATCACAATCCCCTTAAATCTTAAATCATTTATTAAGCCTAACATACTTTGAATAGTGAAAAACCCTAACCCTAGACTACTTTTAGGGTTTATGTGTCCAACCTTCTAGAACTCAAACTCAAATTTTGGATATTTGTATCTTTTTATTTTTATTTTTGTCTAATCATGATAATAATGATATAATATGTTTATCACTTTCTAATACAAAGGTTTCTAGTTTCATTTTCATGCTTATTTCCTTTCATTTAGCATCAATTCAAAGAAGCTATAAACACATATATATGATGTATTATATCAGTTAAAATATATTTCATATATCATTATTTCTCTAGCATATTATTTTTATCTTATGTGTAATTTAATCAAGAAGAAAATCATCACACACATAGAGGATATAATATATAAGGTAAAAAACACATTAGCTAAAATTAACAAATCTCTTTTTGATGCATTTTGATCTTTGGTTCACTTTGATTCCTTACCCACCACTACTAGACATAAGAAAACATCAATGGTTTGATTATCCCCCCTACTTCCTGACCCTACCCATCTAGCTACTATCCCACCCTTACTACCAACTTTATTATCATATTAGACCCTACAATCTAGGCTATGATGTCCATAAGTGGTCCTAAAGAATGGTAGGTTAGCCCATCCCATGGTTATATATTTATTGAACAAATAAATGTTCTTCCAACCATAATTTCTATGTTAAAGCTTTTTCAACATTCTAACACATATAAATATATTTTATATGTGACACTTTATGATACTAAAGTACCAATCATAGTATAGCTAGCTTATATTACTTCCATAATCAATACTATTAAGTGTACTAAAGAACATATCTCCTTTGAAAAATAATATATTTGACCTTAGCACATCCTAGAAAACCATCTACCTCTTTACATCCAATTATGAATTAATGATATTGGTGTCAAATGGGTGTTAGTCGATAATAGATCAGGGCTCAACATTTGTAATATCTCTTTTCTCCATCTTCTTAATATAAATGGTAAGGATTTAGATCCTTTTGATATGAACACTTGAGGATTTGATAATATTCCATGATTTTTTTTTGGGAAAATAACATTAAACCTTACATTGGGTCCTAGAACACTACCTATAACATGTCAAGTCATTCCCAATGATCTAGATTACAATATTTTGGTGGGAGACCTTGGATTAATGATATGCACATAGTACCCTTAACTTTACATGAATGTTTAAAGTTAAATTAAAAGGTTTTATATACACATGCCTTATGAATCATGAATCATTCAAATATTAATAGAATACAGAGCCTTCGCACAACTATATTCCTCACATGGACTTTAATATAACACCTATACAATCTACTATTCAAATTTCACATATGACTCCATCCGACACCTCAAGAGTATATAATGATAGATTCAATTCTCTATTTGCATTAAAATATTTCAAAGAAATGGAATACATAGGATAGGCCCTCAAAAAACATGAACAAGGATTTCCTAATCTTATTGAGGCATCTTATAAAAATGGTAGGCAAGGTCTTAGATATAGGGATAACACATAATTATAAGTCATCACCACGCTTCTCAAAATATAGTGTTTTTTCCACCCATTCCTTAGACAAACAATATAGTAAATCACATCTATACACTCTTAGTTATTTACCTCAACCTTATTAATGATATTGTTTCTCTAGATCTACCCATTTTTTATGAGTTCTCTAATGATGAAGCTCTCTTAGAATTCTTAGGGGAATATAAGGATGTCCCTTTATTCTATCATAAAAATAAGTTCCTTCATTCCAAAAATACCCAATCATACTTTGGTGAGAGCTCAAAGCTTTTAGATTATATCCCAACTGACATAGATGGCACCATACCTACAATGCCTTACATCACTAATCAATCTAAATTACTTAATGAAGAGACAATTGAATTCAATTATGGTACAGACACTAATCCTCACATAATATTATTAGATTTTTCCCTGTGTAAATAAGAGGATGTAGATATTTAGAAAATTTTAAAGGACTTCCCTAAAAATTTTACTTGGTCCTATTCAGATATGCCAAGCATCAATCCTTTAATCATAGTACACATGTTACACTCTATCCAGATGCAAATCTATTTAAGCAAAAAATCCATCATAAGGTGACTCTTTTATTCAAAGATGAAATCTAACACCTCCTTGATGTAGGCTTCATTCAACCAATTTCTCACCCCAAATGGGTATCTAACATTGTGCCAATTGTTAAGCCTAGTGGCCAAATTCGATGTTGATCTGAATCCATAGATTTAAATAAAGCATGTCCTAAGGATGACTTACCCATACCAAACATATATATGATAGTAGAATCCACATCATGATATGAGATTCTATAATTCATGGATGATTTTATCGGTTATGATCAAATCAAGATAGTTGAAGAAAATCAAGAAAAAAATTCTTTTACCACACCATAGGGTACCTTTTGCTACATAGTCATGCATTTTGGATTAAAGAACACTAGAGAAACATACCAACAAACTATGACCCAAATTTTCATTATCTAATTCATAAAACAATCAAATAATATGTTGATGACTCATTATCTAAACTAAAATCAAAACATCATGAAATTGATTTATGATATATTTTTGAAAGGTTGAGATAATACAATGTTTCATTCAATCCTAAGAAATGAATCATTGCTATCACATTTGGTAAATTATTAGTCTTAAAAATATACTAATGTAGCATCAAGGTAGATCCAAATAAATTCAAATATATAATGGATATGTCTTTACCTATAAACTTACATCAACTTTGATCTCTATAGGGTACAATCTAGGCCATACATCGCTTTGTGGCATAGCTAGCAGATAAGACTCAGTCATTCACAAGATTACTCAAGAAAGATACCAAATTTGAATGGGATATTACATGTCAAGAAAGATTTGATTCTTGTTGAATCTACCTATCCTTGATACCACCAATACCCGATAGGCCACTTCTCTTTTACATTTTATCCATCAATCATGCCTTCAATACATTCTTGGCATAACATGATGACAAACATAAAGAATGAGCTATTTATTACATCAATCACACACTTGTTGATTATAAATGAAATTATTTCATTATGAAAAAACTCTATTTATCACTCTTATTCACTACACAAAAGCTTCGGCACTATATGATCAGCAATGAGACATATGTTATTACAAAACCAAATACCTTAAAAATTCTCATGTCCAAACTACATCTCTTTAGACATATTGCCATATGGGTAATGTTACTCATAGAATTTGATATAAAGATCATGTTACAAAAATTAATAACAGGTTAGATAATTGTAGACCAACTTTCAATAATACCACTATTAGATACCAATCCTATCAACGATAATTTTTAAGATGATTTCACACCTTACAATGTCACTTATAACACATGGACAATGTTCTTTGACAATTCTATATGTACACAGGTGTTAGATCCAAAATTATCTTTATCAACCCATATGGGCACATAGTACCACTTTGATATTAGTTAAGTTTCTCATGCACAAACAATATCATATAATACGAGGCACTTATCCTTAGTCTCCAAGTAGTTTAATCTCTCCACATACAAGTTATTAAGGTCTCAAGGATTCACATTTGGTCATAAATCAAGTTAAAAATGTATACCAAACCAAGGAAGAACATTTAATGCCCTATAAAAATATGGTTCAATGTATATAGGCTTAATTTGAATACTTATCTATTTAAAATATCCCTCATAAAGATAATTGTCATGCCAATGTAATGACAAGTGTGACATCATTGATACACATTGACATCAATAATGAGTAGGATATATTTAATATAAAATGGCTACATTCACCATTAGTATCCCATGATGACCTCATAGATCTCTCAATTTTAGCCACCATGTGTAGTATAATATTGACAAATGGTTTTATGATATGTACATTTGTTTCCAAGTCTATCATGCTAGATAGTTTGACAAAGAATGATAACCACAAATTATATAGGAATTCCATCCATTACATCATCATCGGTGGGGACCTATTTAAATGATCATTTGATGGATACCTAATTTGATATTTGACATCTGATGAAGCTAAGTTGGCCATCAGTTAAGTACATGATAATAAATGTGGTGGCCATTAAAGCACGAAAGTAATATCACATAAATTACTATATCAAGGATATTATTGGCCCACCATGGAACTATAATGTCAAGAATATGCTAAAATATGAGAGAAATGTCAATGACATAGAAATATATGCCATATTATTTCACAACAATTACAACCTATTGTCTCCCCATGACCATTCATGTTATGGGTATTTTATCTCATTGGTAAAATCAACTTGAAATCAGTAGGGGGCACAAATTTATCATTACAACTACATAATACTTTACTAAATGGGTGGAATTAGTCCCATTACAATCCACAAAAGGAGAATATATATGTCTCTTTCTCATTATGAACATAATTCCCCATTTTGGCCTACTAGTGGCCATAATTACAGATAACAAAACCTCTTTTAAGAATAAAACAATGAAGAAATTTTATGGTGAATATAAGATCCAAAACATATTCTATACTCTATAATAACCATAGGGCAAGGGTCAAGTAGAAGATACAAATAATATAATTAACAACATCCTAAGCAAAATAGTTACCAAATTTAGTGATGATTGGCATAATCGGCTTGTCTATGCATTATGGGCTTACGGCACTAGTATTCAAACACTAATAGGAGCTACTCCTATTCATTATTTTATGAAACTGAAGTAGTTATTTTGTTAAAATTATAATTCCCATCCCTATGAGTTTCTCTCAAAGGCTTATCATAAATGACCAATATAGATAAAAATGTCTACATGAGTTAGAATGGTTGGATCACACATGCATCCAAGGTGCAAATCACCTCAGATCATACCATAAATGAATTTAGTAAGCATATAATAGCCATGCTCATAGAAGAGAATTCAAATTCAATGATCTCATTCTCAAAGAGAACCTCAAAAATGTCAATGCCAAAGAAGAGATAAAAATAAAGTTTAAACCAAATTGGCTTATGCCATACTTAATCACAAAAAATCCTAGCCCCAAGGTATATCATCTATTTTCACTAGACGATAAGGCAGTAAAGAAGCCACTAAACATCATGCATGTAAAGAGATTATATATCTAAACAAATCATATTTTACTTGTACATAGTTTATTTTACCTTGCTCCTTATATATAGTTTAATTTTCATGTTTCTTGTACATATCAAATACTCAAAAAACACAAAAATAATATAATATTTTCAAAAATACAAAAAACATTCAAATATTGATCAAAAAATAAAATATTTAGATTGTACACATTTCCATGTTTACTTTCCTTCTATAATCCAAGTACTACATATGTTATCTATGCTAGTATAGTCAATTTTATCATATATACATGCTTCACTTATTCTCTTTGAGTGTTCACAAATCAGTATATGATGCCGGTCCTCTACATAGACCTAGATTTGTTAATATTTACCTATTGGGGGCATATACATAGACACACAATTACAACACTAATACATTCACCCATTATGGGCATCATATTACACAACTTATGGTTTTCCAGGTTATATCTTTCTATACTCCATATCATAGATTTAGAATTGATTATATCTTGATATTGATCATCCTATACTACTCAAATTAATTTTTTGACTATTACTACTATAGACTTAGCTTATGTACATCTTTTATTTTATATGGATTTGTACCACATGTTCATGCATACTTTAATTTCTAGTTTTCCTAATCTATATTTGATTGTGTCTCTTTGCTTCTACATATACTCATGGGAATTTTAATATTCAACTATTCTATGACTCTAAGTTTCTTCCTTTCACTATATGTATGATTTTAATATGTGCCCATGTCCTTATGTGTGCCTTCTTGATTATGTATATAACCATTTGAACATGTCCTTCCATGTGGCTCTAAGCCAAAATTTCTTGATCTATGAGTATGTGTACATTTGAACATGTCCTTGTATGTTTTCACCTTCTTAGACTTAGTGACATGTTCCCATGTCCCTTGTATTGCAGCCCCTTGTCTTACTTTACATGCCTAATGTGGTTATATGTATGTTTTCATGTATGTGTCATGGCCATGAAACTTGTCTATTACTTGTTATATTAATATCAAACTTGTGATGCCATGAGGGAACTCATACATTTACCATTCCTCTTGGGTGCCTTGATGGACATCATGCCCATCCCCCTACGTAGTTACTCAGACTATAATCTAGATTTACTATTCATACACATGCTTACATTATTTGATCTCTATTGATAACCATGTGAATGATAAATCTAACATACATCATACATTACCAATTTATGCTAAAATTTTATACATTTTGATGGCATGCATTTGCATTATATTGGTTTATCACACATATATCATATATTATCAATCTAACACACATGATGCATAGATTTTATTTTGAGGATAATTATTTGAGAATTTTAAAAACTCCCTTCAAAAGAAGAGGAATTAATAGGGGTTTGTCATAGAGATCAAGCTATCCTAATGTATTCAAAACATAATTTTCAGAACATAAACACAAAATATAGAGCTCAGATTTAAGAAATCATAGAAAAAAATAGTCACATATAGATCAGTCTTAATTTTACATAGAAAAAACACATTTGGTCAATAGTGTGGCACAAATGGCACTAACACAATGTTTTATTGACCAAGGGAACACACTACTATCCATTATCCCTTGAAATAGAAAATTCTAGAATTGTCATAAAAGTATAGTAGGTACAGTCCAAGTTTGCATAGTTTTAACCATATATTATTAGATATGATTAGTTTATGCTCAATTTTCACATAGATTACATGGGTTTTGATTAGATTTGGGTCATCATACATGACATGATCACTCCCAATTCAATTTCAAATACTTAGACATAGATTATTATGACTCGATCTAGAATCCATATACACAAATATGAAAATTGGGGGCATGTGGTGGCATATTGTTCCCATATGTTTAGTTTGGCACCAGTGCTCTCAGATGGAATGATAATCCATGTAATTCTCTACATTTTTATTCTAAACACCATTTTAACTAGGTTTACACCAGGTTGATACATTATTCCATCTATAGCTATTGGCATTTTTGGGTAGTCCCTAAACTACATTCTTGAGTGCTCGAGTGGCCCCTGAGCCATTTTTCATTTCAAATTTTTTGAGTGGACCTAGAGACATCCTATATAGTTTAAGTTACTTCACATATCTTTAGTTATATTTCATAAATTCAATTTTAAATGTATATACTACACATGGGTAGGCAATGATGGAATCATAGCCTACTTGAATTCTTGATTCACCTACATAGGAAGGTTGGACAAGCCATAATTCCAATCCAAGTTATTAATAATGATCCATTGAGTAGGGTTGGAACATGATGGATTCAAGGTTAGCATGAGTTATTGAGCCACCCAAACATGGAGATTGAACAATCCACTAGCTTAGTCCAAGTTATTCACATTTGATCATCATCTACACATATAGAGGGTGCCACTAAGATTTATCATTGGTTTGTGTACTTAATGAGGTGTATTCATTCCTTTCCTATTTATCTTATCTCTTATCTATTTGATTAGGTTTTTATATTTATTAAGGATTGATTCATTCATATTTCATTTATGGGACATGCAATGGAACACACTTCATAGAATCAAACCCAAATTCATATGCTCCACCTCATAGGTAAGTCCAGGTACATCTATTTTACCTTTATCCCAATCATTTCACTTTACTACATTTATAAAATAAGGGGGGATATAGTCATCTAACATGTAATTTTAGTGTAGTAAGTTTCACTTGAGACCACCTTATCCTAGCTTAGACCTATACCTATCTTAAGGCCTCTATTAATCATTTTATAGATTTTATGAAAGTCCAACCCATTCCCAAATATACCAAAAGCAACACTAAGAAACCTCCTAGGCACTTAGGTCTCATTTTTGACCATTCTTTCCACTTAGACATTAGCATGGTCCTTTGGACTATAGTGCACTATGCTATTGACCAAAAGGCATTGCTAATGTAACCTTGTTCTTTACTCCCCTAATAAATATATTTTTACTCCTCAAAGTAATCATAGGGTTAGCCTAGACCTATTTCACATATCGACAAGAACCAAAATGCTATATATAGACCACTTTCATTAATGTATCCACTAGATGGAAATTAGATGTAAATACTCATAAATAAACTCAGAAATAGTTTTAAAAATTAAGTTCATTGATCCTTATTATATGTTACTTCTACATACACCCGTATAAAGTATCCTAGAGCTCATATTACCCAAATTTATTGTCTCAAGTCACACTAAAAGCACTCAAAATGAAAATCATACTACCATTCACTTATAATTACACCAACACTTAGATTTGGAGAACTATATCAGGCTTGATCACATTTTGAGGTATTGGTATGTAGGTAACACTCAACACATGGGGTGTTGAGGTCATGTCTAGCCTACCCTACTAATACCACACTTTTTTTATTTGTGCTCCTCAAATAGCCTAATAAACATAGAGGCCTAGGGTTTGACATTAAAATATATCAAAATAGGGAATAGACAATGAATCAACATCTATGCATACATGAACAAACTCCACAAAACTAGGTAAAGGTCCACCCATAAATTCACCATCCCTACTTGAAAAAGGACACTATCACAACACAAAAAACACTAGCATAATGCATTACTATCTAGAGGACTGCACTATTGTCTAGGAAGGTTTATGACTATTGGTTCATATTCATGACATCTTGCATAGTCCATGTACTAGTTTTTCACCTATCACTTATCTATCTTATTCAATTTTTAAATACGTACATCTCTTTTAATTCATTTTATATTTATATAATACTCAATTAAATCAATTATTATACAAATCATTGATTGTTGTTATTACTATGTTTATTCCCTAATTTATTATTAAAAAACTTTAACAATCTATGGTTTTACATTCCATAATCCCCTTAAAATTTAACTCACAAATCTCAAATTAAAAATATGTAGTCTTTGGATTAGGTTCCAAGATTCTAATCTTAGTAAACTAGAATGTGAGTGAATTCTTCTCTTTGTTTTAATTAACTTGTGTTTTTAAGTTAAGATTAGAGTGTTTTTGGTTATTGTCTCTTTCTTCTCCTATATTGTTGCCTTGATCTACATCCAACTAATGTATGGGGTGTTCTAGACCACTAATGGGGGGATCATTGGAATTTGAAGGATGTGTTTTTGATTGACTCTGTGAAGTGGAGGATTGAAATTGCATTCTTTATGAACAATTGAAGGAACACTTGTTAAAATATTTTATGTAAAAAAAATAATTTAGTTTTGATATATGTATTTTTTTTGCCCCATTTTTCATAATGTCATTGATTATGTGAGTTGTCATTTCTGATAACAAGATTGTTTTATGTTGCTTAAATAGGAGATTAACTAGTTTCTTTAGTCTTAAGTTAATTCATAACTTAATGACTATTTAATTACCCTTTAGAAAAAATATTCAATTAAAATATTTTTATTCAAAAGTTTTTTAAAAGAGTATTGGTCTTAGTAAAATATATTGTTGAACTTTTATATTAATGTGAAGTGCATGCATAATAGTGAGATGACTATCCGAGAAAGAATATCCATATTTGTGAATTATGTTATAGTTGTTATTAATATTCATTGAAATATTCAAATTTTAGTCTTGTAACTCTTGATGATGATTATTGGAATTATGATTATACAATTATATTATTTTATCTTAAAATATTAATAGAATAAGTCTTATTACTTTGACTTTGAGACAATTACATTAGTGTGTTCAAGTTTTCTTTAAAAATCATTTGAACTTATCATATCTTATGTAAGTTGTAGGTTGACATAATATGTATATTTATTTATATAGATGAAATATTTATATTGTACCACATACTTGACTAATTATTAAAGATTTAAATATTAATAGTTGCTATCACCTATTAAGTTATCTATGCTATATTGGATCTTGGTGTTGGCAAAACCTTATTGATGAAACATGTAATAATGTTGATTTAATTTAGGATTCTTCTTGGATTAAGGTGAAAATTTTGAAATGTTAACACAAATTTAACTCTATCTCTAATGATGGACACTCTTTAAAGTTTTTACACTTGATTTTTAATTCTTATGACAATCTTAATGTCTTAATACATAATCTGCAATCTGATTGAGTATTTCATTTGTATTTTATAAATGTGAATCATTATTAATATTAATGGAAATAACATAACTATCACAAATAAATAATATGAATTAAATAATATTAAAGGTCATAATGGACCAAGTTAAATTTACTTATCTTGTTGAAGGAACTAAAAAAAGTCCAAAATATTTGGTTATCTTGTCATTGGTGTAATTGGTAACTAAGCCCCATGCACATAAGGTTGAAGTGAATTTTATAAAGGTTCACATGATAAAATTAAGCATGGTTTTTAAAACATTAATAAATAATGAAAATATGTTTTGTTAGTGTTTCAAGTATATTAACTAAAGTGACATGGAATATTTGGAAGTAAGGGTTTAATATCTATACCAGGGTTTATGGGATGGTTAATTAGCAAATTGTATGAACTTGATTTGAACATGTTGGTGATGATATGGCTAGTTATGTGGTAACATACATAACTATGGAACTAAATAACACTCACCTAAAATATAAAAGTGAACATGTGAATATAATTTAAATTTGTAATAAATTTTATGTATGCATCATGGCCATAACACTTACTTCTTTCTTGTTACATTAATATCTAGTTTGTGATGCCATGAGGGACACCATTCATCTCCCCTTCTTCCTAGGTGACTTGATGGACATCATGCCCCATCCCCTTAGGTAGTTACTTAGATTATACTCTATATTTACTATTCATTCACATGCTTACATTATTCGATCTATCTTGACAACTATGTGAATGATAGATCTACAATGCATTATACATTACCAACTTATGCTAAAATTATTTTACATTCTAATGTCATGTATAAACATTATATTAGTTTATCACATAGATATCATATATTATTAGTTAACACACATGATGCATAGATTTTATTTTGAAGATAATCATTATATAGGTTGAATAACTCCACTCAAAAGAGGGTGAATTCATATGGGTTTGTCATAGAGATTGGGCCAGATTAGTGCACTTAGAACACATTTTTTTTATCACATAGACACAAAATATAGAGTTCATATTTAGGAAATCATAGTGAAAATAGTCACATATAAATTAGTCTTAGTTTTGAATAAAAATAATACATTTGGTCAATAACGCATAACAAAGGACAATAGCACAGTGTACTATTGACCAAGGGATTGTGCTGTAATCTAATAGCCCCAAAAATAAAATAAAAATTGAACAATTAAAAAAGTATAGTAGGTATAACCCAAACCACAATATTAGCCATATATTATCAAATATGCTCAGTTTATGCTCAATTTTCACATATATTACATATGTTTTGCTTATATTTGGGACATCATGCATGACATGATCACTCCTAGTTCAGTTTTAGATACTTAGACATAGATTATTATGACTTAGTCTAGAGTCCATATACATAGATATTAGAGTTGGGGGACTGTGTGTGGTAAATTATTCCCATATGTTTAGTTTGACACCAACAATCTCAGATGGAATGGTAGTTCCATTTAATTCTCCATGTTGTTACTCTATAAACCATTTGCACCAGGTTTACAGTAGATGTATGCCTTATTTTATCTACAAGGGTTGTCATTTTAGAGTAGTCCTCAAGCTACATTCCTAAGTTCCTGAGTGGCCCTTGAACCAATTTTCATTTAAAAGTTTCTGAGTGGCCCTAGAGCCATCCTATACAATTTTAGTTACATCAAATAGCTTCAACTACATTACACAAATTTAGTTTTAGATGCATCTACTACACATGGATAGGTAATGATGAAGTCATAACCTACTTGAGTTATTGAGCCACCTACATAGGAGGGATAGATAAGACATCATTCCAATCCACATTATTCACAAATTATGATCCATTGAGTAGGGGTGGGTAATGATGGATTCAAGGTCAACTTAAGTTCTTGAGACACCCACACATGGGGATTGAGAAAGCCATCAATTTAGTCCAAGTTATTCACCATTTGATCACAATATAAACACACATAGGATGTCACTAAGTTTTAGCATTATTTTACGTAGTCAATAAGGTGTATTCATTCCTTTCCTCTTTCTCTTATCTTTGTACTTAGTTTTGTCTTTGCTTTTGATATTTATTAAGGACTTATTCATTCTTATTTTAATTATAGGACATGCAATAGAGCATGATTATTAAACTAAGACCTAAATTCATGAGATTTTATTAATAGGTAAGTCCAAGTATGTCTCTGTTTCCTTTATCCTAGTCATTTCAATTTATTGCATTTATAAAATAAAGGAAGGGGAAGCAAATGTAGTCATCTAAAATGTCATTTAAGTGCAATGAGTGTCACTTGAGACCACATTATCCTAGCTTAGCCTTAGAACTATATTAGGTCCTCTCTTGATTATTTTCTATCTTTTTTTCAAGTCTAACCCATTCCTAGATATACTAAAAGTAGCACTAAGCCACCTCCTAGGCACCCATGTCTCATTTTTTTACCATTCCTACTACCTAGACATTAGTGTGGTCATTTGGACTATAACACACTATGTTATTGACCAAAGGGTAGTGATAATGTCCCCTTGGTACTTACTCCCCCAATGGATATCTTTCCACTCCTCAAAGAACTTATTGGGTTTACCTAGACCTATTTCACATATTGATAAGCACTAGAATGCTATATATAGACCACTTTCATTCATTTATCCACTAGATGTAAATACTCATAAACAAGATCAGAAATAGTTGTGAAAATCAAGGTTATTGATCCCTATTATACCCTACTTATGCATAAACCCATCTACATCATCCCAGAGATTAGATTATTAAGATTTTCAATCTCAATTCACACTCAAAGCACTCAAACCAGAACTCATACTAGCATTCACTTACACTTTCACCAGCACTTAGATTGAGAGAACTACATTGGGCTTGATCAAATTTTGAAGTATCAGTATGTAATCAACCCTCATCACATGGGGTGTTGAGGTTACATACATCCTACCTTAATAACACCACTCTTTTTCTACTTATTCTAATCAAATACCCCAATAAACATGGAGGCCTAGGGTTTTGCATTAAAATCAATGAAAATAGGGAAAAAGCAATTAATCAACATCTACGTATACAATCAAATACTCCCCAAAAATAGGGGAAGGTCTTCCTATAAAATCATTGTCCCTACTTGTAAAAGGACACTAGTGCAACATAGAGAACACTAACATGGTGTGTTAATATCTAGAGGATTACACTATTGTCAAAGAGGGATTATGACTCTTGGTTCCTGTTCATGACATCTTGCACAATCCCTATACCATTTTTCAACCTATCATTTGTCTATCTCAGTTAGTTTCTAGCTAAGTACATCTCTTTTAATTCATTTGCTATTTATAAAATAATAAGTTAAATCAACTATTGTACAAATAAGTGGATTTTAGTATTGTTATATTTATTCCCCATTTTGTTATTACATAACTTTAGTAACCTAGGGTTTTACATTCCATAATTCCCTTAAAATTTAAATCACCAAGCTTAAATTTAAGATCTGTAGTCTTTGGATTAAGTGCCAAGATACTAATTTTAGTAAACTAGAATGTGATTGAATTCTTCTCTTTGTTTTATCTAAGTTGTGTTTACAAGTTAAGCTCATATTTGTTTTAGTTATTATCTCTTTCTTATCTTATTTTATTTCCTTGATCCACATTCAACTGATGGATGGGGTGGTCTTTGGCTACCAATGGGGCTCTCATTAGAATTTTAATGATGGGTTTTTTTATTGACTCGATGAAGTGGAGGATTGAAATTGCATTCTTTAGGAATAGTTGAAGGAACAATTGTTGAAAAATGTTATGTAACATAAATCCTTTAGTTTTTATATTTGTATTTGTTTACCCCATTTTGGATAATGTAATTGATTCTGTGAGTTGTCATTTTTGTTAACAAGATTATTTTATTTTTCTTAAATATGAGATTAATTGGTTTATTTAGTATTAAGTTAATGCATAACTTAATTACTATTTGATTACCCTTCAACAACAATATTCAATTCAAATCTTTGTAATCAAAAATGTTTTTAAGGATTATTGGCGTTATTAAAACATATTTTTGAACTTTTCTATTAATGTGAAGTGAATGCATAATAGTGAGAAGACTATTGGAGAAGGACTATGCATATTTGTTAGTGCTGTTATATTTGTTGTTAATCTTCATTGGAATGTTCAGATTTTAGTGTTACAACTCTTGACGATTCTTGTTGGAATTATGATTATACAAGCATATTATTTTATCTTAATATCTTAATAGCATAAGTGTTATTAATTTGAATTTGAGATAATTACATTAATGTGTTCAAGTTGTCTGATGAAAGTATTTAAACTTATAATATCTTATATAAGTTATAGGTTGACATAAAATGGCTATTTATTTATAAAATATTATATTTTCCAACATAATCGGCTAATTATTAAATCTTTAAATATTAAAAATTGTTGTTATGAGCTATTAAGTTATCTTTGTTATATTGGATCTTGGTGTTGGTAAAACCTGACTGATACTCATTAATAAATTAATAAAGAAACATGTAATGATGTTGATTTGATATAGTATTTTTATTAGATTAAGGTGACATGTTTGAAATGTTAACACAAATTGAACTTGGTCTTTAATTATAGACACTCTTGAAAGTTTTGACACTTGAGTTTTAATTTGTATGACAATCTTAATGTCTTAATACATAACCTGCAATATGGTTAATTATTTCATTTATATTTTCTAAACATCAACCATTATTAATATTAATGGAAATAACATACCTATAAAAAATAACTAAGATAAATTAAGTAAGCTTAAAGGTCATAATGGACTAGGTAAAACTTACTTATCTTGTTGAAGGAACTAAAAACCATCCAAAATATTTGGTTTTCTTGTCATTAATGTAATTGGTAACTAAGCCCCATGCATGGATGGTTGAATTGAATTTTATAAAGGTTCACATGTTAAACTTAATCATGGTTGTTGAAACATGAAGTATAATGAAAACATAGTTCACTAGTGTTACAAGTATATTAACAAAGTGACATGTAACATTTGGAAGCAAGGGTTTAATATCTATACCAAGGCTTATGGGATGGTTAATTATCAACTTGTATGAACTTGATTTTAATATGTTTGTGATGATATGGCTACTTATGTGGTAACATCCATCACTATGAAACTAAATAAGACTTGCCTAAACTCTAAAAGTGAACATATGAATATAATCTAAATATGTAATAAATGTTATGTATGATTTCATGTATGTATCATGGAGATGAGACTTATCTCTTGATTGTTACATTCATATCTAATTTTTTATGCCATGAGGTACCTCTTGCATCTCCCATTAATAGTTGGTGCCTTGATGGACATCATGCACCATCTTCCTAGGTAGTTACTCAAATTATACTCCAGATTTACTATTTATGCACATGCTTACATTATTTGATGTATATTGATAACCATGTGAATGTTAGATCTAATATAAATCATACATTACCAACTTATGCTTAAATTATTTTACACTCTGGTGTCATGTATACACATTATATTTATTTATCACACATATATCATATATTCTGAGTCTAACACACATGATGAATATATATTTATTTTGAGGATAGTTATCATAGAGGATAAATAACTCCCCTCAAAAGAAGGGGCATTCATAGGGGTTTCTCATAGAGATCAGGACATCCTAATGTTTTTATCATATAGTTTTCATCACATAAACACATAATACAAAGCTTAGATTAAAGAAATCATAGTGAAAAATAGTCACCTATAAATCAATCTCAATTTTGCATAAAAACAACATGCCTAGTCAAGAACATAGCATAGAGGACACCAGTGTAGTGCACTATTGACTAAGTTACTACACTACTATCTAGTATTCCCAAAAATAGAATATTATAGAGTTTCTAGATAAGTATAGCATGTATAATCTAAATTTGCACAATATTAGTCATAGATTACCAGATATGCTCAATTTATGCATAATTTTTACATAGATTACATAGGTTTTTCTCAAATTTGGGGAATCGGGCATGGCATGATCACTCCTAGTTCAATTTTAGATAATCAAACACATATTATTATTACTCAGTCTAGAATCCATATGCATAGATATTAGATTTGGGGGCATGTGCACAACACATTGTTCCCATATGTTTAGTTTGACACCAATACTCTTATATGGAATGACATCTCCATTCCATTATCCATGTTAATCTAGAAACTATGTACACCGAGTTTACACCATATTTATGCCTTATTCCATCTTCAATGGTTGTCATTTCCAAATAGTCCTTGAGCTACATTATTGAGTGTCTGAGTGGCCCCTAAGCCATTTTTCATTTTAGAGTTTTTGAATGGCCCCAAAGCCATCCTATAAAGTTTTAATTACAACACATAGCTTTAGTTACATTATGTAAATTTAGTTTTAGATGCATCTAATACACATGGGTAGGAAATGATGGATTCATATCCTACTTGAGTTCTTGATCCACCTACTTAGGAGGGTTGGACAAGCCATCAAACCAATCCAAGTTATTCATAGATTATGATCCATAGGAAGGGGTGGGAAATGATGGAGTTAAGGTCAGCTTGATTTTTTAATCCACCCACATATGGGGATTAATCAAGACATCAACCCAATCCAAGTTATTCACTATTTTATCACCATCTACACACACAAAGAGGATGTCACTAGGTTTTAGCATTGGTTCACATACTCAATGAGGTATATTCATTCCTTTTCTCTTTATATTATCTTTTTACTTAGTTTTGTCTTTGATTTTTATATCTCTTAATTAAGGAATTATTCATCCATGTTTCATTTATAGGACATGTAATGGAGCATGCTTCATAGACTCAAACCAAATTCATGAGTTTCTCTCCATAAGTAAGTCTAGGTACATCTATTTTTCCTTTATCCTAGTCATTTCACTTTATTGAATTTATAGAATGGGGGCGGGGGGGGGGTGTGTAAATGCAGTCATCTAAAATTTCATTTTAGTGTAATGAGTGTCACTTGATACCATCTTATTCTATATTAGCTCTAGACATATCTTAGGGCTTCTCTTGATCATTTTCCAACTTTTGTGCAAGTCCAACCCATTCCCAAATATACCAAAAGCAACACTAAACCACCTTCAAGGCACCTAGGTCTCATTTTTAACTATTCCTATCACCTAGACATTAGCATTTTCATTTAGATTATAACACACTTTTCTATTGACCAAATGGAAACACTAATGTCCCCTTGCTCCTTACTCCCCCAATAGATATCTTTCCACTCTTCAAAGCACGCCTAGGGTCAGCCTAAACCTATTTCACATCTTAATAAGCATTAGAATGCTATAATAGACTAATTTCATTCACTTATTCACTAAATTGAAATTAGATGCAAATACTCAAAAAAAATTGGAAACAATTATGAAAATCAATGTCATTGAACCTTATTTTACACTACTTCTACATACACCCATCTACATCAGCCTAGAGCCCATATTAATCAAATTTATAGTCTTCATTCACACTCAAAGCACTCAAATTGGAACTCATACTATCATTAAATTTCACTTGCACCAACACTTATATTGGGAGATATACATTGGGCATGATCTCCATTCAAGGTATTGGTATATAGGCAACACTCAACACATGAGGTGTTGTAGTCATGTCTAGTCTACCCTACTAACGCCACTCTTTTTCTACTTGTGTTCCTCAAATACCCTAGAAAACATGGAGGCCTAGGCTTTAGCATTTATATCTATCAAAATTGGGAATATACAGTGAATTAGCATCCATGTATATAGGTACAAACTCACTAGAACCAAGTGAAGGTCCACCCATAAATTCATTGTCCTTGCTTGCAAAAGGACTTTAGCATGGCATAGAGGACACTAGTGAAATGCATTACTATATAGAGGATTTTGATATTATCTAGGAGATTTTATAACTCTCATTTATTATTTATGACATCTTTCATAGTCCCTATACCAATTTTTAGCCTATCATTTATTCATCTCAGTCAGTCTCTAGCTAAGTACATTTCTTGTAATTCATTTGCTATTTATAAAATAATTATTTAAATAAATTATTGTAAAAATAAGTGGTTGTTGATATTGTTATATTTATTCCCTAATTTATTATTATATAATTTTAACAACCTAGGGTTTTACATTCCATAATACCCTTGAAAGTTAAATCACCAAGCTCAAATTTAAGCATTGTAGTCTTTGTATTAGGTGCCAAGATACTAAACTTAGTAAATTGGAATGTGAGTGAATTCTTCTCTTTGTTTTATCTAGGTTATGTTTTCAAGTTAACCTCAGAATTATTTTGGTTATTATCTCTTTATTATCCTATCATGTTTCCTTGATTTGCTTCCAAATGATAGATGGGATGGTTTAGGGACACCAATAGAGGGTTCATTGGAATTTGAAGGATGGGTTATTGATTGACTCTATGAAGTGGAGGATTAAAATTGCATTCCTTAAGAATAGTTGAAGCAATAATTATTGAAGATTATTGTGTAACACAAATCCTTTAGTTTTGATAAATTTATTTTCTTACTCGATTTTTGATAATGTAGTTGATTTTGTGAGTTGTCATTTTAGTTAACACAATTGTTTTATTTTGGTTAAATAATAGATTAACTAGTTTCTTTAGTATTAAGTTAATTCATAACTTAATGACTATTTGATTACCCTTTAGAAAAAATATTCAATTCAAATATTTGTATTCAAAGGTGTTTTTAAGGAGTATTTGTGTTATTAAAAGATATCATTAAACTTTTTTATTAATTTGAAGTGCATGCATAATATTGAGATGACTATTGGAGAAGGAGTATGAATATTTGTTAGTTATGTTATAATTATTAATATTCATTAAAATGTTCATATTTTAGTGTTGTAACTCTTGAATATTCTTTTTGGAAGCATGATTATAAAACTATATCATTTTATCTTAAGATCTTAATATCATAAGTGTTATTACTTTGAATTTGAGATATTTACATTATGTGTTTAAGTTGTCTTAGGAAAGTATTCAAACTTATCATATCTTATGTAAGTTTTAGGTTTACATATTATGGATATTTATTTATAAAGATGGAATATTTATATTGTCACACATACTCAACTAATTATTAAAGCTTGAAATCTTAAGAGTTGTTATTATCAACTATTAAGCTGTCTCTGTTATATTGGATCTTGGTGTTGGAAAAACCTGAATAATACTTATTAATAAATTAATAAATAATCATGTAATGATGTTGATTTGATATAGGATTATTATTATATTAAGGTACATGTTTTTAATATTAATAAAAAATGAACTTGATATCTAATGATAGACACTCTTTAAAGTTTTTATAATTGAGTTTTAATTTATATGAAAATATTATTGTCTTAATACATAACCTACAATCCGATTGAGTGTTTCATTTGTATTTTATAAACATGAATAATTATTAAGATTAATGGAAATAACATACCTATCAAAATAACTAAGATTAATTAATTAAGCTTAAAATTCATAATGGACCTGGTGAAATTTACTTATCTTGTTGAAGGAACTAAAAAATCCAAAAATTTTGGTTATATTGTCATTGGCACAATTGGTAACTAAGCCGCATGCATGAATGGATGAAGTCAATTTTATAAAGTTTCACATGATAAATTCAAGCATGGTTTTTGAAAAATGAATATAAAATTAAAATATAACTTGTTAGTGTTGCAAGTATATTAACCAAGTACCATGTTATATTTGGAAGTAAGGGTTTAATCTCTATACCAAGGCTTAGGGGATGGTTAATTGGAAACTTGTATGAACTTGATTTGAATATGTTGGTGATGAGATGGATAATTATATGGTAACATACATCAATATGGAACTAAATAAGACTTGACTAAACTCTAAAAGTGAACATATGAATATAATCTAAATCTATAATAAATGCCATTATGAGGGTATGAGAATATAGTGGAATGATTCCTAACAAAGATCATGGTACAATGATCATAAGGATAATACTTTAGTATGGTCCTCGTGGGTAGTTAAACTAAATGAATAATATTGTTTAAACATATTATATTGTATTGCTTTTGGAAATAGTCCCTAAAACTAACACTAGCTATTATATGAAATTCGGTAGATCTTGCTTAAGTAAGCTTAGTGTGATGATTCTTTTGTTGAACCTATTTTTATTTTTGCATTATTTATTGAATTATTTTGGGTTTACCCTATGAATTTTAGACTAATGTATGGTCTATACAGGTACTCAAGTAATACTATAAGTTTATAATGACCCTATTAGGAAGGACATATAGGAAGTACAGGGAGAGAAGTGTGTGAGTGTATTATTCCTACACTGACCCATTCCTATCCAATCACTAAGTGGATAATTTATTATTAATAGTTTAATTAATAAATTATAACTTAGTCTAGTTCTTGTGTTGGATATAACATAGTTATGGATGTCATTACATTTCCATGTTTATTTTCATTAGAATCCTTGTATCGTGGTTATTTTATATTGGTGTTTAAAAAAATTGGGTTGTTAAAAAATTATTTTTTCTATTGATTTAGGTTTCTAAAATCACATGAAAAGTCACAAACATGGTTTCAAAAATTTATATGATTCCTTCAAAATCCAAGTGTAATTAGGAAATGGAAAATCTATTCAAGTTCAAGGGAAGGGTATAATACAAATCACAACAAGTCAAGAGGACATAATTTAAGGAAATAAGCCTATTTAAGTTGTTTTTTAAGGATTAAAAATTCATATACATGTTTATATTTCAACAAGAAATGCTTATATATATTTATAAAAGACTAATCATCCATCTTCATTAACTCAAAGCAAGAACAAACATTTATTTAATCCACATCCATAAAATCAAATGTTAGATAAAAATTATAAGATAAGGATCAAAAGAATTCAACATCAATAATTTTATTTTTTTAATGATGGTTATGATGAAAATACTATATTTTCATTGTCATCTATGCATAGTGAACCTAGAAGTTATGAAAACATTAGTCAAAATAAATAATGGGTGATGCTATGAAATTTTTGATGGATTAAATTGAGAGGAATGATACATGAAATATTTTTTATACTACATTAAATAAATATTTAATTATAAATAAGTGGTCTACAAGACCAATTTCAAGAGTGATGGTACAATTTATAAGCTAAAAACTATAGTAGTTTTTTATTAATTAAGGCGGCAAACCAGGGGCCGAACCCTATATAGTCAAAAAAGATAGGAAGGCTGGCAAACAAAAGATGCTAGCACTGAACCAATGGCACAATCGAGAAACAAATTCAAAAGCAAAAAAAACACTGGAAAGACCAGAGTTAGAAAGGATGAAACTACATAACTATATAATTAACAAGATCCTTAAGATTCTCATTGTCTGCATTGTCAGCATTCCCTAGATTACCCACCGTTTCCAACATAGTCATATTCAGCAGAATGTTATTTCGAAGGCCTTTGGCAAAGACCTTTTCTAGCTTTTTAATGTCAAACTTCAAGGCCCCAATATCTATTTTCCAATCTTTCTCATTCTCCAAAACCTCACCAGCTTCTTCTACATGCATTTTCTCCTTATTATCAGTAGTTCCCCTAGAATCAACACCCTACTCTTCAGTGACCTAAAAAACCTGAGAAGCCTATTTCCCACTAGTGTCCTCCAAAATTTCTTAAATTTCTAGCTCTTCATACCCCAATTACCAACTTGAGCTTCAAACAAGTAACAAGCCCTCGGTTCTGTTTGCACTAAAGGCAGATGTGAAGGCTCATTTTACAAAATGGCCCACTGCAGTGATGTCTACTTTCATGCTTGAAAATAATTCCCCCTTGGTTTTCATGATGTGACTCTCAAACCTCCACCTCATGATACAAGGAATTAATCATGACAATCAAGGAAGTACTAAGGTTATCATTTTCCATGATCCATAATGGCCTTCTCCATGTGGACCGCCTTCAAAAGCTATCTTCATCATCAAAGTGCATCATTAATGCTCCATCATCTCTTTCTGAATGATCTCTCTAATGTTTAGGGGTATATGAGCCCCTTGTTGCCATACCCTCCATCCTAAGAATTATTGACCAAGGTTGGCACAAGCATCAACGACCCTGTTACCTTCTCTGTAGGTGTGGGTAATCTCAACTTTGGAAAACTTTTGTAAAAGAAACTAGATGTCTGTAATGATGTCTTTTAGATGGATACCAATGTTAGATGCTTTATTAACATCATCTATGACCAACTTAGAATCTCCTTGAATATTCAAATTTCTAATTCCTAGGGATATAGCTAACTTTAATCCCTAAAGTAAGGCCATAGCTTCAGCATAGTTATTGCTCTGGCAACCCATGCCACCAGCATAGACAGCAGACATCCCTCCTTTTTCATTTCTTATTATTCCTCCTCCACTTGCTTTACCACTCAACTTGGATGCCCCATCAAAATTGAGTTTCATCCAATTGGGTTTAGGTGGTATCCATTTAGTATGAAGTCTCTGAAGAATTTTGGAATTATCATGCCCAGGGATAAGGTTTAAAACCTTCCATTTGGCTGCAATTTGACTTTCAAATTTAGATAGGGGTTTCTCCGCAACACTAATATGAGCTGTTGTAACACTTTCCAAGATGGTCCTAGCAAAGGAGTTAAACACCTAAGCAACATTTCTAGCAGTGTCCCTAAAAATTCTATGATTTTGCTCTTTCCATAAAGTCCAGCTCAAGCATGGCAGAGCTTGCTTCCATAATTCCTTAATCCAGGGATGTGTGAAGGTTGAGTTCCAACTGAGAATTACTTCTTTAAGGTTAGAATTGTAAACCCATTCAATGCCAAAGTTGTTAAGTATTGTGCCCCATAAATACCAGGTAAACTCATAGTGTATGAATAGGTGTGAAACTAATTCCTCTCTAGAACCACACAGAAAACATCTGTTGACCAAAGTAAACCCCCTCTTTTGAAGGTTGTCTTGAGTAAGGATTTTTTTATGGGCAGAAGCCCACCAAAACAAGTTAATCTTTGGAATGAGTTTATAATTCCAAACATTTTTCCATACCTCCTTATTCCGAGCTTTAGGTGTAAGCAGATGATAGGCAGATTTGACAGAGAACAATCCATTCTTATCCAGCCACCAGTATTGTTCATCCTCCTAAGGGAAGAGCAAGATTTTGATCTCCTAAACACATTAATGGATCTCCTAAATTCTTGGGATAAGCTTAGGCCTATGCACACAACAATCCAAAAGGTTTTTCTAGCTCCTTATCCCATTGTTATTTTCCATATAATCACTAACCCTATCACCAAAGAACTGAGTAGTCAGGTCTATAATTTCTCCATAGTTTCCTTGGGAGATGAGAGGCTTGTCCCTTAACCAATTATCCTCCCAGAATTTAATCTACTGGCCATTTCCAAGCTTCCACCTAATTCCCTATTTGAGAAGACTTCTACTTTTTAGCATTTTATTCCATATCATAGACCCCTAGGGTAATTCTGCCTGTTGAAGAAAGTTGGAATCATCATTGCTATGCATGTATTTGGCATACATTATTTCCCCCCACTCACTGTTGTTGTGAATTAGATTCCAACTAAATTTTGAGAGGAGGGCTTTATTCATTTTCCTGATGGATCTTATATTAAGTCCACCATGAGATTTTGGGAGACACACTTTTTCCCATTTGACTAAAGACATTCTCTATTTGTCTTCCACTCCCGTCCATAAAAATTTCCTTTGGATCTATTCCATCTTTTTAGCAAAATACGTAGGAATTTTAAAAAGAGACATGAAATAAGTAGGAATACCTTGTAAGGATGCCCGAAGAAGTTGCAGCTTACCTGCACTACTGAGTAGTTTCCCCTTCCACCCAAGAAGTTTCCTCTATGTACATTCCACAATACCATTCCAAAAACCTAAAGATACATCTTTGATTGAGAGTGGGAGACCTAGGTAGGTAGCTGGTAGGCCAGCCTCAGCACAATCTAGGATATCAATGATTATATGTCTAAGTTCATTAAGAGTGTTGAAGAAGTACACATTGCTTTTCTAGAAATTTATTCTTTGTCCTAAGTCTTTGGCATAATCATTAAGTATATTCTTCCATCTTTTAGCTTCGATCACTGATGAGATGCCAAATAAGATGGTATCATCCACAAACTACTGTATAACCATAGGATGAAGGGAAGAGGCAGGTTTGATGCCTACTAGCTTTTTTGAAACTATATTAGCTTGTATGTATCTTCCCAATGCCTCAGCCATAATGATGAATAGGTTTGGGGAGAGAGGGTCTCCCTGATGAATTCCTCTCGAGGAGGAGAAAAATCCTCTAGGAACACCATTAACCATCACTGAAAATTTAGCATAAGAGACCGTATTCCATAATAAGCAAGATAATTTATCATTCAACCCAAATTTTCTAATCACGTGGAATAGAAAAGTCCATGAGACTCTATCATAAGCTTTGGATATATCAAGCTTGAGGGCTATCCCAGGGATTCTGCTCTTATTCATGGAGTGGATAGTCTCATGTGTGGTGATCACAGCATCAAGAATCTGTCTACCTGAGATGAAACCTTTTTGAGTAGGAGAAATAATTTTGTCAAGCAAGGGTTGAATTCTCAAAACTAGTAGTTTAGTACATATCTTATACACAGTGTTGCATAAGCTAATGGGTCTAAAATTAGTAAGGTGTAAAGGTTGAGATTTTTTAGGAACAAGTACAATGAAGGTATTATTGACTTGTTTCAAAAGTTTTCCAGATCTAAAAAAATCATGAACTACAACCGTGAGGTCCACTCCAACAATCTCCCAATATTCCTGAAAGAATATAGGAGGAAAGCCATCAGGACTCAGGGCTTCAAAAGCACCCATGGAGAATAAAATAACATGTACTTCTTCATCAGATACAGGCTTTAAAATTTCTAGATTGTCTTCTTCTATTATCAAATAGGGGATTTTATCAATGAATTGACTCATAGATCTGTCAATTCTATCATTATTATTTTCTTCCATAAGCAAATTCTGAAACAACACCTTGGCTTGCTCCCCTATTTCATTATCCTTAGTAATAATGTCTTCATTATCCAAGACAAGCTTAGTTATTGAGTTGGCTTTTCTATGTTTCATAACTGAGAGATGAAAAAAAGTAGTGTTCCTATCACCCTCTTTAAGCCATTGATCATGAGATTTTTGTTTCCAAAAAACCTCTTCCCTTTCCATCAGATTCTTCCATTCTGAAGACAGACTATTCTCTTCTTCTAAGGTGCCCTTAGAGTCATCCCATTAATCAATCAGTTGCTGAATAGCCTTGAGTTTTCCCATTATATTTTTCTTCTACTAGAAAACCTGTCCAAAACTGTATCTATTCTAGCCATAAACTTCTTTTTTAATGTGCTGGAGTTTCTTGACTATTCTAAACATGGGAGTACCTTGAATGGGAATATTCCACCATTGAGCCACCATTTTTCTAAAACCTTTATGTTTAATCCACATAGATTCAAAACTGAATGGAGGAGGTCCGTGATGTCCCTGATCTCTCTAATTGAGGATAATCGGGCAGTGGTTGAACATGGTTTTAGGTAGAGCCTGCGCTTACATGTTTTGATAATCATTCTAGTTGCTTGATATCAAAAATCCATCTAATTTAACTTGAATCATTTGATATCCTCTTCTTCTATTGGTCCAAGTAAAATTTTGGTTATGTAGCTCTATGTCCAATAATCCCCAATCATTGATGAATTCAGCAAAGTCAAACATGATGTCTGAGTAATCAATAATTCCACCCTATTTTTCAGAAGGGTATAAAGGTGTGTTAAAATATCTGGCTAACATCCATTTAGAATTTTGAGGATTATTCATGTAGCTACTCAGATCTATCCATAATTTTTGTCTCAAAGCTCTATTATTCGGTGCATAAACATTTACCAACATCCAATTTAAGGAATTTATGGAAAAATTGGTAATCAAAAAGTGCTTATTATGGGCCATAAGATACCCTTGGATTTTAGCACTATTCCACATAGTTACAATCCCTCTTGAAGCCCCTTTAGTAGGACTAATACAAAAAGCCACCTTAGGCCATATATAGTCAGCAATTTCCCCAAAATTATCTTCTTTCATCTTGACTTCTTGGAGTAATAGAATATCTAGTTTATTATCTAAAATGAAAATTTTAACCTCAAACTACTTTGAGGGACTATTAAAGCCCCTCAAATTCCATGATAATATTCTCATTTAGAGAGTTTGGAGGGTTGGGACTCTAGTGTTTTTTGTTTTCCACTAGCAATCTCTCTTTGTTTTGTTTCCCTTAGGGTTAGCCTCCCTTGTTTGGGCTCAGTACCAACATCTACATATTTTTTTATCTTTTTAGATATTTTTCTTTAGGGTAACCCATTCTTCCTGTTCATTTCTACCATCTTATCCTACTACCCGTATTAACAATTAGTTTCCTACCTGGCCTCCATCTTCCAGATCATGGAAAAAGTTTGTATTTGACTGTGGATATGGTACTTGTTGAGTGTGACTTTTAGGTGTTACTTCTTCCTGTCCAATCCTTGAAACTGTGTCATCTTCATTAACTTCCTTTAGCAAAAGGTCCCCTCGTGCCCCTTCCTTAAATATATTAGTCTATTTTTCTAAAGTGTAGACTATGTTAAATGTGGCCTTGTGACTATTGTCAGATACTATATTCTCCTTTGGGACCTCTTTTCCCTCACTACTGATGATATCCTCCTTTCTCTTCTCCTCCTCTCCTTCTTTTGTAGCCTTTTGACTATCATCTAATCCTATATTTTCCTTTGGGACAACTTCACCTTCACTACTAGGGGTATCCTCCTTTCCCTTCCCCTCCTCTCCTTTTCTTGTATTGTCAGGAATTTCCACATTATTCTCTATTTCCTACTTGTTGTTCACTTTCTCCTCCTCTACATTCTGGGAATCCTCTTTCATCCCCCTTTGCTTCACTTTGCATTGTGTCATTAGATGTCCCTTCCTCTTACATATTTGATAGAAAGTGGTAGCATTCTCATAAGTGATTGGCTGAGTCCAAGTTCCATATTTGGAGTTTAGCTCAATGGACGTAGGGAGAGTCTTATTTATTTCAACATTAACATAGAGTCTAGCATACACACATCTAGACTTAGTTCTGGTTATATGATCTGAGGTGACATATTGACCAATAGAATTGCCAATGGCTGTGAAGATTTTTTCATCCCAGTATTCCAAAGGGAATCTTGGTAATCTTACCCAAGTAGGTGTTATCTTATTGAGGTCTGAATTAGGATCAAATCCTAGTTTCCATGAGCATAAGGCTAGAGAATGTGGTCCAAACAGCCAGGGACCTCTAGCAAGGGTAGCGATCATGTCCTCCCTATTCATAAATCTAAAAAAGAATAGACCTCTAGCCATGGCTATGATTAAAACACTACCTTTGACTTTCCACCTAGACATAATCCATCTTCTAAGCATTTTGGTATTAGGATAGAAAGAAAAAAACTTACCAACCAGCGTAAGGTCCATGGATGCCACTATTTCCTCCACCAGATCGTCTGGGATACTCAAAACCTTGCCATCTGAGAGAATAGGGAGGCTCAACATGCCTTTTGATGGACACGTCTTTTCACCTATGAGTGCGTTCTTCCATCTATTGGATGGACTATCCCCTAATAGATTCTTGGACAGATCCCTAGAGGTACTGCTACCTGCAGTGACCTCTATTAGATCTGTGGTCCTGCCTGTCATACTCAGGGGGCCCAACCAGGTGGGAAAAAACTAGTTTCAAATATTGTCCACATGATTTTCTCCTTTGCTCCTCCACTCATCTGCTAAAAATAAGGTAATCCTTGCTAAAAACTATAGTAGTTATAAAAGGGTTTACACAAACATATAGGGTTGACTATGAGAAATATTATGCACCCATGGCATGTAAGGATACTATAATATCAATTATTTTTGTATATAATCATAATATATGGATAATTTATAAAATGGATGTCAAAAGTGCAGTTTTGAATGGAGTGATTGAATAAGTATATGTGCAACAACTATAAAGCTTTGAGGTAAAGGAAAATAATTTTGGGTATATAAGTTGAATATGGGTATTTATGGGATAAATCAAGATCCAAGACAATGGTACTAAAGAATTTATAGTTGGTTATTGTATCAAGTCTTTGTAAGAATTTAAAATGAACCAAATATTTACATACAAGCATTGGGTTCTAATGTGGTATATGTCTGTCTCTATGTAGATGACTTGATATTTATAGGTAGCTCTATAGAGATGTTGAATAGATTAAATGAAGATATGAAATAATAATTTGAGACAACTTATTTTGGACTTATGAATTACTTTTTTATCATGGAATTCCATCAAATTAAATAAAAAAATATTCATTTTTCAAGCTAAATATGCCCAAGACATGTTAAAGAAGTACAATCTTCATCATTATAAACCAGTGGCCACTCCAATTGTAAGTGGAGAAAATATAATGAGGATTATAGTCCTTAAACTAATAAAAAAACTTATATAATCATGTTTTTATGTTTTATGTATCTCACTATGACAATACTCAATATTAGTTATGAGGTTTCACTAGATTCTAGATTTATGGGCAAACCAAAACTTAAATATTCATAAGTAGTGAAGAGAATTTATAGATATACAAGAGTTAATTATAATCATAATATTAATTTCATACCATCAAATTAATTATTTATAATTGGATATATTTATTTAAATTTGGAAGTATATCTTGATGATAAGAAGTCAACTTCAGGTTATTACTTCACATTGGGAAGTGGGTTGGTTTCATGGTCATCAAAGAAACAAACTATAGTTGCATTATCCTCTACTAAATCACTATATACAACCATCACATAAGATTTTACACAAATATTATGGACATAATACTCTTATTTAATTTTAGAGAGGCTCAAATTGAGCCAACATAGATTTTTATGATAATAATGGGGCAATACAATTGTCTAATATTCTAGTTTTTCATGCTAGAATCAAGCATATTGAACACAAACATTATTTTTTTAGAGACGTCATCAATAATAATTTTTTGTCACTAATAATGTGATAATTGAATATAATTTTTTTTATATTTTCACCAAGTTATTGATAAAAAAATTTCATGGAAAACTTAAGGAGATGATAGGCATTTTTGCTCTTTGCATCAAAGAGGGGAATGTGGAGTATGATGTATGGATAGTTTATCATTAATGTTAAGTATATTATATTTCATGTTTTATTATATTATGAAGGTTATTTAATTAATTTTTGTTTTATATTAATTTTTGGATCAATTTTGGACACTTTTTAAGAACTTCCTAAAAAATAGTTAGAAGTGTCAGTTATAGCGTTGTTCACTAAATGTGTACTTAACTGAGCTAAAACACTTATCCATTCATCCCCAAGATGTTGGAATTTTTTTAGAGTTTATTTAACTGAAATTAAATTTATTTTAATCAATTGTATATTATATAGGGATTTAGGGCACCTAGCTTGTCTATTGTGCATGAGTTGCTTACTTGCTAAGAAAGGCTTTTTACTTGTTGACCTTATCTTATCAATGAGTCAAACTCATTTTTTGGAGTCAATTTTTAGTTATATTATAGTATATTTTAAGGATTATATTTTTAGTTTGATTAATGGTTAATTAAATGTCTTAATATATATTTCACTTTATGTTTTTTTGTCATGCAAGTTATCTTATAATAGGCTTGTTTTAGCCTTTATTATTAATAAAACATTGTGCACAAAATGTTTGGAACAATAGTTTATATTGGGAAACATTTTTTAACGTGTTAAGATATGATTTTATTATATTTATTTAATAATAAATACCAACAAGTATATGTTTTCTATTTTGAATTTATTTAGTGTAATTCTTGGTCAACAATCTCACTTACACTATAACTAGATTAACAATTAGTAATTTTGGGATAGATTGGTTGATATATAACTCAAATTTCAAACTAAATCAAAGTTTATTTTCACTCCCTCTATAATCAAAACCTATATTCCCAATTTGGCACCTTATCTCCCCCTACCCTTTCTTTTAGGTTTCTATTTTGTTTTTGGTTTTCCCTTTATCACTATATTATTTTATTAAAAAAAAATTGTTAAAATTTTAACTTGCTTATTGATACTAAGTTATTTTATCTTGTTTTGATTTTTAATTCAATTATTTTTTTCATTGGTTTTCCCCTTATCACTATATTATTTAAATTTTATTTTTTAAATAATTTCTAAAATTTTAACGTATTTATTGATACTAAGTTATTTTTAGCGTGCTTTGATTTTTAATTCAAATATTTTCTTTTCTTTTCTTATTTAATTTTACTATTATTTTTATTCTTGTAGTGTGTCTTATTGTATTTATTATTTACTAACTAGTTAGATATATTTTTCTTAGTTTTTACTCTTATTATTTTTTAATTAATTTGATTAGTTGTTACGTTACTATCCATTTTTAATATTTAATATTTTTCACATTTCTTATTTTTAACCTTACTTATTTTCCATTAATCATTATTATTTATTTAATATTTTTCTTTATCAATTTTACTTTGAATTTATTAATTTTTTTATTAGATAAGGTAAACTCAGGTTTTACAGGGACCCAGAACCATAAAAGTGAAATAAAGAGTTTTAACCAGACCTTACATGGCCGAACAAACAAAAAGAAAAAGTCTAAATAGTAAAAATAAGATCAGACATAGAAAACATGTTAATTGGAAAGACCCTCCTGGGTATCCTCCGTAGCTTAATTTTTCTTTGGTGAGATGTTGGTCTTGTCTTTTGAGTCTTTAGATTTGGTCTAATTCCTAGGACCCTCAACTTGTTCACCAAGGAGAATCATCCTCAGACGTTTCTTGCCTTTCACCTGGGGGAATGGATGCTTAGGGGGGACCCCCTTAGGGGACCCTTGGGGGGGGGGGGGATTTGGGGTCCTTATGGGATTTGAAAATTAGGGAAAGGGGAGGGGTAGGGAAGACTACACCAACACATGAGTCATGGCCTCCAGTGACCAATGAGGCTCATTCCAATCTTGGATCAATTTTGCCAAACCAAAACCTACGTACTGGACCTTTACATTGAAATTTTACAATATTACTTTATTTTTCTCATGCTCCTCTATTACAATAGCCTTATATTTCTAATCATAGGTGGAGGGAGAGCCAAGGGTGAAGGGTTTAGGTTTAGGGATGAAAAGCATTTTCAAGGGAAGGTCATCTAGAGGGTAATGAGGTAAGCTATTACGAGGAGAAATTTTAGTGGTGGGAAAGGAGATCACAGAGGGATCCCTCTCTAGGGGACCCTCCAGGGAGTCTTAGAGGATGATACTTTAAGGGGTACTTTTTTTCCAAGCAGGGTACGACCATGTTTCACCAATAAAAAGATGAGACCTTGATGCAAGATTGGGTTAGCTACATTAACTTGGTGGAGGAGGACTATGATTTCCAAGGATTTTAGGATAAAATAGGGAAGGTTGATCTTAAAATTAATGAAATGATTGAGCAATGTGAAATGGTGTGAAAAGATCAAGGTTTACTTACCTTCTAGAGTCATGTACCTCATGACCTATAAGTAGACTTCAAGCCAATATTTGGGTAGGTCGATGTGGGGAAATCCCTTTTTATCTATTTGCACAAATTCATTGATTTGAAATAATCATTGTAGTGACTCCTATTTATTTGATTTATCCTTGTATTCTTTTGTGCCTATGCAAGCCATGCCCGTGATTTATCCTATATACTCCTTGGAAACATTAATGGAAATCCCCCTCATAGAAACCTTCCTTTTCAACTAAGCAACAATGAAATATCTTACCACCAAAAGATTATGCTCAATGATATGCTCCATATACTATATTACCCCACCTTTATTGAGCTTCTTCCACACCTTTTTATTTTTATGAACCTCTTTGTAGGATGTTTCTCCATTTGGTCTCTATCACTGCCCATGTTGGTAGGAGTTACAAGGTTAGAGGGAGCAGGTCGAGGGTTTTGGATGCTAAAAAAATATATAGAGCTTGTGATATGAGGGATGCCCTCCAAATCCATCCAATCATAATTGTGTTCCCTTGCCTTGAAATGAATGCGGGACTGAAATTCCATGATTAGGCCCTTCGAGGTGAAAAACCACACGTGCAAAGACATGATGGATTAAGTCCTTTGAATTTATTAATTGAATCATTATAAAGTTATAATTTTTACTTTTAAGTAATTTTATTTGTTCTAATATTTATTAATTATTTAGTAGTATTAATTCTTATTCTTTTTATTTTATTTTTTGATAGCTAGATTCTTCTCTCATCTTGTAGTATTATTTTAAATTTATTCTCCATTCTCTTATAATTGTTGGAGGCCAATCTTATGTTTATTCCTTGCCTATTTGTATCACCAAATTATTTATGAACCTAATTATTCTTTCTTAATATTCAAACATTGGCTTCATTCAGAGAAAATTCTTTTGGAAAAAATGTGTTAAAATTTTGATGCTCAATGTTTCAAATCCTCTTTTGAGATCCTTCATCAGGGGAAGTGGATCTGAAATGTTGAGCATCAAATTTTTTAACATAGTTTTTTCAAAAGAATTTTCTTTGAATGTATGGACTGTGAAAGCATCAAATCTTTGTTTGGCTTCATTATCTTTCGTAAAGATGGATCCAATAGTGATATCTAAAATTCCATACATAAATAATTATACATTGTTGATTCTAGAAGATACTCAAAATCTATATCATCTGATTCTATAATTAGTAAAAATACATATTAAATTAGCAAAAAATCAAAATAATTAGGCAACCTTAAAAAATTATAACAAACTCAAAAAATTATGTAATTTTATAATTATGCCAAATTATAAATTTAAGGAAAAAAAATATAGGCAAATTTTGAAAAAAATGCATAATTTCCTAATTCTTTTTAATTTTATATAAATATTTTTTAATTTTTATAATATTTAATTTTTTGTTTTAATTTTTGATTTTATATGTTTTGTAAAATTTTCAAATGTTGGATGAATTGGTTATTAGACTAATGATAAAGCTAGATTTACTATTAAAAAATGGGCCTACATTGAGTTTAGAAAATGTTTGGGAAGTAAATTTTATTTTGTGACCTAGTCATTTTTCATTTAATTTTTAATAAAAAATGCATATTTTAAAATTATGTCTAATTTTATAAAATGTTGTATTAACTAAGTTTGTGCATTTTTTCTATTTACAGAGCTTATTGTCACAAAGATTATCTGTTTAGAAGGCTTACTGAGCATTGGGACAATTTTGACCTTTAAGGGCATCCAAGCTAGGGGAAAAGGGTGATGGCCAATCTCACATCTTTTGGGAATATATAGTCTAATATTGTGTTTTTTTTTTTTTTTAAATATGATATTTTAGAATTAATTTCATTATGCTTTATATAGTAGAATCACTGAATCATCCAATATTCAAATTCCTCTTATAGTTACAACTATGAATGGGATGATCTTAACTACCTGGGTTATACTTATTTAAGGATTATTCTAAGTCCCAACTAACTTTAGGTATTGGGGGTGTTAACATTGTGATTCTTGGAGAGTGTGTGACTCAGAGTGATTGTTGAGGAAAGGCTACTTAGAGTTGGGATAATGCATTTGAGCATGACAACTGTCATTTGGGGTCAATAATACTTTATATGACTATTAATTTTATTATATTATTATGGCATTTGCATTATTATTAAATTATGTTATTATCATAATTAATTAATTTAATATTGTGTCATGACATGTTTAATTTATATTTGCATCCAAATTTATTCAAAAAGTCACAATTACACTATTTTCATTTTTACATATAATATTACAATTGAGATTAGCATTATAAATATTTAATTATACATATAATAATATAAGATAATGCAAAAAGAAAAGAAAACATATAATAACATACTCATAGATATGAAGCTTCATCTTCACTACTCTATAGGACATTTGATTTGTTTCCTTTCTCAAGCATCTCCTCCTTCTTTAGCCCATTCATAACTAGGGTCAATTGGAAACCCCAAAGGTCTTGATGTCTACTCCCAAGATCTCACATTTTGTAGCCAAAATTCTAGTTTGTAACACATTTTATTTAACCTTAGCAAATTGAAGTCCCCATGCTTATTCAATACTATGTTTTAATAGCATAACATGATGGAGGACTTGTCAACCCCCATCCCCTTTTATTGTTGCATATACAAATAACAACATATATAGGACATATCTTCCCCTCTCTATGCTTAATGATTATTAAATGGAGTTTAAAAAAATACAAATCATGATCAACAACTCTGATTTATTCCCTCATTATCCTTGTTAATCACTTCATTTAAACCTCGTAAAGGTGATCTTGGATCAAATATCACAATAAAATTACTATCCCAAAAGATTAAATCCACACCCATGTTAGCCATAAATTCCACTACCTTGTTTCCACTTATAAGAATGTGCTTGACAACCAAGGTTAAAAATTATTTTAAAATATTTTTGCATTTATCAATAATGATCATAATCTACCAATACTAAGTTTTTATTTTCCCAAGAGCCTCCAATATTATCTTGGAATCACTTTCAACTCTAGATTCCTCCAACCCTTCTCTTGAGAAATTTATAGTTCCCTCCAAACTAATTTAGCCTCAATTATATTATATATTTTTTCCCTAAAGATTTATTAAAGGATAGGAAGTGATTGCCAATGTTATCCCTTAATACTCCATCTGTTGTTGCCCACCGTAGATTTATCTTGTAACCACATCAAAATTTAGTTTTATCATTTAATTTTCCAAAGGATACCTAACATTTTAAGGTTTATTTTTACTTTTTTCTATCTTCATTCTCTAGGATGTTTTTCCAAAGGTGTCCCTATTTCCTTTCCATATTGGATTTTGTAGGGATAATCTATTCATCTTTTGGTGGCCAAATTTCCAATAACTCCCTAATGGATCTTCTAATTTCTCCAATAACAATGTCAATGGAGGTTTATTCCTATTTGAATATTTTATTTTTCCTTTCAAGTCAGTTATTATTACACATAAGAGCTGAAATATAAGAAAATTATTTTATAATTAATTATATTAGTTTTAATCAATTAAAAAATATTATATTTTTATTATAATTTATAAAATTTAAATCACATTTTAATAAAATCAATTTTGGAATCAATGCTGATCTTAGTCTTAGAAGCAATGTCAACTTAAAGTCACATTAAAGTTGGTTCTAGTGTTTCACTTATAGTTAGACCTAGTGTTGTATTTAAATAAAACCTATAGTTAGACCTAGTTTTACACGTAAATTCTCTTTATAATCAGACCTAATATTGTAGTTAAGTAAAACCTAGTGTCATACTCAAATTTAGACCTAGTGTCACACTTAAAATCAAATCTCATTTTGAAATTAAATTTGAATTTAGTGAATTCAAGATTAAATTTAGAACTAGTGTCACACTTAAAGACATAGCTAGTGTAAAACTCAAAGTCAATTTTTTAATGATGGGCTTAATTTTAGACCTAATGTCAAACTAAAGATGATCCTAGTGTTAAAATAAAGATGGATATTAAGTCACCTAACAAAGTCATGTCAACATCAACCCTAACATCACTTTTTAGTGACATTATCAATTAATATTTGGGTGACATTGGGGAGGGAATTATCCCATCCTTAGGCCCATGTTAGATTGATTTAATTTTAAAATCAACATTAGATACAACCTTGAGTTTGCTTTATAAATCTAGTGATAAATTTGACCTTTGATTTTTTTTTTTTGGAAACATAAAGGCAAATTTAGGGAAACTTTAATTTTGAATTAGTTTATTCAAAATGTTGTATTGGAAGGTGTTTTTTCAAATTTAGCTGAAAGATAAAACTTATTACCCAAATGAGATAAACTAATACATAAAATAAAAATGCTACAAATATGTAATAAATGACAAAAATTGATTTGGAACTTACTATATTTAAAAAGATGATAAAAATAGAAAATCATAGAAATTGATATCTTAACTATAAATTTGATAATACAAGACTGAGATAGAAACTCAAAAAGTTGTGTGGTTGTGTTGGATAATTATGAATAAGGAATAGGGATTTGATCACTCTATAAAAAATTCCACTAGAATTAGATAGGGGAGTAGAGTATTTTTGTCCTTAGGGCATGTCAATGTCATATAAGGTTTTAAAAATATATGAAAGATTTGAATTGTGCATCTTCACATGTTTACTCTATGTATGCAATCAGATATATATGATTTAATTCAAAATCCACTATATTCATTATTATTCACTTGAAATCCCTAAATTTATAGGCAATAATGAGTGAATATAATAAAAAAAGGGTTCAATGGTTAAATTTGTGCTAGGAATCAACACCCCATGTGTTATGTTGCCGTCATACCAATACTCCAAAGAGGGATCAAACTCGATGTAAGTTCTCCCATGTTACAATGGTGTGTGTGAAATACTAGTATAATTATAGATGATTATGAAATTATAGTGTGATTAAGTGCTTTAATCATGATTTGTGACCTTCAAAGTGTACTTAGACTTTAGCTCAGAGCTACTAGGTTTGTATGTATTCATAATTGGGAGAATAGGGAATTTTATCTCAATGTGCAATTAGAAATTTGGTGTGTTTCAATATGGAATATTATTGTGTGAAAAATGGCTTGAAAATGTGTATAAATAGTGAATAATTGAGAATTCCTTCAAATAGGGATTACTAAACATGAAAGACTATTACAATAAATTTAATTAATAGTTTGTTATGTTAAAGTTGTTTCTATTTTATAAGACAAACTACGTAGTATTCTAGGTTAGTTGTTAGTCACTATTAGTCTTAGTGGACAAATAAAATATTTTAGATTGTTAATAGGTTATTTTCTCATCTTATTTATTAGGACTATTATGAACATATTTAGGGATATAAATACATCCTTATATTTGATTATTTGTAAGATCAATAAGTCATATTTTATTTATGCTTAGATTTGGTATCAATGAAGATCATTATCAGAGCTAATCTCTACTAATTCCATCATTTTGCAAGTTATATTACACGTGCAAGTTTTTTGGTAGCTTGGAGATTTTTTTCTCACCTTGTCATACAATTTTCTTGTGTGAGTCATACATACATTATTGAAAGGTGATTTTGGTTGTATGTTGTCATATATTCAGTAATTCACATTCTCCAATCAATGGTGACCATTTATAACCTAGATGTACAACCTTTTGGGCTTTTGGAAGTAATTTAGTCTTTGTCCTCTCTCATTAATTATAGTTATACAATTTTCTTCTCCTATGGTCCGTACAAGCATCTTTAGGTCTTGAATTTTCTTGCACCCTTTTTTCATTCCTTTGTTCACATTATGTAAGAAGGATGTACTAATTTTTAGCTAGATGTACCATGTTTTGGAGGCATATAAAGTTACACTTATTAATTAACACTAGTCATATGGTCTTCCTCAATTTTGAGTCATACAGACCTAATTTTTCATATTTAATTATTGGGAATTATTATATGTTTCATCCTCTTCCACTTAAAATATTGATGTAATGCACTATATAATGTTGTATATTTGTTCTTTTTCTTCCAAATATGTGTTTTTTTAAGGCTTACTACATGGAGAAAAAGTGGCATTTGACTTGAATTTTTTCCTACCTAACAAGCAAATCCAAGGTGGTGTCAAATATGATAGGTGTGTTTCCAATTCCCATAAGTCACATTTTTAGTTTAAATTGAAATTAGTTGACGTATTTATTTGAGATTTCCAATAGCGCAAGTGGCTAATTTATTTTTTTGTAAAATTGAGGTATAAGGGTTAAATCCCATAACAAGTAGTGGAAAAATTATAAAGAGGGGATATTTTTATTTCTATCTAATGGAATTTTTTCATATATTTTACATTGTAAATTGATTTTTTTGTAAAAATTATATATTTATGGAAAAAATCAAATCAGTGCATTAGAAAAATTAATGAGATTATAAAAATCTCATTTGCAGTGTTCAGTTTTAATGATGCCCCTGGTTCACGTTTATGGGTAATTCCATCATGATTTGAAGTAATGCATTTATATCCTAATATATATGTAGAAATGACATATGGATATCATCCCTTTAAATTATTGGGGATTAATAAGGTTCAAAATTATTCATAAACCATCCCTCTATTAGCCATTTGTTACTGTCAATAGGCATAAATCTTGATAGTTAGAATTTTTGTGTATATCAACAAACTATGCCCACATATGCAAAATTACTTTTGAGTAGGTGTTAGTGACATAATGAATCTTTTTCATGTATTTTATAGGTACCAAGTACCATTTTACTATGTTAAATTCTCCTTCACATACTAACAAGTATTTAAAAAGGATGAGTTTTTCTAGTACCAAAAGGTATATAAGAAGGTGTGCACATAGAGAGGTTTGGTATATCAATATAATAATATATAGATATGGGAACCTTTTAGAGTTATAAGGAACTAATATATCTCCCTTATATAGTTTTATCATATTTTCACATAACCCAAAATTGGACTGCATTTCATTTTTTTAGACACTCATCTTATTCAAGGTGACAACTATGTAGCATGGAAAATAAAGGTTAAAACTCACTTGGAATTTGAGGACATATGGATAGTTGTTGATGGAACATAGACCTGACATATTAATGACACTAATATTTTTGAAAATATGACAAAACCAATCAGAAGGCTAAGCTCATAATCATATTTAGAGTCTTAGATGAGGTACAACCTCATGTTTGTAATACCACTACAACTAAGGATGCTTGGGATAATATTCAAATAAATATGAGGCAAATAATAAAAATAAGATTATTCAACTACAAAGATAGATCCATTATCTAATGTTTAAATTAGGGGAAAAAGTGGAGGATTTCTTCATAGATTTGAAATCTTACAGGATTTGTTTGAAGCATTGTGTGAACCAATGAAAGATGACTCTTTGTTTCTTATTGTCCTAACAACTTTATCCCATTAATATAGAATTTTTGTGACCATGTTGAATTTCATGGGTTAGAAACCAACCTATGTCTCTTTGGTCAACATATTGCAATAAGAATAAGCCATGTAAAATGTAGAGGAACCTAATGAAGAGTATGTACTTGCCTCATCTTAGAGAGGGAATAATCCTGTGAAGGCTTCTAAATAGAAACCTAAGCTTAAAAATAAAAAACACAAGCAACGACACAAATCTTATTCATAGCACGTTTATCTTATTTGTGAAAAGATAGGGCATGACCTAAAACACTGATGGTATAATTGATTCACATAGGGCTCATCTAGAAAGAATCCTATTTCATAAAATCCACCTTAGTAATTAAAATCAAAACCCCATTCCAAAAAATATTGGAAGAAGAAACACCAACATGATAATATTACTGAGGATGATCATTCTTTAGAATATGATCATGTCTTTACTACATAGACACATGAAGAACCTTGTTCTTCAAATTATGTCTACTATGTTGATTATAATACTACAAGGCACATGATAGGAAATAAATAATGGTTTTCTAATTTACACCAATAAGGATATCAAGGTGATGTCTCTCTTGGTGATGACTCATCATACACTATTTAGGGCCAAGGTGATGTTGATTTACAACTTGGTCACCACACTATCAATATCGTAGATGTCTTATATGTCCCAAAGCTCACTAAAAACTTGTTGTCTATAAATTAACTTATCGATCACAATCTCAAATTTGAGTTTAATCACAAACATGGTGAGAAGTGTTTCCTTATCAAGAATAAGTCTCAGGGATCTAGAACTATTACATGAGCTTCAAATGTAGGGAAAATGTTTTAGTTTGATCTCATACAAAACAACCATCATGCACTTGTTATGAAGGGTATAAAAAAATCTTGTCTATGGGATAAAATATATGGTCATTTGAGTTATGGGTATTTTCTTCTTTTGTAAAAATTGAATATCGTTCTCCTCATCCACTGGATATAGTATACGAATATAATTCAAGATGTGAGACTAGATGGACCTCTAAAAACTTCATCTACAAGACTGAGGAATCATAGTATGATCATGTAGAGGTAAATTTGGCCTTAATGAGCATAGTTTTAGAAAAAAATGATCCTTCCACAATCCATGAATCCCTAGAGTCCAAACCTTGGGAAAATGCCATGGATGTAGAATATAAGTCTCTCATGAAGAATGACACATGGAAAATTATTGATCTTCCATTAGGGAAGAAACTCATCAAATGAAAATTGGTCTTTAAGACCAAATATAAAACATATTGTAGTATATAAAATCACAATAAGACTCTTAGAAAAGGGCTATGATCAAAAATAAGTTATAGACTATGAGGAGACTTTTTCTCCTACAACTAAGATAAAGATAATTAGAATGATGTTTAAAATGGCTACATAATTTAGATGGATCACTCATCATATGGACATTAAAAGTGAATTATTAAATGGAGATAAACACAAAGAGGTCTACACAACTCAAACCAGAAGGTTATATCACACTAGGGAAAGAGTAGAAGGTGTGCAAACTCATAAAATATTTGTTTGGTCTCAAATAGGCTCCTAAAGCCTAGTATATAAAAATTGATGAGCATATCGTAAAGCATGGATTTTAGAAGAATCCATATAATCCCAATATATACCTAAAAAATCAAGGAGGGAATTGTTATTATTATTATTTATGTTGAGGATATATTCATCATTAACAACTTAGTAAAGGTGTTTGTTATAATAAAGAATGATATTAATTGATCATTTTACATGACAAATCTTGGGCTACTATACTATTGTCTTGGCTTGGCTGTATGAAAAAAGGGCACCACATATTTATGTCTCAGATGAAGTATACCAAGACATTACTCAAGAGGTTTTAGATTATGTATTGAAAACCAATGGATAAACTTATGGAGACAAGACTTTAGCTATCTCACTCATATCTATCACTGCCAGTAGATGCCACTCTTTATTTCTAGTTGATTGGGAGTCTCATCTAACTCACATAAACTATGATATATATCAACTATACTATCAACTATTTTTATTGGTTTATATAAGATCTAAATGTAAAACATTAGAATGTAGATATGTTGGTATTGTGATATATTGAATGAATAATGGATTATGGCCTAACATACAAGAAGAATGATAAGTTATTATTAACAAGATACATAGATGTAGATCATGTAGGTTCAATTGATGACATAAAATCCACTTCTAAGTTTGTATTATTTTTGGGATTTGGTCCAATCTCATGGGGTAAAAAAATCAAAACTTTGTTTCTCAATCTTATACTGAGGTAGAACATCATGCTATAAGAGGATCTATATACGATGTGATATGGCTACATTGCATACTAGTAGGATTGGGAGTTTTATAGACTTAGCCAATAATTATAAACTGTGACAATTAGGGTGTTTTTAAACTTGTTCACAATATAGTGTTTCATGAACACACTAAGCACATTGAAGTTCAATTCCATTTCATATATGAACATGTTCAAAAACACAATATCTAACTCCAATATTGACCCACTCAAGATTAGTGTGAAGATGTCTTCATGAAGTCACCTAAAAGTGATAAGTTTGAGTCATTCAAAAGTTATCTCTTGTAGCATTTAAACTATAATGAATTAATGGGGGAATGTTATAATAAATTAATTCATAGTTTTCTATGTTAACATGGTTGTTATTCTATTAAAAAAACCATATAGTTTTTTAGGTTAGTTGTTAATCATTATTAGTCTTACTGGATTAATATAAGATTTCATATTTTTAATAGGTTATTTGTTCATCCTATTTAGTAGGAATATTATGAACAAATTTAGGGATATAAATACATCCTTATATTTGATTATTTTTAAGATCAATAAATCATATTTGATCTATGCTTAGAATGACAACCCATTACATGAAGGAATTATGGCATAATTGTTCATCAATAACATTGAAAATGTAGAAAATTAGAATAACAAGAAGTTATAATACCTCTCAAGGAGAAAACCACAAGGTGAGATGTGAATGTTAAAGTGGAAAACCAAACTAATAAAAAAATACACATGATAAATAAGAAGGCTTATCCACACAATCTTGACAATAAATTTTTTAGAAGCAAGGTGAATTCAAGAAGAAGAGAGATATATTCAAGTATATAGTTGAAGAAAAGATGGGGAAAGAGATCATTAAATATAGAAATAAGAATGGAAATGGAATTACAAGTAATCCCATCATGACCTTACAAGGCCTCAGTGTGTTCTAAGTGTCATATTCTATTATAAAGTAAAGGTAAGTGTGTGATGTGTGGGGGGAGGAGTTAATTACATAAGTAACTCCAAAAATCCTAAATAAGGACAAAGATGTGAATGACACCTCATATAATAATTCACATAAATAAAAATTCTCCACACAAATAAAACTTAGGATAAAATAATTATCCCAAATAAAGGGTAATCCTAGCACCCCCCACCCCCCCCCCTTTAATTTTTTTTAGGGGTTTTACAAACAAACAAGAAGGGAGGAAAAATTACTAACTCTCCCCCTCGATGATAAATTAAATCCTAACATGTTACAAAATATTAAAAACATTTCTTTACATGATGGCTTCATGAAAATATTATCCATTTTCTCTTGAGTGGGATAGAAAGAGAGAATAATTTGATTGTATTATATAAGTTCATGCTAAAAGTGATGTTGAATATCATTGTGCTTGGACGTTGCATGGAAAATTGGATTATTTTCTAAGCCAATGACACTTCGATTATCACCTAAAAGTATATTAGGTGAAGACTGAGGAGTCTAAATTTGCAATAAATCTTAGAAGCCAATTTTTTTCCTTGGTAGTGTTATGGCTAACACACCCCCTTTTCTATGAAATGGGGGACCCCTCTAAAAATTTCATGAACCAGAGCTTCAAAGTTCTCCCTTTTGTTCTTGATGGAAAATCCTGCTCAAAACTTCAAAATATACATTGCCTTAATTTTCTTCAAGTAGTAACAAACCTTTTTTTAACTTTGCTAAAAATAACTAAATAGTGCTTGTTCTCTTTTAGCATATCATGGCACTAAAATTTTAGGTTGATTTTCACAAGTATATGTTCTTGGAGTCTAGTTCCCTTCCCAGAGCAACAAATGTTTTATCCTCCATGTCAGATGGATAAGCTTTAATGAATCATTTTATTTTTGTCTTTCTTAATTCATCATTTTGTGAATCTCATATAACCCAACTAAATGGGGAGTTGCCATATCATTTGGATTCACAGTGGCCAGTCCCTCGGACCTATTAGAGATGTTAGAGCCTAGGAGATCCTAGCCCAATGGGGAGTTTCCATGTCATTTAAAGTTAGAGAGTCTAGTCCCCTAGACCTATCAGAGATGTTAGAGCTTGGGAGATCTTGTCTCAATGGGGATTTTCCACATCATTTAGAGTTATATAAGATAATCCCTTAGACTAATCAGGGATGTCAAAGCTTGAGAGAGACTAACCTAATGGGGAGTTTCCATGTCAATTGGAGTTAGAGAGGCTAGTCCCTTGGACCTATCAGAGATATTAGAGCTTGAGAGAGCCTAACATAATGGGGAGTTGCCACATCATCTAGAGTTAGATTAGATAGTCCCTTGAACCTACCATAGATGTCATAGCCTATGAGATATTAGCCTAATGGGGAGTTTACATATCATCTAGAGTTAAAGTGGACAGTCCCCTAGACCTATAAGATATTTTAGAGCCTAGGAGATCTTGACCCAATCAGGAGTTACCATGTAATTTAGATTTAGAAAGGCTAGTCCCCTAGACTTGTCAAAGATGTTAGAGCCTGAGAGAGCCTACCCCAATGGGGATTTTCTAGGTCATCTGGAGTTAGAGTGGATAGTCCCCCAAACCTATCAAATATATTAGATCTTGAGAGAGCCTAACCTAATGATAAACTACCACATCATCTAGAGTCAAAAAGGCTAGTTCCCTAATCATGTCAGAGATTTTAGAGCCCAAGAGATCCCATCCTAATGAGAAGTTACCATTTCATTTAGGGTGAAGATGAAATAGTTTCAACTTATGAGCTGGGAAGCTCAAAATGAAGTACAAGTGGTTAACATAGGATAATTAAGGTGTGTCATATGTCCCCAAGTGACACATCACCCAATATAGGGGAATGACATGGAGTATAAAACCATGCCTAGGTGATAATCATTAATAAGAAGATGAATAAATGGATGACATGTGTCAGAAAGTAAGAGTTGGGTAAGGGGCCTCTAAGAGATGTGATTATGTGCTTATCATGCATTGGGAATTAATAGAATGTGAAATTGGACCCAATTGGATAGTTTTGAAAATATCCCACCACCATTTTTATATTTGGATGGTGGCATAGGATCATGGGCTCCAAATTCAATTCTAGATTTAGAAATAAGGGGAGAAAATCCAACCACCAACTCAATTTCAAACTCACATCAAGTGAGCTTCTAAATGCCATTAATGTATGGAGATGTGTGCATATGATTATAAAGCCCAAATAAGGCCCATTAATGGTTACCATTATTGCCTTAGAATAAATCCCAGACTCCTTAATTTCAAATTTATACATAACCCCTATATCCCATGCCTTTGACACCCAAGGCTTCTTAATTTCTCTTCTATCCTAATCCAATGGTTGCTACATCCTCTAACCTAAAGTTTGACCCTAAGTACTAGGATACCACTTTTCCTATTGGTTTAACAAGATAAAAACACTACAATGATATATTTAAAGTAATTTAGCAAGCCTCTAGGGATTATTTCAACACTAATGACTATTTGGTTGAGTATAAGGATGCCCTTCAGTCCTATAAATGGTATGGACTTTATAGAGCCATGGCCAAACTAGAGGCATTTCCCTACACTGACCTACTAGGTGACATCCTCCACAAGGATATTTGCATGAAAGATGTTGTTAATGATTGGGTGTGTTTACCCACATCTTGAAACCAAATTTATGATATATCTAGGAACACCTTTAAGGCATACTACCTCCTAAACTTCTCATTCTCATACAATGTAACAATAGTGTTAGTTTGGATGAATGATCACCAAATATATGATTTCCTCAAGAATGGGAAAAAAACCCTAATTCTAAGTTGGTAACCAAATAAAATATCAATCCTTACATAGTTTTCACCTTCCAAAAGGAGGTTTGAGTAGGCATGGTCCTATTAAACCAACTATTTAGGGACTTAGATTATTAGCATGTCAATGAGTTGTGGGTGCCCCTTCTACACATGATCCTAATTGGATCTAACATCCTAGACATTAGAGGCTTGATTAAATTTAAGTTCATCTACACCATCATAGATACTTAAAATGGGGTCAACATCTACATGATGATCTACCTGCTTGATCTCATATATTTGAATCTCTCATTCAAGATATCATCCTTTCCTACATGGGTTCTCGATGGCCCAACTATCCACATGGCCTTCTAAAAGATATATAGCCACTATTTATACCAACATGTCTAAGATATTTATGACCACTTGTACCTAGTGTTATACCAGATTATCAATGAAGCTCCCATGTCCCAGATCTCAAAGATAATCTGGGACTCTATTACAACCATTGGGGACTATTGGATGTATAAAGATGACATAGTGATTTGAGTCATAAGCTTTATCCAAGTCCCCCTATGCCTACCATATTATGTGTTTAACCACTTAGTAGAATAAGATATCACCTATCAAATGGTGAATGCCATATTCAACTTCTATGTACAACATTAACAAAAGGCATGTCCTCTGTTCCTGATCACCATATGGGGCCACATCTATAGGAACTTCCCCTTTATATAAAATATGGAATCTAGGAAAGAGTCCTTCACCCTTGTAAAATGCAAGATTAATTAGTGGGACCCTAAATGGGTTATTCAATCCCATTTGGTATAATATTCAACTTGAATCAACATTATTATGGTCATTAAGCCAAAGATGATGATGAACTCTATTTGAACAACACCAATGACCAAGAGGTACTATCTTAGATAGTAGATAAGAGGAATAAAAAAGGGAATGAGGCTCAGGTAGGCCCCTTGACAACCCCTCCATCTCTTGATCAGTTCATGGAGGACCCAAGCCCAACAACTCTAACCATCTATAGGAGAATCTTGTAGGGCATCCCACCACCTTCTCATCCTTAATTTCTAACCCCAACTCTTGCTCTACTTCCACCAGTAGCCCTAGATCCTAAAAATATGTCTCTACTTCTTCCTCTTCCTCCTCAAGATCTATCTTTACCTATTATAATTATTCCTTGCACTCTGTCTCTACCTATTTTTGCACCATTAGTAACTAGGCCTCGATAGAGCTGAACTTGGACTACATGACATCAAGTTGACCAAGTGTAGTTCACTCAACCATCAATGTTGTATCTTATGATATTCAATATATCCAAGAGATAAATATTGATCCCTAAATGAGGCACTCAGTAAGAACTCATATAGGTTCCCTTGCTCAATCATCTATCTCCTCCTATTTCCCTTCCACCCTTTACTTTTGTCATATTCTAACTCCCTATTCTAGTGCCCACTAGTTCACCTCCATATCCCCCTATATTTCTCATTTCCCCCCTCTATATTTAGATAATTTACCCTTGGAATTAGTCCCTTCAAACATCCTCACTTACTAATTCCCTTTCACTCCACCCATCTCACATCTTAGAGTCTTCTTAGTGCCTTCTTTGGGCATACCCTCAACAACAGGTGTGGCTACAACCTTTGGGATCCTACTACCTCTTGAAGGGATCCTCTTGATCCCTAATCTAATTAGCATGGTACTCCCATTTGTGAATCCAAGTCCTCCACCATTAGCCCCTATAACCCCTATCATCATATTTGGATCATCTATCATAATACCCAAAGTTGACCTAGGAAAGAGGCCAAAGAGGAAACAAAATGAGACCCATCCTTTCAATCTATATTAAAGGCCTTAATTTTTAACTATAACTCATCTATAGGTCTCAATGGTACCTCTAAATCCAATATTAGTAGCCCAATGATTGGTTCCTCATCCCCCTCTCTCCCTTACCCAAGGTCCCACTAGATTCACATTCAACTAGCCTATCTCATCCCTATTATTCCATGATCTATTCTTGGGTAAATCCCTCCTAAAGTGAACCTCACATAAGAATAATGGTGAGATTAAATGTTCCCATGGGCCTCCCATTTAATTATCCATCATTTAACCTCTATACCCCCTCCACATCTACTCCTTTCCTCTTTCACTCCTTCTAGTTCCTCCATCTCCCCTCCACATCATCTTCTTCCCTTCACTACCATTTCAACCACACCTCCTACACCCCCGTCAAATTGAGGGATGGTCTTGGGGTCACATGTGAAACATATGGATATCTAGGGTGACCCAAATATACATTGGAGTTTTTATAGAGACTCCAAGAGCATGAAGTGGACACTTACTCAGAGATTCATCCAAGAAAGGAAATTGGTAATATAGAAGACCCATAAGAATACATTTTCCCTCACTAAGGTGAGGACTATTATTAGATAAGATAATATGGATGAAGACCAACTATCCATCCTCCAAGATACACATGCCATGTAGATCCAAGTCCAAACTCTCAAAGCCCAGGTGAAGAGTACATTTCTAATTGGACTAATCAAGTAGGTCAAGGATGCCTTCTTACTCCTTTTCTCGATCCTTAGGAAATTAGTGGGGACTTAAGATGAGACTAATGAAATTATATATTAGATGTAGGATTATATGGGGAAGATCATAGAAATTGATGGGAAGTACCAGAAGTTATAGGTAGTGGTCAATAAAGGGATGTTCCCATAACTCAAACTATTTCCAACCTTAGATTTGGGGTTGTACCAAACTTATGCCAAGAACATAAGAGTGGAAATGGAAGAGTGGATAACCTTAGACTACACTACAAAAAAACCCTTAGAAGAGGGCAAGAAGGAGATACTAGCCTACTTCTAGGAGGTTAATATCTCTATGTTATTCCACCTATATGGCAATCTACTAAACCAAGGGGAATTTAGAGTCCACTTGTGTCAATTTGACTAGATTATGAGGGAAAATGTGGCCAAGGCAAACCAAAAAGGAGCTTAAGTGGTGTTATATCTATCAAATTAGTCCAATTCAAGCATCAACCAAGTTTTAGGATTCTAGGCCTCAATAGAAGTAGTTTTTCAGATCTTCTAGAGACTAGTAACTCAAGCAAAAGTGATCTTTATGGAGCCTCTAATGAACTTAGTCAAGATAGATAAGGAGTTCAAACTTGTGGTAGCCACACTAGAATTTGGAAGTGCCTAGTGGAAATAGTTGTGAGTTGGCTCCTCTTAGCCACGTTCAGATGTCTAATAATGGTCCCCTATAGATCTATTGGCCATCATTGGGATTTTATTATGGTTTAAATTTTTAAATATGGTTGTAACTATAATTATTGGCCATCTTGGCCTAAGATGGGATCCTCATGATTCTTAGAGGTGATCCCCCCTTATCTATCTATATAAGAGTCATATTTTATTTTAAGTTAGACCAAAAATTGCTTGAAAGTGTTGTTGGATTATTTTTAGGATTTCACCTACATTTCCCTCTACACTTTAGACTGTAATAGTAGCCCAAATCGATTATTGTATCAATTTTCACTCTTTTAATGAATATAATTTCTATTTCTATAAAATGATCTCTTATGTGTTTAATTGTTATACCCCTAACCGATCACATGTATCAAGATATGAATAGCTAACTTGTGTCTTACTTATCCCTCTTTGATGTTATGTCACATTTATCTATGCTTTCATTAGGTTATAAGGTTAGCCTATAGAGTAACTATGGCCTAGGTAGACTATCTATAGGAGGTAGTGGGTAGTTCTTTATCATCATATTAGAGTGTTCATTTCTTATTCCAAGCATTGGGAATGTTGCCCCCTCAAAGTGGCTTATCTATTATTCATATTTTATACTATATTTCCATATCATTATGATATATTACAATTATTATGCTTATTTGGTGAAGTACTATCATTACAAGTGGTATGAGAGCTTCGATTTGGGCCATAATAAGGTCAAAAACCCTAGATATTATAATTTGGCTATATCATTTAAACAGTTATAAATTTATCTAAATTTTTTTATTGGAGGTGAGAAATCATTCAATTAAGTTTTCATTCAAATTTTAGCTCAACTAGATATGGTTTGCAAAAGTTATCACCATTCTAGGGTTTTCATAAATTTATTCAAGGAATTTTTCATATTTATTTACACTTTTTTAAATATTATAAAAATATCTATGGGTATGTTCTTTGTACTTTTTGATTTGAAGCTAACATAAGTACAAAATCACTTGGTCAAAGTTCGATCAAAAGTGCTAATCAGGGTCGACATTGTCAAGACCTTTTATGACCAGACTATAAAATAGGGATTAAGTAAAGGGTGCCAAAATCCCAAGTAAAAATCATCGAAAGGAAGATATGGATTTAAAAGGGGGATTTGCTAGATCCTGTATACCAGGGTTATCTAAGATAGATCATAAAGTGAACCAACTTGACTATAATGTCTAAGGCATTCACAGTAAGATGCAAGGCATACAATTTGATATAAAATTTGTATAATTGATTTTGGAAAATATCATGATGTATTTACAAAATAATCAATCAAATTATCCAACTATCATTATTACACAACCTCACCAAGATGGATCTCCCAACCAACCAAATCTAAATCCAAGTACTTTGCCACAATGGACCCTGTTACCACAGGTAGATATGCATAAATTTGATATAAAAAATCCACTCAATTGGATCAACCAAATGGATATATTTTTGATATGCATTATATCCCATGTGGATAGAAGGTTGACATGACATCCTTGTATCTATAACATGAACAATTCATTTGGTATATATGGTTGTGTGCTCAAAATAAGAAGATGACTCTTAGTGTCACCTAGTCTATTTTTAAAGAGGAGATACAATTACACTATAGTAATAGTGTGAGAGAGAATTACTTTAGCCAACTAGAAAAATTATGCTAGACTAGTTCAGTAAAGGATTATATTCATAATTTTTAAAACCTATCTTTATGTGTAGAGACAATTTTTGATGAGAACCTAAATGACCTATTTTTGTGAAGCCTCAAGGACCACATTCAACATGAGGTCTACATGTTTAATCCACTTAAGGTTTATAATTATATTATCATGACATTAAAGGCTAAGGAAAATTTCATAGTCAACAAGAAGTAACCATTCATTCATTTTAGATATTTTAGCATATCCACGCCATCATTTCTTCCACCTGTCAGATTGACCCCTCAAAAAATTGAATAAAAGCATACACAAGATTATGTTTCGACTATGACAACAAGTGGAGCAAAGAACATAAATGTGCTAAAAATAACTTATTCTACATTAAGGGATGTAATGAATATGATGAAGAAAATGATGTCTCCAATGATGATGAAGAAGAGATATAGGAGGTGCCTAAAGATTCCAAAGCTACAATCTCTTGTCATGCACTTTTAGGTATTATCACTCCTCAAACACTTAAGGTGGTATGTTACCTAAATAAATATAAGGTGATAATGTTGATTAATTGAGGGGGCACACTTAATTTCATCAACCAAAAGTTGGATACTTGATTGAATTATTTCATTTACCTAGTACCCAAATTTTAGGTCATGATTGCATATGGTGACACAATCAATTATTCATGGAAATGACATAGTATTAAACTTTTTATGGGTGAGTATAATCTATATTCTCCTATTTACTATTCTCATGGATGGTGTAGAATTTTTTTGGGAGTTTAATGGCTCACAACCTTGGGTACAATTGAGATTAACTTCCAAGAAATTTTCATGTACTTTCATTCTAAAGGTAGAAAAATTGAACTATGGGGATTACGGACAAAATCTCCATAATTGGTTAGTTCACATCAGATGACAATTTTTTTAAAAATGGGGGTAGAAGGATTTATATCATTATTATGTTCCATAAAAATTAAACCCATAAAAAAATATCCACATCCTAATCTATAGATGATTCATGATGACCACCCATCTATTTTTGAGGCCATGCCAAAAGGACAACCACCAAAAAGAGAACATGATCATGTTATTCAACTACTTCCTTGGAGTCAACCACCAAATATGAGGACATATATATATATATATATATATATATATATATATATATATATATATATATATATCTTGGAGTTCCTTGGAGTCAACCACCAAATATGAGGACATATATATATATATATATATATGCAAAATATTAAAATTTAAAAGATGGTCTATGTGATGCTAGAGGCATGGATCATTAGGCACAACTAGAGTGCATGTTCATTGCCAATGTTCATGGTGCATAAGAAGGATGAAGCATATAAGATGTGCCCAGATTATAGGGAACTCAACAAGTACACCATCAAATATAATTTTCTTTTTTTCATAATTGATTATTTACTTGATAAGTTACATGGTGTTATTTATTTCATGAAATTAGATCTTCATTCAGGGTACCATCAAATTAGAATTAGGGATAAAGATGTTCATAAAACCACTTTTAGAACTTATGAGAAACATCATGAGTTTTTTAAATTCCCTTTAGTTATAAAAATGCACCATATAATTTTTAGAGCTTGATGAACATTATTTTTAGCCCTTTTCAAGGAAGTTTGTTGACGTAGGAACATCAAGACAAGAAGACATCAATTTTGTATTTTGGTCCTAAGGAGTCAAAATTGGTCAAGTTTGGGGTTTTAATGTGTGTTAAGAGACTTTTCAAGGTCCATTCATGTAATTGAGGTCGTTTGGAGTCTTTAGGGGTCGTAGGATTAAGTTTTAAGGGTGTTTGGAATTTTCCCTCCAAAACTAAGAATTTGAAAATTCAAATATTTACAATGAATTTAGAAGGGTCAAATTCATGTAAGGAGTGAATAGATGAGAAAGTGGGTTTAAGAATTATAATGAAGGCATGTAAAGGGTAATCATAAGTAATATTTGTTAATTCATAAGAAGGAAGTCATGTTTTTATGTGGTCACTCTCACCCATACGTTGGGTTGACAAGAAAGGAGGTTATTTTTGTAACTAATTTGATAACCAACGTATAAGTTGGTGAAATAGATAATTGTACGTGACTTTTGAGAGAAGGAAAACAAGAGAGGGGAGATAAATCTAGGAGAGGAGAATAAAATATGAAAATTTAAATAATGTATAAAGCTCCTCAAATTATGGATTGAATCTGTATGTTTGAAGAATCAAAATGAATAAATAAGAGATAGTACTATATGTCTATGTTATTTATATTATATTGGGAATTGATATTAGTTTCATGTTGCCTCAAAAGGCCCCTGAGTGCATAACCTTTTTAATGTCTTGAAAGAGTGCAATTTAATATCAAAATGAACATGTCATAGTTTAAATCCAATTGGTTTTTGAATGTTGTTATACGATAGTGAGAGGAGACATGTGTTGGTATGTATCCCTACATATATTGATATGATTTAGACCTTAAAATGACTGGAAAAACCATATATAAGGAGAAACTATGAGTGTAAGGGCTATTGGTGCTTTAAAACCCTATAGACTATTGTCTCAGTCAAGAAGTGAAGTTGATGCTTGTATCTTATGACATAGTCTTTTAGCATATTGAAACAAGGATTGGTAAGTATATATTTATTTTATTATGGTTGATTGGATTACAAATGAATAGTGGAGTCCAATACTCAAGTCTCAAGAAATTAATAGTTGTTTAGAGTCATACCCTATTGGCATAAGTATAACCATATACACAGTCACAAGTTAGGGAAGCAAAGGTGACTAAGCGATTCTTCATCAATAATGAGGTTTAAGATATAGTAAAATAGTCTTACCAAAAGAGATATGTTAATAGGGGTGATCAGACCCTAATGAGAAAGTAAATTCATTCAATGTTTCCATTTCCCATACCCTATTTTGGGTTGACAGTCACTTTGCATCGGGAGATAAGACTAGTTTTTCTTTTTCTCGTAAAGGTGTCATTCATATATATCTTGAACAGGTAGTCCTATTGATAAGGGAGGTTTTGATAACCTTAAAAACATTTTTTAATTCTTAGTACACAAACAAATGAACCTATTGATGTCACATGCATATAAATTGCCTAAATGTGCATAATCAAAATGGAAAGTAAGAACATTTATTGAACAAAAGGTGTTTATATTTATTATAATATTTGGTATGAGTTATAATACATTTAATTAATGTGGTGTAGGTTTTAAAGTCTTTAATAAGTGCTAATGAAACTCATAAATGCATGAACCCTACTGTTACAATCATAAAGAGGATAAAAAGAACATGTATTCTAATGATTAGGAGAGAAAATGAAGTGGAAAGAGGTTTCTCACCTATTTTTAAAGTTTATTGAGGTCAAAAAATAACTATAGGAGGTGATTTTACCTTTTGAAACATTATGTAACTCAAGATATGGAATTTTGTATGCCCACAGTTTGTGTAGGGTTAAGAAAACCCTAAGATTAGGGTTTTAAGGTTTTTGAGAGTTATAACTATTGAAAAGTCATGAAACTTTGTGATTTTACTTTTATTATCATATGGAAAGATAATAATGCTTTTTGGGTCTGAGAGTGTATAGATATGTATGGATTCTAGGACTGTGGTAAGGTTTGAGGGTTAATTAGTCCTAAAAGAGGCTTGTTTTACAAATGAAGTATGACCTAAAAGGTGAATTAGGTAATGTAACTTTATGATGAGATTAAATTACATAGAGAGTGATTATAAAGGTGATTAATTCTTGGTAAAAGTTCCTAGATAGGTCAAACAAATAGAAAAGGATTAAAAAAGGTTGCTAACCTTAGGAAGTCATAGTAAGCATGTTGTGTGGAAAAGGGTGATGAAGGGTGATAAATAAGTTTAATTGGGTTAATATATATGGTATATGACTATTTGAGACCATACATTATTAAATAATTAGAGTATTTAACCTATATCAAGAATTGGGCCTTGATTTCTATGAGAATGGCCTAAATGAAGCTAGTGAGGGAGCTAAAAAGAAGTTATGAGTAAAGTTAATGATATGAAGGAATAATTATTGTGATTAAAAAATAAGAGGTATAATTATATAAATGGATGTTAACAAATTTCAAATAAATAGGAATTATCTAAGGAAACCATCAAGCACAATGAATCTTGAGAGTGTAACTATATTGAAATAAGGACAACCAAGAACAAACTAGAGTCAGTGATTATGAACAATAGGGATTAGAATAAGATAATGGTTTTTTTAAAGATTATTCCCTTTTCCTATGCATCATTTGGTATTATATCCATGTTAGTATTTGGTTTCATGTATTTTGAGTTATTCAAGCTTGTTGATTTGAAATGAATGCATAATGCTAGGAGGTATGCATAAGATGATAACTTGTAGGGTATTGAGGGAGAATAAGGTTACAGGTATGATCCATTTATATTAGTATATATGTATACCAATTTTAGGAGAGAGAAACAAAACCCCCAAAGTCCTATGGGAAAGGACTAGAAGATAGTCAAGAAAAGACTACAAGAGATAGGTTGAAGAGAGAGCCTTAGAACTCAAGAGAAAAGAGAGAGAGTAAAGAATCCAAAAGAGAGTAAAAGAGGATAATAATAGGTCCTACATATAATAATAAAAGAGAGGAAAGACCCAATATATATTTGAGGCAAGGTTGATAAACTTCTGATATACATTTCTAGTGTTTATATGATGTACCTAATCAAGGTTTATGATATGCTTCATTTGATGAAATTGTTACTTATTTTTTAACTTCTGATTTACATGTCTAGGGTTTATGTGATGTACCTAGCTAGGGTTTACATGATGTACCTATCTATGGTTTGTGTTTTGTTTCATTTGAAGTGTTATTTTTTATTTACCTTGATCTGTAAACTAAAAATACAAGTGTAGTATATTCGAAAAACACTTGTTCACGTTTAAGAGATCCTTCAATTTCTCACTTTTGTGCTTAATTTTGTATAAATAAATTAAAACCAGATATAAAATGAAGATCAAAACTAAATAACAATCAGAGAAAATTCAAAGAATTCACCAGCAAATTGATAACAGATTTCAGCTTCAATAGCCTATGTCTCCAGGGCTGTTCGAAGTGATGACCATTCTCATTAATTTTGTGCAACAAATGGCTTCCAAAATTAATAAAAGTCTTCAATTCACCTTCTCTGATCTTTTTTGGCCTGTAAAAATATCTCTTAGACCTGAAAATAATGTCCCAAGGCTATACAAAGCAATAATAAGACTCTAACCTTCTTAAATCTCTTTACACAGTCGGCTTTCTGTGTTTGTTCAAGTAGAAATTAGTCCCTTTTATAACACTTTGACCTTTGTTGCTGAAGTGGTCAAGGAATTAACCTTTTAGGTGACAGGTCAGGAGTTCAAAACTACCTCCCACCTTTCTAGGTGCTTGGGAAGAGTGAAAAGGTTAGCCTTAGGTGCTTAGCATGAAATTTTGAATGTTTTCCCTCCTTTTTTGGTGCCTTTAACTTGGTTTTGTCCCACATTTGCTGGGAATTCAGTTTTCAATGCCTTAAATAGATATGTTTGTTCCCTTTTCAAATGCCTAAGACTTAGGTGCCCACTTAGGCCACTGATTTGACTTGGTCCATGCATGGTTGGTGGGATGGGTGATGTGGCAGTTTCTTTGGCACCTTGTTTCAAAGTTTGCAAATTTCAAATAACATGTGAATAAAAACAACAAACCAAAATTTGTTTTTGCACCAAATTATTTTTCCACATGTCAAGTGGCTATTGGTCTACTTGGCATGTTTTCAACAGTGCCACGTCACTTTTGACACCCCCTGTCACAAGATTTCTTCAACTAGCCATATCTTGAGCATCGGGACTCCATTTTTCATTCCGAAAGAAGCACCAGAAAGCTCTCAATGAATGCCACACTGTGTAAATGATTCAAATAGAATTTGAAGACTTTTTAAAAATTTAATGGTACATGGATCCACCTAGATCATTCCTCCCCATTGGGAATTTTTGGACCTCCAAAAGTTAAAATTAATTGGTAATGAGGTGAGGGTATTTTTCCCTCACCTTTCCAACTTCCATCCATCTGGCCTTGCTTGGGTGCATCCATTTGAGACCAACATGAAGATATTCAACATTACCTCTTCATGAAGTCTGCATATTCCTGTCAAGTATAGTATCTTCCTGTAATTCTATTGGATATTCAGGAGAAAAATCATCAACAGAAGGAATGGATACACTTTCATCATGATCAATTATCATTAGAGGCTCATACAATTTCAAATTTTCTACATTTAAAACTGAATAAATCTACATGTAAGATGGTAAATCTAATCAAAAAGCATTCGTGCCATTTTTTTATGTTATCCAAAAAGGACCATACCAGATTGGTTTCAACTTTTTACCTTCACCTGTCAATCTTTCCTTACTAATGTGAAGCCATACCATATCACCTACAACAAATTGGTGATCAATATGATGTTTGTCATGCCTGACTTTATACTTGGCTTGAATTTTCTCCAATTGAGTATGAATATTTTGATGTATGAGCTGTATTTGTTCAATGAACTTCTTATCTTGAATGGCTTCTTTTGGTTCACCAACAGTTGTATCCTGTCCATAGCAAACATCTAGAGGAGATTTAGGCAAGTATCCATAACAAACTTCAAATGGAGATTTCATTGTAGAAGAATGAAGTGCTCAGTTATATGCATGTTGTATGTAACACAATTTTTCATCCCATAAGTTTGGATGTTTATTGCTATAACCCCTAAGAAAATGTACTACAGTGCGGTTCACAAAATCTGTTTGTCCATCGGTTTGTGGATGAAATGATGTGCTCTTTTTTAATTTAGTGTCCATTAGTCCCCACAAAGTTGACCAAAACTCCCCAATAAATCAAGAATCCTAATTAGAAATAATTGAAGTAGGCAAACCAAAATGAACCCATACATGTTCAAAGAACAAGTGTGCAGTACCTTCCCCAGTAATTTGCTTAGTGCAAGGAATCAAAACACACATCTTGCTAAATCTATCCACAACCACATATAAATAGTCATGTTTTCTTTGTGTCATAGGCAAACCCCCCACCAAATCCATGAAGATACTTTCCCATGGGCGAGTAGGAATAGGCAGAGGAGTGTAAAGTCCCAATTTCCTATTACCAGGTTTACTTGTGGCACAAAGAGTACATCCCTTTATATATTTAGCAACATTTTCCTGCATACAAGACCAATAAAAATACATCTTCAAATGTGCAACCATTTTAGCAACTCCAAAATGACTAGAAATAAGAGAAGTATGTGATTCTCTAATCATGTGCACCCTCTCATTTTGATGACTACATAGTTTACCCAAATGATACAAAATATCATTGTGTACATGATAGTCCAATTATTATACTTGTCTACTACTCATCAAGTCTTTATAAACATCCTGAAAATCAAGATCATTGCACATATTGTTCTTTATAAATTTCATGAGACAAAGAACCATGTTGTAAAAGAATAGATGCAACAATCATAGGAGGCCTAGATAGCATATCTACAACCTTATTCTAAATTCCTTTTTTATACTTGATCACAAGATCAAATTGTTGTAAGAAACCCATCCAATGAAAATGTCTAGACTGTTGTAGTTTGGCTTGTGATTGAAGATACTGTAAGGGCTGATGATCTATATGTATTATTGTTTCTTTGCCCATTAAGTAATGTTTCCATTTTTTAACACTTTGAACCAACGCATACAATTCCTTATCATAAGTTAGATATTTTCTCACTGCACTTGTAAAGGTTTCAAAATGATAACAAATTGGTTTCTTACCTTGCATTAAAATATCTCCCATAGCATACTCACTTGCATTTGTCTCGATCTCAAATGGTTGTTGTATATCAGGAAGTGCCAAGATTAGAGCAGTACTTATCTTTTCTTTCAAAGTGTTGAAGGCTTTTTGATGTTTGCCTCCCCACTGAAAGACCTATTTCACACTTGTCAAACAATGCAAAGGTGATGCAATATATGAAAATTGAGAAATAAACTTCCTCCAAAACTGTACTACACCAAGAAAACTTATAACCTCAATTGTGTTAGTGGGTGTAGGCCAATTAAAAATGATTGCCACTTTTTTAGGATCAATTTTCAATTTACCATGTCCTACAATGTAACCCAATTATATCAAAGAGGTCTTGCCAAATTCACATTTTGACATTTTTATAAAAAGTTTTTCCCTTCGTAATGCATCCATGACTTTATTAATGTGGATCACATGTTCTTCCCATGACTTGCTAAAAATCAATATATCATCTAAGTAAACTATAAAAAAATCATCAAGGAACCATCTAAAAACATCATTCATCAATCTCATGAATGTAGTCAGGGCATTACACAACTTGAAAGGCATAACAAGCCATTCAAATAATCTCTATTTTGTTTTGAAGGCAATTTTCCAAACATCACCTTCATTAATTCTTACTTGATGATATCCACTTCTCAAATCTAACTTAGTGAAATAAATAGCATGTTTTAATTGATCCAACAAATCATCAATACGAGGAAGAGGGTAACGATTCTTACTAGTAATTTTTTTAAGGCACAAAAATCAACACACATTCGCCAAGTGCATCTTTCTTTGGCACCAAAATAATTGGTGAACCAACAGGAGATGAACTTGGATGAATAACACCTCTATCCAATAGATCCATTACCTATTTTTTGATTTGCTCATTTTCCACCACTGATAGCCTATACATGCCAATGTTAGGGAGAGGATAATCCTGCAATAGCTGAATTTCATGTTGAACTCCCCTTTTAGGGGGTAAGCCCTTAGGATCCTAAAATACATCATCGTAAGTAGAAATGATTTCAACCAATTCATTCTTGTGTCTAGGATCACACTTTTCCAAAGCTTGAGAATATTCTTTTTCCTTATACTTAATCAACATGAGACAAAAAGTCTTGCTTGAATTAACTAGTCTTTTCATTTGCCCTGCTGTAACCAAGGAAAGACTTGTTCTAATGTGATGTGCTCTAACTATATATTCAATGCCATCCTTGCAAGTACTTCTTCTCCTCTCTATAGAAGATTATTTTTCTATCATAAAGATATGGGCTTCCAAAAACAATCCCACATATGTCCAATGGAATAACATCCAACTCAACCTCATCTACGAACTTGGATGTGATGGCAAACCTTAGCCTACAAGTTTGTGAGACTTGTAGCTTTGCATTGTTGCACACCCAACCTAGTGGATAAAGCTTCAGATGGGGATTGGTTTGTAAGCCTAGCTTCTTAAAAACCTCTTCAAAAATTAAATTTGCTTGTGAACCACTATCAAATAGAGTGTCAATCTTAGTATGCTTTGAAACAACTCTAATGTGGAACAATTCATTTCTTTTCTTATCAATATGCACAAAATTATGTTTAGAAGAAGATGTAACATTAGTGCTAGAAACTGAAAGAGAAAAATCATTATGTAATCCCATAGTTTTAATCTTAGTTTCATCACCTAAATCTAAACCTAAGTCCTTAACTATATCATTAGCCTTCTTTTCTTTCTTTTGACACCTCTTAGGCCTTAACTCAGGATGTAGTTTCCAACACTTAGACTCATCATGATTTTTCTTGCAATGATTACAAAATGGTTTTCCTTATTCTTTTTTAACAGTATAAGTGGATTTCTGTTTACCCTTTCCTGATGAACTTTCCCTTTTGGATTGCTTAACATTAGATTGCTTACTTTTTACTTTAGGAAAAGATTATTTTGATTGTTTTCCTCTAGCCTCTAAATGAGTGGCTTGAACACATACTGCATCTAAATTGGTGGGATTGAACATTAGAATCATATGTCTTAAGTAACTATGCAACCCACCTATATATTTTAGTAGTGTTTCTTATGTGTATAGAGGAACATTCAAACGTAAAGCTTTTTTCCTAAAGTCTTGTGTATAATCTTGAACACTTTGGCCTTTTCCTTGTCTAAAACTTTGCCAATCCATCATGGCTTGTTGCATATATCCTAAAGGATAGAATTGCTTTCTGAGTTCTTCAATAAATTCATTCCAAGTAGAAATTGAGTTACCTTTTTGAAGCTCAGCCTCCTTCAACTTACTCTCCCACTAGATGAGAGTTGTGCCTCCCATACGAAGAGTAGCCAAATGAATTTTTGACTCATTCCCTGCAATCTTTTGGACCCTATAATAAACTTCAATCTACTTGAACCAATTATCCAACTTTTTGGCATTAACTTCACCATTAAACATTAGTAATTCAAACTTAATATCCAATTTTAGTGAAGGGAGAGATTCCATAATGTTTTTACCGTCATCCAATGGAGAAGGTTTTTTAGTTTCTTTACCTTTTGATTCTCATGAATCACCTTCTTTTTCATTCTCATATTTCCTTTGTTTTCCATGGTATAGTTCCTCAACCATGCTTCTCATGTCCATGAAGGCTCAGTGGAAAGCTTGTTCAGATTCCATCTCTTCTTCGGCCATCCTTGAAGCACGCCTTGAACCAATCTCTGGATTATACTCAACAAGTTTTCCTTCACCCTTTTGGGATTTAGACCTTGTCAACATACACTAGTAATCACTGTTAAATAACAACCACTCTGATACCAAACATCTGATTTGTAAACTGAAAATACAAGTGTAGTATATTCAAAAAACACTTGTTCACGTTTAAGAGATCCTTCAATTTCTCACTTTTTTGCTTAATTTTGTATAAAGAAATTTAAACCAGATTTAAAATGAAGATCAAAACTAAATAATAATTAGAGAAAATTCAAAGAATTCACCAATAAATTGATAATGGATTTTGGCTTTAATAGCCTACATCTCCAGGTCTGTTCGAAGTGAGGACCATTCTCATTAATTTTGTGCAACAAATGGCTTCCAAAATCAATACAAGTCTTCAATTCACCTTCTCTTATCTTTGTTTGCCTGTAAAAATATCTCTTAGACCTAAAAATAATGGCCCAAGGCCGTATAAAGCAATAACAAGACTCTAACCTTCTTAAATCTCTTTACACAGTCAGCTTTCTGTGTCTATTCAAGTAGAAATTAGTCCCTTTTATAACACTTCGACCTCTGTGGCTGAAGTGGTCAAGGAATTAACCTTTTAGGTGACAGGTCAAGAGTTCAAAACTATCTCCCACCTTTCTAAGAACTTGGGAAGAGTGAAAAGGTTGGCCTTAGGTGCTTAGCATGAAATTTTGAATGTTTTCCCTCCTTTTTTGGTGCCTTTGACTTGGTTTTGTCCCACATTTGCTGGGAATTTAGTTTTTAATGCCTTAAATAGATATGTTTGTTCCCTTTTCAAATGTCTAAGACTTAGACACCCACTTAGGCTACTGATTTGACTTGGTCCATGCATGGTTGGTGGGATAGGTGATGTGGCAGTTTCTTTGGCGCCTTGTTTCAAAGTTTGAAATTTTCAAATAACATGTGAATAAAAACAACAAACCAAAATTTTTTTTTGCACCAAATTATTTTTCCACGTGTCAATTGGATATTGGTCTACTTGGCATGTTTTCAACAATGCCACATCACTTTTGACACCCCCTATTGCAAGATTTTTTCAACTAGCCATATCTTGAGCATCGGGACTCCATTTTTCATTCCAGAAGAAGTGCTAGAAATCTCTCGATGAATACTACAATGTGCAAATGATTCGAATATAATTTTAAGAATTTTTAAAAATGGAATGGTACATGGATCCACCTGGATCATACCTGGAAAGGGTTTATGTGATGTAATTAGCTATAATTTTTATGTTTCATTTGAAGAAATTTATACTTGTTAAATGTTAATTTTTATTTGTTAGTTGATAAAGGATTACTATTTATTTTATGATGTCCTCTTTTTAATAGTGTTTTACTTTATGATTTTACTTCTTAAAGGAACTACATGTTTGTGGTTTTTTAATTCATTACATTTGTATATTATGGTTCTTTTGAATTAAATTATTGAGTGATGCATAAATTCCTTAATTATTTTTGTATGCATCTAAATTTGATCGTCTTCACCAATTTTCTAATTTCAAAACTAATCCCATCTAATTTCATCTAATTCATATTACTAATCCTCGTAGTCATTTGTATAACACTTATTTTAATTATTCACATCATATTAACCTTATTTCTACCCAAAAATTCAATTAATTCTTTTTCTAATATGTCATTTATCATCTAATCTTGTTTTAACCCCATATGTCCATTATATTGGGAATTTAAAATTACCTCTCACCTATCCTAGCCTATGAATATCCTCTCCTACACCCCTAAATTCTCTATAACCCCTTAATAATATGACTACTCACCCACTAATCATGATTAAACATCTAGAAAGGCTCTAGAGGATTCTACCTCTAGAACATTCCGTCCTCTAGAATCATCCAAGGAATTTTTAATTCTTTGAAAAATTCTCCACCATTGATCTTCGTACACCCAACTTTAAATTTTGACCATTGGTCTTCCCTCTTCCCTATCTATAAATAACCAACCCATCCTCCATGCAAATGCCAATGAGAAAACAAATAAAAATTTCATGATCCTTCATGTTAATCTCTCTATCATGACAAATCAGTCTTTTGATCAAACCATCAAGTCTATAAGTTGAAAAAAATCTGAGTCTATTATAGTAATACAACACTAAATCTAATAATATTTAATCTTAGTCTTATTTTCATCTTAATCTTGTTTGGAGCATAAAATTGGTGGAGATGCAAGCATAATAAAAGTATAATCTTTTCCTTTGAATTGCATTTTTATTTAATTATCTCTAAATTAGAGGTATGTTATAATTTTGTGTAGGATAGTGATAATTTTGTATAAATAAATCCATTTGCACAAAATATTTGTATTACATTTGGCAACCATAGTGGTAGCCTTCTTTTTGAGCTGACCTAGTGTGTTTGAAGTGTGTAAATTCAACTTGCAAGTTAGATTGAAGGTGAATTTGGGCTCAAATTTTTTTTAAAAAAAAAAAAAAAAAACTATTTTCTATTTGAATTATGGTATTACTCTACAAAAGGCAATTTTTCACTTGTGATTTTTCCCTCAACCATGGCGTTTTTGACATAAACCACCATCTAACCACTAGTCATCAAGGTAACTTAGACATTTTTATATTTTTAGTCAAAATCCAAATCCATTATTTATGATTTTACATTAGGTATTTTAATGTTTCTAATATGAATTATACATATACTATACATATTTATTTATTATTTTTCTATGTATATTTCATATGTTTCTAACATCTGTCTTTGTAGAATCAAGCTAAAATATGATGCTATGCAAAACTACAACTCTTAGTTGTGATTTTGAATTATAGAAATGATTTTGACATCTCAATTTTGATTTTGACTAATGGTATTTTTACATATTTTTTAATCTATAATCAATTTTATTTCTATCTGTAAGCATCACTTATTATCTATAAATGTTTTCCTATCGATTCTAACTTTTATTTTACAAGACTAAAACCAAAAATCTACTCTAAAGAAACACCACAAATGTTCACTTGTGATCTTTAATCAAACTCAATATAATCATGTTTTATTACTGTAAACTTATATAAAACATAATAAATAATCACAATCTAATCATATCCAAACACATTTTGTAAATCTCTATTTTTGTTGAATCTACAAAATCACTTATGCTCAATCACCTTTTTTCCTTTCAAGTTATGATTTTGCCTTTGGCATTCATGGCTTTACCCTAACTACTAATAGTCTACCTAACTATTTTGATAAAATCTCTTGTCTACATTTATGTTTTTGACATACTATCTATGATTTTGAGTCTCTGTATGTGATTTTGAATTAATACTGACTGTGTATCTACAATTTTGATTAAACTAGTAGCAATTTTGCTCCTTTTTTTTTTTGAAATTTCTCACTTTTGAGTACATTTTAGGTCTTTTTTTGGTGAAATTTGAGTCATTATGAGAATCTTATAAGCCTCAAATTACTTTTGGCATTGGGGGTGTTCCCCCTTGACCCCTCCATATACTACAACAAGGAGCATGCCTAGGGCACTACCCCTAAACCCTATAATGGATGTTACCCCTTGACCTCATAAGGGGTGCTACCCTTTAACCCTACTGGGGGATGACACCCCTATACCCCCATGTTGTTACCCCTCATTCAAACAATTATAGTGTAAAACTCATGTTTTATTTTGTGTTTTTATTAAGGCTCATTGAGCTAACCTTTTGTTTGTATTTTCATAGGTGTAAATTTAGTGGAAATTTTGTCTTTCTTAAAACTACTAACCTCTTGTTTTAAATGTCATATTTTTGTCTAACATATTGTCTTATAGGTTACCCCTCAAGATTATCAAATTGAAACTACTAATCACTTTCCTAATAAATTTCTTTAAAAGATGTCTATAAAATACTTTGGAATTTTAAAAACCATCTTGTATATATTTTATAGATCACTCTTAATTAATCAATTAATCAAATTTTTTATCTACTTGTTTGTACTTGAGGGCTATAATAGTGTATGATCTCCTCCCTGCATCTTAGTAGCGAGTCAAAAAGGATCAAAACCACTAACAAAGCCTCCCATATTTATTTTTTATGTAACAACATAATTTGGAAGTGATACCCATACACTTTCCATAGTCCTAGGGGAATTGTGACCATGGACTTCACCACCATGTAGAAATCCATACTTTGTGTTATAGTAGAGTCTAAATAAGAGGGAGAGTTGTCATTAGGCCAAGAAGGAGACCCCATATAGGATCTCATGAAGGGAAAGAGTAAACTCTTCAACCCAAGAATTATATATCACCCTATATAGAGTTAGGCCCACATATGTAGTATTTATCAAGGATGTCATTAGTGAACTTATATAACCTAGAATAAAACCAACAACTGTAATAGGCAAATTTATGTCAGAATCAATATTAACTCTAAAGTTTTTTTAAGTGTAAATGGTTTTAAGAGGACTTGGGGATTTCATAATGGGTCACCAGCCTACATCCTTACCAATGAAGCTATTAGACAGTGTAGTCATCGAGTTACACTCTCAATTCAGTCACTAATTCTAGTATTATGGTTTTCTTACTTTCATTATGTGTTATGGAGGCCTATATTTTTTGCATCACTTAAACCAAACACATAACCTAAACATTAGTCAAACATAGTCCATAGGCTAATCATCATTATCATCCTTTATCTTAAACATTATCATATCCTCATCATGTATGATTCTAGTCACATTTTAATCTAATCATACCATAGTCATACCTTGGTCTTAACTTTGTTCATATAATCCTTAGGGTCTTAGTCCAAACCCATTACTCACTTTGTCTTAATCACATCATTCATCTTGATCGTGTCTATCCTAATCATCTTTTCCATCACCATATTTATTGTGTATATAATTTATCCTAATAATAAATCAACCTATCCTTACCTTATCATCCTTGTCAATACTACTCATCTTTTCATGTCTATAGTCATATGCTAGTTTTCATTTATATTAGAAAATAACTATTTCCACATCAAGGTCCTGATTTTAATCTTGCTTGTGTCTAATCAAGTTTGACTCATACAAAAAATCCAATCCTCTTAATCCTCTTGCTTTATCGATCAATTCATCCCAAGTCAAGTCAAATCATATTAGCTTTGAGCTAGTCTTAATCTAGTCATTCCTAGTCAAAATCATATATTTTAGGCTAGTCTATCCCCCTATCAAATCTTAGAGTTTTTCATAGTTCACCTAGTCAAATCTAGTCAAAATAATCAAAGTCTAGCTCATGTCCTAATTTGGTCTACTTGATCTTGTCTTACCTAATCGAACATCACATCTAGTCAAACTTGAGATCAAACTGAAGTAAGCTTTTATCTAAAAATTTTCCACACATTTCATCTTCTTCTCTCAAT
>JARHVA010000228.1:4850000-5265000 GCA_037957365.1 Torreya grandis | reverse complement strand
AAAATCTCCATACTTGGTTAGTTCACAACAGATGATGAAGATTATATATAAAGGGGTTAAATCATTTGTATCATGATTTTTCTCCATATAAGTTTAACCAACAAAGGCATCTACATGTCATAGTATATAAAGGATTCTTGATGACCACCCAATTATTTTTGGCACCATGTCAAATGACTACCACCAAGTATAGAACATGATCATGCAAATAATCTTATTTCAAGTATTCAACCACCTAACATCAGACCATGCATGTTTCCATATGCCTATAAGAATGAAATTGAAAATATGGTATATAATATGATAGATATGATCATTATCATACATAGCCAAAGTGAATATTAATCCTTTATGGTCATAGTGCATAAGAAAAATGACACTTGGATAATGTGCCTAGATTGCAGAGAACTCAACAAGTACACCATCAAAGATAAGTTCCCTATTATATTAATTTATGATTTTCTATATGAATTACATGGTGTTGTTTATTTTACAAAACTCTATCTTCATTTTGGGTACCATTAAATTTGGATTCATGATGAAAATATCCCTAAAATGGATTTTAAAACTCATGAAGACCACTATGAGTTTATGGTCATGTCATTTAGTCTCACAAATGCATGATTTACATTTAAAATTTTGATGAATACCATTTTTAGACATTTTTGAGGAACTTTATATTGGTTTTTTTATGACATATTAATATACAACAAAACTTGGGAATAACATTTGAAACATGTGAAACATGTACTGTTAGTTCAAGAATAACATTAGCTTTATGAAAAACCTTCAAAATGTGATTTTAGAATCCAAGACATGGAGTATTTGATTCATTTTTATCACACTAAATTTCACCCTTGAAGATTTTATTTAATCCTCCTCACTTAGGTGACATCATGGAGACACTTCTAGGCTACGGGTGTCTTACTCAATAAGGTAAATATCTATATAGGGCTAGCTCCCTTGATGTTTCACCTTGAAAATACTACAAAATGTATTGTTTGCTAGGAAAAGTGATGGAAAAATAAAGTAAACAAAAAAAGGAGGTGATTCACCAAATCAATATCCTCCACTTGAATATAATGCACTAAGAACAAGAAAAAATACTAAAACCTATCACACTAACTCAATATGAGCCTCTAAGCATTAATATTTCAGTATAAAGGTGAAAATCAAGACATTAACTAAGATAGGATGATCAAGAGGTCTCATAGGAGATATTAACTAAGTAATATCCACATTTATCCAATGAAAGACCATGTAACAAACTCCATATGACCTAATAAGATGATTAACAACTTGAAAGTAGGTAATAAGATAGGACAAATGCAAGAGAGATATGATAATACTACAAACATTCATCAACCACCATGAATTATACACTAATTTTAGTATTGAGAAGGATGTAAATCAGCATATATTCACTTCAATAGGAAATTTAAAAGTGTTGTATGAGCAAGGATTCACCATCCTTAGGTTGAGGATCCATTTTGATCAAGACAAGGAAGTATATATAAAATAAAAGAGTAAGAGAGAGAGGGACGTTGAAAGTGTCATGATAACTGCAAGCACTCATGAAACAAGTTATAAACAAGAAAAAAATTCCAAAAGATAGTTTAATAGCATATTCTTCACAAGTTTTATTTGGTGTGATGATATCCTTCTCAAAGGTGGCATAGGAGATGTTTTATTGCCTTGATGACTCATCCTTGATCTATTAAAACTACCCATGTACCTTGATTGGGAAGTTATAATCCACTCTTGTATTTTAATAACTCTTGGTGACCTTTGACATCTCATACATTCTTGAGGAATATTAAAACTAGTGTTTCAATGGTAATCATTCTCTCTTAGGTGTCTTGAAAACCTTCATCTTCACTATACCTCTCCTTCAAGGATCTTTAATGACAAACTTGAAGAATCATACTTATTCTACATATGCATTATACATTTAAATATTACATTTAGTTATTAAAATGACCTATTCATAACTTTTAGATCCTTTTATATATAGTATCAGGTGCTTATAATGATCCTTGAAAGTTTCAATGTCTCACAATCACCTTTAAAAGGTCTGCAACTAGTCCTCAATGCAAGCAAGAAAACACACTCTTCATTAGGTTTAATTTCTTGCTTTAAAACCTATATAATTACCATGAGAGTCCTTGGAGTCACCTATAATGCATCATCATACCTCTACCTAGGCTTACAAATCATCCTCCACTAGTTTAGGGACCTACACATAGTCAAAGCCTTGTAAATAGGCCTTTAACAAGCTTTTCTAGGCCATTTTTTATACATTTTCCTTTCCATGCGTGATAATTGATTAGCCTAAAAGGTACTTAGGAGGGATAAAATTTCCAATAAATTTTTTTTAGGGTTAAATAAATTCATTAGAGGCATTTAGGGGAACTCACATAGTCATCGAGTTCATTATAGGGCTCTAGGAGGGTTTAGAGTGTCTTATCTTATTAATGATTATTCATATAGCTGAAACCCTCAAATTATGAATTGATGCCACTAATTTGGAGTATGGACACACTATTTAACCCATGCAAAACCTCCTTCAAGTTATGAGCAAAATATCATGCCTTCTCAAGCTCCTAGGGATGTTTTAGGAAGGTTTTGAGTGTTTTCCTTTCTTAACAATTGTTCATACCATATAGGATATTTTGACAACAACCAATTCCATAAAGTTGTAGTGTGGTAACCTCATCAACACCTCAAAAATACATTACTTCCAATGCATTTTCTTAATTGAGTTATGATCTTTAAATGTAATCTCTTAGGTATTTCAAGATTATGTGTAGGTTGAGAGAGTGAATTTTAGGCCTAAAGTCTTAAAAATGCATTTTTTGATTGGATTAACTCAAATGGATCTATAAAAACTTATATAACCCAATGTTTTCCAAAATTTACTTTCTCTCAAAATAGCTCTAAAACCTAATTTCTCCATCATGAGGGTTTGTTGGTAGTTTAAGCACCTTCACCGTAGTAGCCCTGTTTGGAGGTTTTTGTATTTATCCCAAGGTTTAAACCATTTTGAAAACCTTTCTAAATATTCTTACATCTCTCTTACCTATCCAAACTCTACTTTTAATACAAAAATCACATACTATCTTCATATTCTTGGAGGTAGACGTGGGGCTTTCCATTAGGCATGTCTAGGCTTCTCTTAGTTATATTTATGTATATCTTACCTTTTTTGAAACCATTTGTCACTATAAATGAGTGTATCAAGTATATGTGACCCATTTCATGCTTGAATGAGGAAATTATTTCCTTATGAAGCTCAAAACAACTCCTTTTTTTCAAGAGTCTAATCCTTTTGATCAAGAATGAGGAACCCCATTTTGACCATTGATGACATAATTCTTAGATTTATTAACCTATTAGTCATCTCCTTACTTACATACCTATTTACAAGTTCAAAATCCTCCTCAAAACATCTCATAATGTCATCAAACACTAGACTTTTCTTGTAAGCACTAGATTAATGATCCTAGGTCTGTCACCTATAATTTTAATTTAAGAATGATTATATAGGTTTATAAATTTATGAATACTTTTTGAGTGTCTCATGTCCATGCCCTAAATTAAATAAATACATATCTCACCTATAATACGTCTCAAAACCTTAATGATGTTTGCTCATACTACCATATCTTTTGCCCTCAAAGAATGCAAGTTCTCATTTGGCCTATGCATACATGGAATGCATGATTAAACATGATGTAATAAGAATTTTTAGGATCCCTAAGGGTTATATTTACTTCTTATCCTACATTTAATGACTTATAATATCCTATTAATAATATTAGATCAAATGATGGGGTTTTAAAGAGGTTTTATGGGTAGTATAACTCTTAATGATTATTCACAAAGCTTTATTATCTTAAGTATACAAATTTTACATAATTATGGAGGGTATATAAACACCTTCCTTTACCTAAGATATTTTTTCTAAACATTATCTCTCCATCATGCACCAATATAAAACTATCTAGCCTTCTTAGACTACCTAGTTACCCAATTGAAGCTTTGAATATGTTTTATTCTTGTTTGGGCTTTTAGCTCACCTTTTGGCATGTTTTGAGACCTTTATAGAACTAAAAGAGGCTATGATATGTATATACCACTTTTAAATATGCTTCACTTTATCACTATTTTCTCATACTCACCATGGAAAACCTAAATGACCTTATCAAAAGGTTCTCCTCTGCTATCACACTTTCTCATTTAAAAGGATATTTCACATTAGCTATGTAAAAGGTGCCAATGGAGTATTTTATGGCTTATTATAATTATTTTAACATTCAAATAGTCTCATTACCTTCTTTTCAACATTATAATCTTATGCTTAGATGTTATAACAACCTAAAAATAAGGTTTCAAAAGAGATCATACATTATAAATGAACTATTAAGACACTTTTTCCAAGTTTATAGACAACCTAAATTAAATCATGACTTGATAAGTGTCAAATGATATAAATAATCTCTTTTGACTCCCACATGTGGTATTTTTTCATCATACTTAATATCCCCCTCAATGAACCTACTTTCAACATTACAACTAGTGAACCTTAACTTCCTCAAAAGTACCTTAAACCTTGATAAATGTTTGAAATAGTAATTTTTCCATCTTACCACCTTGTTTCTAGATCATGCCTTCACCAGAGGACATCATGTCACCTTAAAAATTCAATATACTAATATTTTCACCATGGATTAACATGACTTAACCTTTACAAAATAACCTTAAACTCCGCTAAGATACCTTAATTTCTCCAAACACTTGAACAAGAATTTTATGAAGGGGATTGATGACAAGAATAAGATTTTGAATCACTCTCCTAGACCTTGCAAGAGATATTTAAATGATCATAGACACTTGATAAAACACCCTCTTGTGATAAGGCATGATCATAGGCTAAGCCAAAACCTCTCAAAAGGTCATCAACAAAGTTAAAAAAGGATCAGAAACAAATTTTTGAAATATAATGGCCTAGGGTAGCCATTTTTTCTAAAAATCATATTGTTTCACATGAAGGAGTCAAGGTTTACCCTCAAAAGATCAAATTTTGTGATGAAATAGAAGGTGCCAAAAACACTCAATAATTTTAGGGGTTTTTTGGGGCTAAAAGGTTACTATCACATATTTATGAAATTTTATAATATTATAGTAGTACCACTCATAAAACTTTGATTAAATACTCTTTCCATTATTATGATATAGCTACCAAGGCCTTTGAGATGCTGAACAAAGCTATATGCACCATTATAATTTTGGCTACCCCTGATTTTTCCAAATCTATTATTTTTGAATGTGATGCATCATGTTATGGCATGATGGAGATACTCATGCATGAAATAATACCCATTGTATTTTATATTCATCAACTCAAGGGTAAAAATAAGCTTAATCCAAACTATGAGAAAAATATGCTAGTTATTCTTCATGCAGTTAAGTAATGGAGATCTTATATGATGGGTAGATACTTTAAGGTAAAGACTAATCACGATAGTCTAAAATATTTTTTAGAACAATGATTATCATTATAATAAAAACAAAACTAGGTGGATAAAATGTTGGGATATGACTTTGAAATTATTTATAACAAAGAAATACATAATGTTGTAGTAGATGTACTATCCATGATGGATGAATGCATGGAGGCATTGTTATGTAAAATGACCATTCAATAGGTAGATTAGTTAGAATTAGCACAAGTAGAATGTGAGAATTATATGGATACATAATTTTGATTCAACATATAACATATTAAAAATTCCTTGGCTAAATTTTAGTGGAAAGGTACTGCATTATGGTATAAATATCACTTATACCTATGTAAGAATTCTAGCCTCAAGAATAATATCCTTAAGGAGATTTGTGCATCTCCTATAGACCCAAGATTTTTGAAAATGTATCTTAGAATTAGGTATGGTTTATTTTGGCAAGGTATTTAGGGGGATATACAATTTTTTTTGGATGAATTCATGGTGTATCAATAGAACAAAGGTGAAACAATAAGACACCCAATATTTTTCAATCTTTATCCATTCCTAGTCAAAGGTGGGATGAGGTCTCCATGGATTTCATTATAGGTTTATAAATGTCTAAATGAAAAAATATCATCATGGTAATTGTGGATGGGCTCATAAAATATGGTCATTTTTTTATCCTTTTCACAAAGTACAATAGATGTTGCTTTTCTGATATAATTTTAAAGTTGCATGGTACTCCAAGATCATTGTAAGTGATAGTGATCCCATATTTACTAGTAATTTTTGGAATGATTTATTATCATGTTTGGGTACTTATTTGGCTCATATATTTTCATATCATCCTAAAAATAATTGGAAAATAAAGGTGGTCAATAAATGCCTAGAAGGGTATCTCTATTATTTTGCATTAGATAAACAAGAATGATGGGTTCATTCACTACCACTAGCACAATGGTTGTATTACACTTCCAACCTATTCAAAAAATGTGGTGATTTATGGTTATCATCCCTTGTCCATCAATACACACTTTAGTGTTCATCCCATAGTTTGAGTTATTAAAGAATAAATTTAACATGAACATGAGGTACTAGCTAGACTAAGAGAGAATTTGGTCATGGCATAAAATAGAATAAAGTATAAAGTGGATCAACACCATAGTGAATGTAATTTTTACATATGTGATTGGGTATTTGTGTTCATATATACATATAAGTCAATATATTTGAAGTTATAGAAAAAGGATAACAAACTCTCTAAAGTATTATGGCCCCAATAAAATCCTACAAAAAATTACTAGTATTGCATACAATTTGGAGATAACCCAATCCACTCGCATACATCTTGTGTTTAATGTATATTTCTTAAATAAGGTAATTGGATAGAGATTTTTTTCATAGACTAAGTTATCAAAACTATATTAATAAATTTGAGTCGTTATATAAATTAAGGAGATCCTGCACACATCCAAAAAAATGTTATGAACAAAAGAGATTAAGGAGCATTTGATCATGTGAAATAATTTGAAGCATGAAAATGCAACATGGGAGGATTAGGATTTTTTCCAATAGCATCCAAAATTATTTGACATTAAGGGAAACATTTTTTTAATGGGAGGGCAATGATATGCCCTTAAGGCATAGCGTGTCTACCAATATGGGTGTTCTACTTGTGGCTTACATAACCATTTATATTATCTTGTCACAATTCTCTAGGATTCTTATATTGTTAGTAGGGTTAGCCTATGGAATAACCATGACCTAATTAGACTATATATGTGAGGTATAAGTTAGTATTTTATCATCATATTTCAAATGTTTTTCTTATTGCATTGTTATGGATATTTCCCCCTCAAAGTGGCTTAGTCATGTATATTGATTATTATGTTATTTCATAATTTATTGTTTTGTATATACTTATTCTACTCACATTTATGTGATATATTATTCCATTGGAATGAATTATTTAATTAATTTCATTACACAACACTTAATTAGGTAAAATATATTTTTTTAAAGTAGTATTCAAGAACTCACTTGGAGCAAGTTTGGTGTCATTGAGTAAAACTTGAAAATAGTGTGGAAAGTATCACCATCAATTATAAGATGCTTATTTGCAACCATGTGCATGACTTTCTTTATGAATTTTTATCATGGACATAATTAATTTCATATATATATATAGCTTTATTATTACATACTATACTTGTTATGGCCATGTAATCATTCCATTCATACAAGTTCACATTGACAACCCTATCACCAATCATCTTAATACAATTTTGGTAGAGCAAATTTAAATAATTAATTATGTTATTTGGATCTTTAATTATATAAATATGGGATAAAACATGTTTATACTTATGCTTACCATCACATTTGTCTAAGATTATACAAGACATGAGAGCATTATCTTGCAATATCTCAAGTAATGCCTCACACACCTATTTGCCTCTATCATAGTGGACAGGAGAATCAATACCAAGTTTGAAATAAACTTTTTCAACTCTTGATCTAGTTATTTTCTCATATGAATCAACCATAAATAATTCATACACATTTACTATTTAAACCTAAAATCTAGATATGAAAAATCTAGGGTTAAAGGGGTTAGAGATAGCCTAGGGCATAATGATGGCAAACTATCTCTAAATAAGGTTGATTAATTATAAAATTGAGATAAATATATACTAAATTTATTATGTTACGATATGCTAAAAATATAAATTAAAACTATGATAGATATTTCAATGATAATGAAAATAAGATACTTAATTGACTCTCGTGTTAATATAAATATGGATATGGAATAGGCAAAAAATATACTAGATCTAGATTATAGTCACTTGATTCTAGATATTTGACCTCTATAGTTATGTACACTTACATAACCTTGGGATGGTTGTATAGATGCTTCTATCTAAATCAAACATAGGTGTCCAATACAAAATACCTATTGAAATTAGATGAAACCACTTGGATGCTTTTGGGTTTCATGTCACCTTCACTTTGGTACATTTATATTTGGGTCATGAACTATCACTCCTTGTCAAGTAGTAAAACTCTAGTTATTCATCTTCATGGTGGTTGTGGGAAAAATAGGATAGTGGGCACATGGTGTCAATCTACTCCAAAGACCCTTATATCAATGATCCTTGCCTACATATCTAATACTTTGAAGAGGGCCTTAGGCTTATGTAGTTATCCAAAATATGTTGGCTTATGTGTGAATCATGTAATGTGTGATAAATAAGTAAAATGGTGACCTAGCTTTTAACTTGGTAAATATGGCTCATGAAATGCTCATTTATTACTTCAAATAATTAAATATGTTGTCCTTATGACTAATATGGAAATATGAGAAACTAGGGAAGCTTTACTCACTTAAGTGCTTGATTGAATGCTTTTTGGTAAATTGCCTTGTGAGTTGATAGTTTTGTGCTAGGTAAAAAATGAATGAGGATTGATATTATGTTTATACCAATCCCTTTAGATAATATCTCACATTAAATCACTTAGGCTGACCAAAGTTATATATTTCATTTATAAATTAGATGGCTTTAGGTTATTGGACACTTGTGTTGGGATAGGACACTTGCATCAACATAGGCATTTGATTGGTATGCAAGTGTCTAGGTAGTTAGAAAATAGTTATAAGTCCATAACTTGCAAATATGAAACCTAAGTAAGTCTAAGTCATCAAAATAACATTGGTCAGACTAAGAGATAAGTAATTAAAAACAAACATATAGTGTATGCAAGCCTTTCGATAGTGGAATATATATATATATATATATATATATATATATATATATATATATATATATATATATATATATATATATATATATATATATATATATATATATATATATATATATATATATAAGTTAAAGACACATCCATGATATGTATTTTCTAAGTGCACAATACTGAAGTGATATATATTTTAGAAATAGTGTCTACATTTCCCCCCTTTAATCTAGTAAATAAATTATTACTTTAATGGAGAATAAATGCATAACTGGGTGTGTGTAACACACCTTGACTTTGCTTGAGTCTAACTTGAGTGCCTTACTAGTGACTAACCTAAAATCAAGAGTATGTTATGGTATATAATAAGTGCATATAATCTGAAATTAAAAAAATTTAAATAATTGAAATTAAAAGATAGTAAGGCTTAGGAGTATACATGTGTATCGATGCAACCACCTTATTTTTTATAGATTTTATTTAAAATTATGTATCATTATGAATCATTAAAGTTGAGATTACAAAAAATATAAAATATATAAATTGCATATATCTAAAGATACAAAGAGATATTAGAAGACACATGCCCCCAACCTTGGAAATAATGTGAGTTATTGCTTGATAATTGAGATTGGCTTAATTTTTCAACCCAATCATATTTACAACCTAGTGAGTGTGAGTGAACCAAGTCAACTCACACTATAAAAATGGTGAATTTGGATGATTTAATCGATTCCAACTTATAAACTTGGAAATACTGAGTGATTTAATCACCTCAACCATACCAAAAATTGAGCCAACTACTATAGTAGATTGGCTCAATACAGTCCATAAAAGTCCAACCTGGTGGGTGATGACAGTCCATATAAGTGTTTGAAATATATATAATTCTACCAAAAATATGTATCTGAATCATATAATTGTGAATTTGGCTAATTTAAAATTGTGTAGATGTGGGTAACATGTTTTCAAAACATGCCCCCACTATAATCTAAAATTGAAAACTAGTATAAGTGTGGAAAACATGTTTTCAAAACGTGCCCCCACTACAATCTAAATCTGAGAATTGGTGTAATTGCCAATATGGAGGACATGTATCCAAAACATTCCCCCACTATAATAAAGGTATGTTAAATACTCAATAAGTGTGGAGAACATGTTTCTAAAAAATTCCTCCACTAAATTTAAAATTTTGACAAATGTGGAGAACATGATTTCAAAACTTGCCCCCACTACAATCTAAATCTATGAAGCAATGTGGAAGTTATGCCTCCATGGCATGATCCCACTAATATGCCCCACATTTTGAGGTAACTTAAATTAAAAAATATTAGTTACCTTACCTCAAAAGGATAAGATAACCATGTAAACTATGAATGTACCATGTAACATATAGATGGAACATATCTACGTAGATATATCATTCAAGTGTGAAGTATGTGAGCATACCAAGTCTTAAGATACATGATGTAGATCATATAAATATCTAGATAGTAATAGTATAATCTCAATAAATAATTAAATACATACAAAAGAAAACTCAAAATAAAATAAAAATACAATGGTCCAAGGAGACCTCAAGTAAGAGGCATGTTCAAATTTTTCACAATTGAAGGGACGTGAATAAGTCAAATGTTCACAAAATCAAGAAATGACATTTAAATGTCAACATACAATAAATAATGACATATTAAAATGTCAAAGAGGTAAAAATGGCAAGGGGGCCAAAAAAATGGAGCATATTCAAATTCTCAAACAAGCAAGATAATGGCAAGGAAAAACACTCAAGAAAGTTCATGAATGAAGGCATAATTAGCTAACATAAAAATAAAACACTAGTCTATGGATCATATGTGTTATCAAAAGAATTTAAGTACATAGCATATAAAGTGCATTTCAAAAAATATAAGCATGAATAAAGGGATGTGCAAGTATATAAGGTCAAAAATGATAATTTAAAATGACAATAAAATGATATAACCTAGATGTATCATGATCAAATAAATGGATGCCCCCAATGTCCACTTGACATGACTGAAGTGAAGGCCCAACATCTGAAAGTGCATAGATCATGTATCTGTGTATGCCTAAATCACACTAAAAATATGTTTCAAACACACACATACATGCCTAAATCACACTAAAAATATGTTTCAAACACACACACACACACACACACACACACACACACACACACACAATACTAATATGTTATCCACTAACATGTAACTAAAAACATATATTCAAAGAGATAATAAAACATATAGATGTTGAACATATTTTTGGATTTTTGAAGTTTTTTCTCATTTTTTGGTATTTTTAGAATATGTGAAACCATGAAATCTTAGGTTGGATCCTTTACATTGTTTTAATCATGGTTTGATAAGTGTAAATGGTACATAACATGTTCCTCCTCACATTTTACATATGTAGTATAAGAACAAATGCTATAAATTAGAATATGGATCGATTTTATTTCATGATAAAAAGAAATACCTTGCTGATTTTCATCAATTTTTGCTTCTATTTGATATAACCAAAGAGTGCCCAAAGTAAATGCATATGGAGATTTTTGTGTCATAATCTAAACCTATGTTTGAATCACTTTAGGACCATAATAAATTGGTATTATTATGTTTCCTAAGTATCTTTCCAACCTCCTTCATTTTGTAAGTCTTTTAAATTAAAACCAAACTATTGTAAATGTCTTACATTACAAGTAATTTTTATTTGTGTAGGATCAATATGATTATGTGAAAAAAATCACCACCCATGAATAATATGATTGTTAAGTCTAATTGATGTGGATTATTTTTGGATTATTCATCTTGGGGTGTTTGTATAGGATGTGGACGTTGGATTGGTCCCATATTGAGTAAATTTTTTAAAGCTCTCATATAAAGATTAGGAACTCCATAATTTATTCATAATGTTCATTCGGTAATTCATCTCCCTCCTTTGTGTGAGGAATAAATCTTTGGTATTTAGAAGGGGATATGTTAAGCTCCTTTGGATGAGTAAGTATGAATGAAGCATATGTAGTCACATCCACATATAAATGGATAAATGACTCGTGTTATGTATGAAATGTTATTTATTTCAATGGGAAAAGACTACCACTACTAAAAATTAATTGTAACTCCAAATCTTAAGGTTTAAATGCTAGCTCATATGATGTACTTTTGAATCAAATGGTATAATCTTGAATGGATTCATCATCACATTGTTTGAAATTGTGAAAATACTGTAATGTAAGTTTTGACACCTTATAGATATTGAAATCCATGAAGAATGAATCTTATAATTGTGAAAATGTGGTTAAAGAACCATTTGGTAGACTATAGAACCAATTATTAGCCTCGTCATAAATGCTCATATGGAATACCTTTAGCAATAGCTTTTCATCCATTTCCCATTGACTAAAATAATGTACATATGTAATGATGTGGTCAAATGGATACTTATGACTCAAAAAGAGAGGTAAATTTGGTAGTTCAAAATCTTGTGGATAATGATATTCAAGTATATATTATGCAAGAGGTTGGTTATTGAATGAAGTAACATTCACTATTATAATTTGGAAAATAAATGACTATATGACTAAAACTTTTAGTCATGACAACTAAAAATGACTAAATTCTACTATTTTTTTACAACAAAGCTATAAATGACTAATTTGATCATCGGGTAAAAAACACAACTAAATAATTAGTCACATAAATAAAAATGATTAAATAATTAGTCACACAAATAAAAATTAGACAATATGATATTAAAGTAGGTAATTAAAAAGGTGTTTAGAGATGTAGCTCACAAATGCAAAGACCTAATTATTTCTACCACTAAGACTATATTATACACACAACTAGACTAAGTCCATATGCCACTACGTTAAACTGGTTCTGATTTACTACTAAAATTTTGCTAACTAAACAAATTAATTAGTTGGACATTGAAAACCCAATTTTATAAATGATACACTAAGCAATTAATGATCATTATTTCCAAATACTTCAATATTATTTACATTAATTTAAAAATATTAATAATAATTAAATTAAGGTACAAATTTGACTATTAAGGTGTCATTAAGTTAAGTGTGTTAAAATATTTAATTAGTTCTTTCATAATTGTCATTTCCAACTAAATAATTAAAAAACACCTTATAAAAATTAACAAAGACGGTTAATTATTTTAACTTATAAAAATTTGTCCATCCAAATAAAATAATAATTCTAAATAACTAAATCCAAAAATAAATTTTATAAACTAATTGATAATAATTAATCTCAAATTTAACATAAAGATCAAAATATATTTACCGTTAATAATTAAATTTTTATTTAATACTAAAAATTAAATAAAAATAATGTTATTTAATTATTAGTGTCAATTTAATTTTTCATTTCAATTCTATTTTGTGCAAGGTTTTAGTCTTAATAAAATACATTTCAACCTTTTTTTCTAATACTTTATTAATTTTTACAAGTCTACAAAAAATAATTAATTTATAAAGATAAATTAAAATAATTCATTAATTTCATGTAAGCCACCAAAAATAAATTTAACTAATTTTAAATTTAAATTTTAAAGTCAAAAGTCTTTTTCCCTCCCATTTGCAAGTGGTCCCACTTGCAAGTGGAGGAATAATTAAGAGCCATAGAATTGAACTAATCTAAACCCTAGGATCTACATATTCTTAGAAAACCCTAAATTTCCTTACAACCCAAATAAAAATTGTTTTTTAATCCATTTCTCATTTTTACTTTATTTTCTCTCACAGGTTTGCAGGTTCAAGGTATGGAAGGTTTGCAGGTTTAAGCTATGGAAGAAGCTCAAAATAATTTACTCCAATATGAAAATCATATTGCTTGCATTTATAAACTCAATATAAATGTATTTTCTTACTTTCTTTAAATTTTATTTTTATTACTTTTATTTTCTGTAATAAATCCATATTATTTATATATATTTGATTATCAAAATCATATATATATGTGTGTGTGTGTGTGTGTGTGTGTGTAAAACCCCACACAGACACACCCACACACTATAATCTAACATAAAAATACCCAAGTTCATAATAAATTATATATATAACATAATGTTTGTAATTATTTTTATAATTTTCTATTTTTTAAATTTATTATTTTATTTTATATTTGTTTAATAAAAAAATTAATTTAAGGATTTTATTTGATTTTATATTTTTTTTCTTTAAGAAAAATAATAGCAGGGTCCATGGGCCGACTCAGTCCTATAGCTTTGGCATCAGCCACAACCCTTTCTTGAATCTGCTGGTCCCTTCCCCCATCTTTTTTTTAATTATTGTTCTTATTTTATTTATTTTTTTAGATATATTTTATGGTTTCAAATGGTTGTGTGTGTTGAACTAATCTAAACCCTAGGATCTACATATTCTTAGAAAACCCTAAATTTCCTTACAACCCAAATAAAAATTGTTTTTTAATCCATTTCTCATTTTTACTTTATTTTCTCTCACAGGTTTGCAGGTTCAAGGTATGGAAGGTTTGCAGGTTTAAGCTATGGAAGAAGCTCAAAATAATTTACTCCAATATGAAAATCATATTGCTTGCATTTATAAACTCAATATAAATGTATTTTCTTACTTTCTTTAAATTTTATTTTTATTACTTTTATTTTCTGTAATAAATCCATATTATTTATATATATTTGATTATCAAAATCATATATATATGTGTGTGTGTGTGTGTGTGTGTAAAACCCCACACAGACACACCCACACACTATAATCTAACATAAAAATACCCAAGTTCATAATAAATTATATATATAACATAATGTTTGTAATTATTTTTATAATTTTCTATTTTTTAAATTTATTATTTTATTTTATATTTGTTTAATAAAAAAATTAATTTAAGGATTTTATTTGATTTTATATTTTTTTTCTTTAAGAAAAATAATAGCAGGGTCCATGGGCCGACTCAGTCCTATAGCTTTGGCATCAGCCACAACCCTTTCTTGAATCTGCTGGTCCCTTCCCCCATCTTTTTTTTAATTATTGTTCTTATTTTATTTATTTTTTTAGATATATTTTATGGTTTCAAATGGTTGTGTGTGTGTGTGTGTGTGTGTGTGTGTCTATATATATGTATATGTATATATACATACATACATACATATATATACATATATATATATATATATATATATGTATATGTATATATATATGTATATGTATATATATTTATATATGTATATATATATATATATATATACATATATATATATATACATATATATATATACATATATAAATATATATACATATACATATATATACATATATATACACATATAAAGATATATATACATATATAAAGATATATACATATATATATATATAAAGATATATACATATATATATATATATATATATATATATATATATATATATATATATATAATTTTATTTTACAGGATGAGTTACTATGGGTTGTAGCATCACTGCATAGGGAAACTGATCAAGTATCATACATTAACTATATTTTAACAAACTCTAAGTCATTTAAGGTGAGCATAAACATAAATAAATTTGGATGGGACAACCAACATGTAGGAGTGAATGATAAAAAAAATTATTAAAATGACTAAATATACTACCAAGTGACAGAAATCAATGAATAAAAATGATTATATATACTACCAATTGATGGTAATTAATGATTACAATGACTAAAAAATGACTACCATGACTAAATATAATACCAAATTGATCAATAAAAAAACTAATAAATGATTAAAAATGGTTTAGTCATCAATTTGGTCACGTTATAAATGACTGGTAATAAACTACTAATGGTCACGTGATCATGTTTGGTCATTTATATGTAGTTTTTAGTAGTTTTTTAATCATATATTATTGTTTATGTACTATACACACACACACACACACACACACAGATATAAAGATATATATATATATATATATATATATATATATATATATATATATATATATATATATATATATATATATATATATATGTATATATATATATCTATATATATATATATTGAATTTTATTTTACAGGATGAGTTACTATGGGTTGTAGCATCACTGCATAGGGCAACTGATCAAGTATCATACATTAACTATATTTTAACAAACTCTAAGTCATTTAAGGTGAGCATAAACATAAATAAATTTGGATGGGATAACCAACATGTAGGAGTGAATGATAAAAAAAATTATTAAAATGACTAAATATACTACCAAGTGACAGAAATCAATGAATAAAAATGATTATATATACTACCAATTGATGGTAATTAATGATTACAATGACTAAAAAATGACTACCATGACTAAATATAATACCAAATTGATCAATAAAAAAACTAATAAATGATTAAAAATGGTTTAGTCATCAATTTGGTCACGTTATAAATGACTGGTAATAAACTACTAATGGTCACGTGATCATGTTTGGTCATTTATATGTAGTTTTTAGTAGTTTTTTAATCATATATTGTTGTTTATGTACTAGTGATTTACATTAGTATTATGGAAATCCATTTGCATTTGAAATATATAAACCTATTTTTGAAGATCCCCAATAATGTTAATCATATAAATAAGATACTTCATGGTAATGGTGGTGCTTGGAATAGGTGTTATCATTGATTCTAATCCACCACTTCTCTTGAATATAGCATATGAATATCATCATCTTCATGAATAACAAGTGCAAGTTTTGAATCACTAAATTTAGGATACTTTGGTAATAGTATTAGATCTCTAAATTGTGTTACCCTTGGTATCATTTGAAGATCTTGGTTCATTCACCTTTGGTATATATATAATGAATGGTATTAGAGGGAGATTTTGTAAAGGCACCTCATTTGTTATGGTATAAATCTTTTACATGAATGAATCTTTTGGTAGATAAAGATATCTTAGTTTAAAGACCTCAGTTTCAAGCTTTGGAACATTGGGAGCCTTTAGCACTTTAGGTTTGAAATGCTTCCCTCTTCTTGGTTCTGTAAAGCTACTTGGTAAATATGCCATCATGTCTTGGTTAACCTTTTGAAAAATTTAAATGTCAAATGAAGGGAAAATAGAATCATCACCCTTGATAATAGGGATATTATTTTTAAATTTATATATGGGGAATCTAGGGTTAAAGGGGTTAGATATACCCTAGGGCACAAAGATGGTAAATTATCTCTAAATCAATCCAATTAATTTTAAAACTTAGATAAATATATATATTGAATTTACTATGTTGAGATATGATAAAAATAAAAATTAAATTTATGCTATATATTTTAATGATAATGAAAACAAAATACTTAGCTAATTTTGATACCAATACAAATATGGATCTAGAACAAGTAAAAGGTAGACTAGATCTAGATTCTAGACCAGTCACCTAATTTTGGAGATTTGACCTCCATAGTTATAGACACCTGTGTCGACTTAGGATGGTTATATTGATGTTTATGTCTAAATCAAATGTAGATGTATAAAATGGAATAGCTATTTAAACTTGATGTGACCACTTAGATTCTTATAGGTTCTATGTCACCTTCACTTTAGTGCATTCAAATTTGGGTCATGGACTATTGCTCCTTGTTAAATAGCAAACCCCTAGTTATTTATCTTCATAGTGGTTGTGGTAAAAATAGGTTAATGGGAAAATCATGTTAAGATACCCCAAAGAGCCTTATATCAATGAGTAGTTCCTACATAACCAATACTTTGAAGATGGCCTCAAACTTATGTTGTTCTCCCCTATGTGTTGACTTGTGTGTGAATCATGTAATCTGTGATAACCAAGTAAAACATTGGCATAACATGTAACTTGGTAAGTGTATCTCATTAAATGCTCCTTCAGTAATTTAGAACTATAGATATGAGGTCCTTGTGATTGATATGTAAATAGGAGACATTAGGGAAGTTTTTCTCACTTGAGCGCTTGATTTAATGCCTTTTGGTAAATTGCCTTGTGAGTTGCTAGGTATGTGTTAGGTGAGGAATAAATGAGGATTGATCTTATATCTTACCAATCACTTTGGAGAATATATTGCATTAAATCACTCAAGCTAACCATAAGTATATGTTTCATTTTTAAATTGGATGAATTTAGGGTATTAGACACTTATGTTGGGATAGGACACTTGCGTCAATGTTAGTGTCTGAATGGGATGTAAGTGTCTCGGTAGTTGAAAAATAGATACAAGTCCAAAAATTTTAGATAGAGAAGATAAGTAGTTTTATAACATTTTTTGAAATATAGAAGGTCTGAGTCATCAAAATAACATTAGTTGGACTAAGATATAAGCAATTAGGCATAGAGATATAGTGTAAATGAGCCTTTCACTAATGGGAAAGGTCTATAAGCTGAAGGTACATCCATTATATGTATTTGACAAGTGTAAAATATTAAGGTGTTATATAATTTAAAAATAATTTCTACATTTAAATCTTAATTTTGACACCCACTATAACACCATATGTTCAGTCCCATTCATATTCATTTCCTTGACTTCTTTGGCCCATAACTTCATCTCCTCATAAATTGAAGTTGTGTTAACCCTATGATTCACTCCATGAGTTTCAATGTTTTTTAAATACATCAAGGTCTTCTAGGACATGCTTGACTCAACAAACACTAATGCTAAGTTATGAGGCTTAAAGTCAATAAAAACCACATCCATAATAATTAACAAAGTTTTTCCAATAATTCATCAAATTGCACAATCATGTCTTTCATTGTATATCTTTCAACATAATTCTTATTGAGTGCCCCATTTCACTAATAATGTCATTTTCATCCACATCATCAGTAGATTTACCAAAGAACCATGACCCTATCTACCTAAATAAGTCTTTTCCCTTGGTTACTTGATGATAGTACCATCTAGACCCTTTCTTTAGGTTCATAAAGCCTTTCCTTTATCATCTATTTTATGACCTACTTTTCTATTTTTCATGTTCTTTAGCTACTTCAAGTACATTTTGTTCATCACATATGACATTGGATTGGTTGCCTTCAAATTACACTAAAGGTTGAAAAATTTTAGTAATCATATTTTCTTGCATTTAGATGTGCACCAATTATATCTTTGTCCATATCTTGTGTAAAATAAAAGTTGACAGTCAACTTACTTGAGAGAAACACCCATGTATTTAGTTTGATGACCTATCATGTTGAATGGATTTTGGTGACCTGCCATGAAGTGAGTTTTATAACCTGCAATGTTAAATGGAGTTTGATGTCCTACCATGAAGGGAGTTTAATTTCCTACCATGAAATGAGTTTTATGTCTTCTCATGAAGGGAGTTTGATGTCCTGCCATCTTAATGAATGAAGTTTGATATCCTTCCATTATTAAAGGAGTTTGATGGCCTACTATGTTAAATGTAGTTTGAGAGCAATTCACATCAATTAGATTTAAAGGTTTATTGACATTGGGGTGTTAAAAAACATTTCCAACCATTATATTGAAATTTTTTGTTGATAGTGGAGTTTTGAATTTAGTATCTAATTTTTTATAACCAACATTGTTTTCTTGTTTGTGGGAAACATAAGGACCATGAGAAACATGAGCACCATGGAAAATAAATCTTATTCCTCTATGTAAGTATATTTTAGTTGAATATTACTTTGTGGGAATATGGTAAGATGAGCAAATGTTTCCCTAGGTCTTCCTCTTATTTATAGAGGAATGTGTGATGCCTATTGGTTTATAAAATCCTCCATTGTATAGAAACTAAAGAAAATAAATTAAACCCAACTATACAAAATTTAAGAAACAAAGAATAATAAGGTAATTAAAAGGTAAAAATAGAATAATAATTTGGTTTTATTAGTCCATAGGCTAACATAACTGACAATGATCTTGTATTAGCCAATAGGTAAACATAAAGACATGTTCATTGATGTGTTTTTATATTATACAATCGAAAAACACAAATAACAATGTATTTATAGTAGTCGATTGACTAACATAAATGAAAATTTAGTTGTATTAGCCTATCAATGAACACAAATCATAGTGTGCTTACATTAGCCAATTGACTAACATAAATGATAACAAAAAAACACTTTTTTCTAAATCTCACAACTCAAAAATAAAATGTGTGAAAAAAATATTTGGTAAGAGTGTTTCATAACATTTACCAATGAAGATATGCTAATTATATGAAATGTGGGATCTGATCCACATTGACATGTGAGGGTTTTGAGTGAAAATTTTCTAATTATGTGAAGTGACCAGCAAATAATACATACAACCTAGAACTAAATTATGATAATTATATTATGTCTAAAACAACAAATATGTAATTTACATGTCATATGTTCAAATCAGTTTTTGAGAGGAAAGTATCATGTAATAATTGGGTATGTATAAGGTATGTATTGAGTAAGTACTAGGTTAGTATCAAGTATCATCAGTGTATATCTAAAATAGTAAAACGTGCACCATTTTCTAATCTCATTTTAAAATTCAATGAGTGATTTCCAAGCATTTGTTATGATATATAAAATTGACTCTTTTATAATAAGATATATGATTTTGAAGTAAAATTATAAATTTTATGATTACTAAACTCAACCTTAACCAGCCTCTAACCCAATATTAACAGGTAACTTTAATAGTTTTTGGTTGAGTGGAAATATTTAATACATAAAATTTAATTTGTAAGATAATAAAATTTAATGAAATGAAAGGCTTTGACCAATTAAAAAAGGAATATTTTATAAATAATGTTTGCAATAAGAGGGGCATTACTCTTGGCTTGTTTGCTATGGAAAGACATCCCTAAGTTAGACAAGCCATTGGAGAGGTCCATTAATCTTGATTGAGCATATGTTTATTTTTTTGACCATGTGGATAAAAAAAGTACACCATTATTCATTAATTAGTAGAGGGTAGATATTATTTAGGCCTGTCTTATATAGATTCAGTATTAGGAGCCACAGGTAAAGGGAATAAGGGTGAAATCTATGGAACCACTAGTTGAGGTTATCATGGCTCCATATATTTTATAGTTAGATTGGGTGAATGAGGCTCATACACAAGCATGAGAGGACCTATCAACTATTGATACCTTACAGATATGGAGTATGGGCTTAAGAGTTTAGTTGTGAGTAAAGTGAGGGTAAGAACCTCATATGTAATTGAGAGTAGTTTTATAGGCCACCAAAATGTTAGGGATAGGGGTGAGGATGATGATGATCACTCCTTTATGCCTCATATAAGGTTATTAGATGTATGATGTAATTAGGTCATGTGACCCCATTTTTTATTATGTATGAGATACTTTCTCATTATGGTGTGTGTGTGTGCATGTGTTGAGTTTTTAGACAACATTTTCTCTACATGTTGATCCATATATGTCTTTGATATCCATGTTCTGAATTTAATTTTCAAAATGTTTTTCCTTAATACATGTATCATGTAAATGTAAATTAACAAGTAAAAAAATCATGTGATGTAAAAAATAAACAAATTACTTAAATCATGTGATGTATCATATGAAAAATAATAATGCTTAACTTACAACAAATAATGCATGCATTAAATCAGACAGTAAGTAGGTGATAATACTACCCAATGATATATGTAAAAGTATATAGATCAAAGTATAAGATATTTGTTAGCATGGGTACAAAAAATGTAGTAGTAGAATGTGATATATCCACATTTAAAAATTCTTCATTCCAATACATTGAAATGTCTTGTTATAAACAAAATTTGTATCTATAGAAGATGAAATGCTGGATGACAATTAATAATATTATTGTGATTTTTAAATAGTATAATCAATATTATATTTTTTAACTGGTACACACATTTTAGATGTAATTTTATCTACCTTAGGATGTTCTTCTTTATTTTTATTTATTTTATTTCTTGCAATTGAAATATTCACACCTTAAAATTGAATATTAGATGATCATGAACATCGTTAAGTGTTGCATTCATTAATTATAACCAAATAATACCTAATACCACATTGTACTTAAGTAATGTTGGCATAACATATAATATGGTGAGACATGTTTTAGAACAATGAGATATATGAAATTGAATGCATCCCATTATTACATGTTTTGGTAAATTAATATTAGTAAAATGCTTAATATCACATCCAATAGATTTAAGAAAGGGATTAATACACATACTAAATTAGGATTAATTATCGACCATAAATCATTTTCATTTATATCCCTCTACATGAACACTAATGATCAAAGGCTTAGTATTTGAGACATACTTGTTGGTAAGGTCATTGGAAGCCATGATTAGATCATTACTCTTGTATGAATGTGTTGCTTAAAATCTTCCTTATTAAGTAATTATTTTTTAGGAAATTATTTATTGGGTAATTATTTACTAATAATCTCTTTCTTATGATATGACACATCACATGAAATAGGTTGCTCAACTTTAACAGATGTAGTGGTGCTTATATCATGTTCATGAAGCTTGATGTCATTATTGTGTCCTAACAACCCCATATTTGAATTTCACATGGGGACCCTCTTATTTATTATTAACTACCTTACTTCCACTTATATTTCTTAGTTTTTTGGTCCTTCATTTTAATTTTTGTATTTGTTAAAAGTCTGAAAGAGGCTAACTATTTTAAATCATGATCTAAAATTGCTTTGAAAATCTACTTTTGGGTAAATTTAACTTGGACTTATGAAAATAATTTGACCTTATATATGGTTCTTGACAACTTCCATTTGATTGGTTTGGTCTTAAATGGTGTTTACTTGATGACTAAATGTTTATTATTTCTACTATTAGAAGACTAGTCAATTTTCAATATTGTAGATTGTTTGTATAGTTGTCTAGGTTGAATATGAGTTTTAAATCTCACTGGTTCTCCTATAAGAATTTGATTTTTAGTCTAATTTGGCCCTTGAATTATTTATTTCAATTTAAAATACCAACTCTTTATAATGTTTCATTATAAAAGACCTGGTTGGAATTCAACTTTATGACTTTGGAATGGAAGTATTCGAGCCTTTGAGTAATATTCAATGTCCATTTCCTTGTTTGAATTGAACATGCCTCATTAAAGAATCTTCATGTTCAATCCTTTTCTACCGTTCTAATATCCATCACTAAAAAAACTCATGATTTCATCTGAAACTTAGTCAATTTTCTTTTTTTAATTGACTAACTTATTAATCTTCTCTATTTTGGCCTTGTGTTTGTTGCCTTGTATTTTCTACAAGTTTTTATCCTTAAACCCTCCAAATAAATTATATTTTGCCACATGGCATGATCCTATTCACTTAGGCACTCGGGGGACTTCATACTTAAATTTTTTATAAGAAATTTCCCAATCCTTGAGGGTCTTGATAGCACACCACATGGAGTAATCCTAGGACTCATGGAATTGAAAGGCAATTGACATCCAAATGGCCCTAAGCCTCTAGGTCATTAGGATGATGCCACATGGCACCTTCTTGGTGATTTGGGGATCTAGGATTCATGATTATTTAGATTAGCCCTGAGCCCTAAATCCTTGAGATGATGACATGTGGCATTATCTTGGTGACCTAGGGATCTATGAGGGTAAATAGAACCTTGAAGGGGTATGTGTAGATCTATCCCTCTAGATTAGTGAGATTATACCACATGGTGACATCATGCTACCCCAAAATCCTAGGGTGGTCCATGTAGTTTTGAACCTCTGAGTATGTGGCATCATCTCAAGGAATTAGAGCCATATGAGGGTAAATAGAACCCTGAAGGGGTCTGTGTAGATATAGGCCTCTATATTAGCAAGATTTTACCACATGGTGATATCATGTTATCTCACAATCCTAGGGTGGTCCATGTAGTTTTGGACCTCTGAGTTAGTGGTTTTGTGTGATATGGTGACATCCTTCTACCTCGTATTCTCAGGGTAGTTAGTGTAGTTTCAAGACTCTAGGTTAGTAGGATTATGCCACATGGTGACATCCCCATACTTGTCTAGCCTAAGGCTAGCATAGTGAGGAGAAAAGAGCCCTAAAAGAATAGGTGGCTGCCAAATGGACCCAAGGACCCAAGGGGGAGCTAGACATGATTGAATAATATGATTGAGATACTGTAGATGAGTGTCAAGTGGAAAATAAAGTCCAAGGACAAAGTGAAAATGGACTTGAACCATGCCATTCAGTCAAGTCATCATAAAAAGCACATGATTAAATTTTATGGCTTGTCAAAATGTCATAATGGCCTAAATTGAGGAAAATTCTAGAATAATGAATCGAGTTGGATTTTAGGGAGGTCTGACTGGTAAGGGAGGTACGTGGAGTGACCTAGTGACTTCTTGACCAGAATATTCTCCTAGGTGGGCTGAATATAAAAATCATTCGAAAATTCTTGGTTCAAAAAGAAGAGGCAAGGGATAATTTTATTTAGATAGGTGTCACAACCATGGAGAAAATAAAATATAGAATTTGGATTTCCTTTGAGAATGGAGGTAATATTCTAATGGATTGTAGTGGTAGTGGCCCTATGAGACAATCATGACAAAGGATGGGAACCTTATGATGAGTCGGTCAAATCCCATTCCCCTTCTATATAAGGTGGCTCATATTATTATTTTATGGGGAAATATATTATTCACCAAAACTCACCAAAATTATGATACGCTTAGTCCTCTTTTTTTCTTGTTTTGTTTTGGCTTGTGATTATCTGCCTAGAGGGCACATTTAAATGATTTTACAATAACACTGAAGTAGATACTAGTTTGGTTTTAAATTCATGTTTTTATTTAGAAAATGTATTTTTTTATTGATGAAATATAATTAATTAATATAAATAAGATATTGTGATGCTTGTTTACTAATGAATATGCAATTAGATTGTGCAATAACTAGTCTAATCGGTTTTGAATTTCTATCACGTTTGACTTGAAGCTATGTCAATCCATTATATGTAGTAGTTATGATCCTTTCATATGATTTTATTTAATGTAATTTTAAATTAATATATTCATTTAATACCTTATAATCCTTCCCATTGATTTAATTCAATTTGTGTTATAATTAGACCTAGTACATGATGATATAATTATGATCAGATATGTTTTTAACCTTCATCATTAACAATCTTATTTCAATCAAGGAACCACTTAATTTACTATCCTAATATTTCTCTCATATTTTATATTTTTTTTATGAATATTCATCCCATTGTATTATAGTGTATTACCCATGTGAACAAGGAAGAAAAAGGACTTAAGCTAACATTATAAATATGAATTCTCAAACAATACAGAGTGGATTGAAATTTTGATGCTTAATTTCCATTACTCACCAAGCTAAATGATTAGAAATTTATTTACCCTTGGATTCAACCAAATGAATCCTAAAAATGAGGGGGAATTGTGTCCCTTGTACTATTATCTCCCTTTATCCCATCAGATTTGTTAATTCAAATAATTATTTATGTTACAGGTCATAAATTTAGACCAAGAGAAATTAGAACTAAAAGGAGGGCTTGAACATCTTAATTAGCTATCATAATTTAAATTGAAATCCTCTCATTTTTATTCTCCTAATTTCTATTATTTTCTTGATGAAAACAACAAAAACTAATGTTAGGAGGGTCGCTTGAACCTCCTTATATTGGAATTTATTTGAGATTGCTTAGCTGAGAAGGGATTATTAGAATACTGTTGGAATTTAGAATTTTTTGAGTCTTTTTTCACCACCTCTTTTGTTTTCTAATTATAATTGTGTGTTTAGAAACACATAATAGGAGCTGGTATTTGGAAAAAGGTGTAAATACTTTCTACTTAGCTTGAAATTTCTAGATATTTATGTTGATCTGATTTATTATTTGATTTTAATTTCTAGATTCTCTACATTTCACACTTTATTCATTTAGAATTACTTATTTTAGATAATTTCTAACCTATAACTATCATCTTAAATAATTTGGATCCTGTTAAGTGAATCACAAGATTTTAAGCAATTAGAGGTAGATTAATTGTATCCCCATTAAAAATATTTATAAAATCATAAACTAATAGAGGTAGACCAAGACCTTTATCCACCCCTACCAGTTCATACTCTCAAAATAAATGCAACATACCTTTGCCCATTATTGCACCAATGGATTAGTTATTAGGGTTTGTAATCAATGTTCCAGTGGATGTACATGATCTACCTAGGAACCTTGAGATATTCCTTCTAAGATTCACCCCAAGTACTAGGAGGAATGCTAAAGAACATGTCACATCCTAAAAAATTTCCCTCAAATTACTCAATGTTGAGCATGAATTTGTATTCTATAGTCTATTCCCTTTCACCTTGTTTGATACAACTTATGACTAGTTCTTCAACCTACCTAAGAATTTAATTAAGAGTTGGAATCAATTGAGTAGCATGTTCTTGGCCTATTTTAGTTAGGTGGTAGACACTAATGTTTTATATCAAAAATGTGAATACATGAAAATGGATCCCAATGAACCTATACATAATTTTAATTCACAATTTTAAAATATTTATAGTAGGGTGACAACCTTATATAGACTAGATGATCAATTATCATTGGAAATGTTTAGGAATACCTTAGACCTATGGAAAACCATGTTCTTGAAGAGGGATCCAACTATCATAAATCTATCCCCCACCTATGTAGGGATAATAAAAGTGGATGGGAAACTCAATCCATAAGGACAAATGTGGGCTATCCCTAACATCCTACCAAATGTGTCATCATTGAATCCAATCCCTCATGTAAATCAAAATGTCCCAATGATAAAATCTTTCCAAATCACAAATCAACTCCCTTTGCTCCATGCCTCTCTAAATTATAATTTGATATTTATAAATTCTACTGATAATGAGTCTATGGCATGGGCTTATAACCAAGTTATAATCTCAGTTGCAATTAATAACACATAAACTTCCAATCAATAACCAGTTGAGCTTGAACTAAATGCAATCTAAAATATGGTCTAGATATGGAACAACAATTTCATTAGTTTGAAAAAATAAGTGGGTAGTTCAAGAGGTTGAAATTTTACCCTAAATTTCACTTATCAATGTAATTATAGTTCCAAAAATAGGTAAGGCAAGCAAATTGAGTCTCCATCTAATATAATTTTTAAAATCAACATCATGGAGATCACCCTACCTAATTGGTGTAATGTGCATAACACAACCTAGTATGGGGAACTTTACTATGTTGAGTTACATAATCCCTTCAAAATCTTGCAAAAAGAGATTGATTAATATGAGTTTGTCCTAAATAACTAGAATGTCATGGTCACCCTAATGTTTCTAGTTCATCTAAATCACCTAATAAAACCATAGTTTTGAAGACCCTAGACTTTCTTAGTGAAGGATAAAATGAACCTGAGAAAAATACCAATAAAATTCAAGTTGCGTAGTGATTCTAGAGAGACAAGTATACCCTTAATATTATAGCACACAATTCTTTGACCACCTCAATGCCACCTAATAATGTTTCTACTCCTCTTAACCCAAAGTCTTGGAATTATCTATCCCTACCAAAGCCAGGCGATAGTTGTCCCACCAGTAGTAAGACTAGCTACAACATAATTGAGAATATGAAAAGGATAAAATCCAATATAACCCTCTATAAATTGGCATAAATTATTTAATAGAGGGATTTTTTCATTAAGTCCCTTAAAAATAAGAGTGCAACCTAAAATCAAGGTCATGTCCAATACCAACATTATAATACACATAGCCAAAACTAAGGTTCCAACTTTCTTACTTATAGTCTGAATCTCTAGTGAGAATTTACAAAATTTCCTAGTTGATTCAGGTGTCTTATCCAATGTCATTCATGCCTGTAGGGATTTCCAAGAAACTAGGATTTGTCCCTGTAAAGTTATATAAGGTATTGTTCAAGTTAGATAAGTTTGAAGTCAAGGTTGTATGCAATTTTTTAATGTTTATATGCAATTACAAGATGAGTTAAGAAAGAATCAGTTCATATAAATACAAGTGGTTGAAATACCAGAGGCATATGACATGCTACTAAGTAGAAATGGGTCCAAATATTTGAATGGTTATATGTAAATAGACTTCTCTCATATGTGGTTGTCATGAATAGGGTACCAAATAAAGTAAGGATTAATAGAGATACAGGCATGCAATTGATGATTACATAATACAATATAGTCAATAAAATATTTAAATTTACTCATATAGATCTAGGTGTCTATGTTCTAACCACCAAACTAGTAAGGAAGAAATAACTTGATCAAGATCAAAATTCAAGTATGTGGTCTTTGTATTTTGATGGACTCAATCTAATTAAGGATCAAGATAAGGTATTGTACTTATTTATCCCTATTATATAAATTATGTAGTTGCATATAGATTGTAATTACACTATACTAATAACATAGTATAATATGAGGTGTTAATCTTGGGATTATAGTTTGTATCTAGGTATGATGTTCGTCAATAAAAGTTATATAGTGATTTTGAATTAATTGTCAATTAGATAAGGAATAAATTCCAATGTAATATTTATCATTTGAATAAGTATAAGCACCATGCTTTGGATTTTATGGAATCCTTCAATGCATTTAAAAATAATTCCAATATTATAATTGACAATGCCACAGTAGACTCACTGGTTGTTTTTGTTGCTAATCTTACACCTTTGGATAATATAGATTTGTAGGAAATTTCTTTCAAATCAGTTTCATGTCTATCTATTCTTGATAATTTTAAAAACTTTCAAGTGGTTGACAATGACAGATGCATTCTAGACTTCCTTTCTAATTCTAATTCTTTTGATGCTTAGGTCATTGATGAGGATGAGAGGACTGATCTGAATGAATAACATTGTGATGTAATTGGATTTTTGAACCTTAAGGACAATCAAACTCAAAAGCTAATGATATCACTAGAAAGGTAATTCAAATTAGAAAGGCTTGAAGCTATGCCTGAGAAGTGATGGGTGTTGTCAATCCCTTCATTTAATTAACTAAGTCAAGTTGATGTTATATGAGACTAGGGTTAGTGTCCCACGATAGTTCATAGTAAGGTGTCAAAGATAATGACTAACAGTTGTCTCTTTTTGGTAGGAGGATTGTGGATCATTTACTCATAAGCATCTAATCTACTTGATTAAATTAAAAATATGATATATTTTTTGTAAAATTAAACATACATGCTAAATTAAAATGTTTGTAAATGAAACACACTGTAATTTAAATTGCATTAAATTAAACATGCATTTAATCTATTTTCATAAATGTAAATTTCAAAAATGTAAACACACTTTTAATCTAAGTTTCTGAATTAGAAATTGTTTTGAAAGAGAAATGTTTAAAATTCAAATGACTGAAATTAATATTATTAAAAACACATAATCCTGCAAGTGAAACATATATCACACTACTTTGCATAATAAAATAAATGACAAAATTTAAAGCACACAACAATCTAAAATAACCATATAAATACCACACATAAATCATGTTTCCTTGGTTGAGTGGCCCCTTCCTCTCCTTTAGAATAGGATTAGATCAACACTTAGCTTTGTATAAACTTCATGCAATCAACTCTTTATTAATTTTGGAAATGCTTACAATCTGAAAATGACTCATTTATAACTCTATGTTATTACTATCTAACTACCAACTTTCATAATGAATGAGAATGTTGTATTCATAATAAAACTTGTTCAACAACTTCTTATTTGAGATTAACAAACTAAAAAATCAGTTTGTAATTTATTTCTAATCTTAATAACCTAAGAAATTAGTTTATAATTAATTTCTTATTCTAAGAAACTAATAAATCAGTTTGGACTAGTTTCTTATTATTGCAACATAACAAATAATAACGTAGCAGATTTAGTTCCTTCTAACAATTTTTATATGTGAGATATTCATAGTAGTTGGATTACTATAAATATATTTACTTCTTCATAAAAACCTATTTTTAGAAAGACTATAAATAGATGTCTAAAAAAAGGTAGTAGTCATATTTGGAACTCTTTAATTACATGTTTTCATAGTTGTAAACTTTTGTAGTGTGTATGTCTATTTTTTAAATTTTTATTTATAATATTTTATATATAAAAAGTTTTTAAAACATGTCCTAAGACATTCCTTCATGTCTCCTTTAGCTTACCAAACCTCAAAATCCATTCTGGACATATTTGGGTCCAATTTTATGCAACTTCAGAGCTTAGTTGATGGACTCTAGAGCTAGGTTGATGGACTCTGAAGCTTAGTTGATAGACTCTAGAGACTCATTGATGAACTCTAAAGCTTGGATTGTGCATGTACAAATCTAACTAAAATGTTCATAACATTTTCATACAAACTCAGATCAAGATGATTCATTTTTTAAACTTGTCTATTTTTTCAAGAGGAATCTAAATATATAATTATGTTTATGTTTATGGATGTTCTTGATTATGTTTTTTTTTAATTTTAAAGAATCTATCCTTTCTATACTTACACCTTCATAACCAAAACATCAAACAAACCAACACAAAAACATAAGACCTATTTATGGTTGATACAAAGGTGTTTATATTCCTTACTAAAAAAACCTAAAGATGATTTATATGAGACTCAAAAGCTACTGAAGATCTTAAGAGCTACATGAATATTTTCCCTAATTTGGTGTTTAAGCACTTCAAACTTTTTTTATCTTCACGGATGACCCATTTCAACCTGCATGTACAATATTTGATATATTTTCTCTTAAAAATTGTTAGAAAATAACAACAATGTAGATTGCAATGACTTGTAAAGAATAAACTAGAGATATATCCTATATTTTATTATAGAAAAAGCATAAGTTCTTAAAACTATATCTAAGTCCACCTTAAAACATGATTTATGTAATAGAAAAATGTGTCATTTACTGATATAGTGAATCATTTTATGGACTTGTCATTCTTCCACACTTAAACTCATGCATGTCCTCATGTATGTTGTTACTTTCCTTGTAGATTTATTTTTTTCAATCATTTATTGCAATAATGTTCCTTGTAGAAACTAATCCACTTATTATACAAAGAATTAAAATATTCTACCTTTCACAATATTCATGGCTTGTTCTTTTATGCTAACCTATGATAGAGAAGTAATGGATATTTGTTCCTTCTTTTGATCCATGCTTTGTGTGTTCTGTGATCACGAATTTTTAATTTACTAAAAGTTTTTTTTTTTGGAAGATTATCTCCCATTTTTCAAATAATTCACTAATTTATCCTATTTTTATTTTAAAACCATATAATATAAATTGAAATATCTCAATGAACATTGTTTTAAAGTAATGCATTTATTAAGCTCTTGAAAATAGAATTTTGAAATCAATAATGCATTCATTTTGGAAGAGCTACCATTTACTGGTTTTAAACTCTTTCTTTCTCTTCTCTCCCATACTTATACTTATGCATCTCATGCATGGAGATATATATATATTCTTTTAATTTTTTCTCTCTCTTTTTTTTTTTTCTTTTGAAACCATTTCTATTATCTTCTCAAAAAAATTATCAAGTAGACCTATTTGTACTTTAAAAAATGTAACTATTTTTAAAAATAAAATAATAAAATAAATACCTTGGTCATACTCCCAATTATGTTTTACTTCTTCCATGTTGATGTGGTCAAATTTATTTAATGTTGAAAGAGAACAGAAAGGTAACGTGAATCAGGTATAACTTTATTGCTAATTTTAAAAATTAGTTATTTGTTGGTTTTCAAATTTTTCTTTCCTTTTTATTTGTATTTTTTTGTTCTTTCCTTTGATCAGCCATTTGTTGGTTTTTTTATCAATGCTCTTTTATATAGTGCATGGCCATCCAAAAATCTAGTTTTGTAGCCATGACCGTCAATAATACCTGAGAGTTTTCATTGTTGACTCTCTTTTTTCATTTTTTTTTTCATTTTTAATTTTTTTTAGAAATGATAACATGGTGATAAATTAGGAAGTGGATGTTCTAGATCCTCTACAACACTCAAATTAACTAGAAAGTTGATTATTTTCATAAACTTCTATTTATGAGCTAACTTTACCAAAATTATCCCATGTGTAAAGTATGAGAAAAAAAATCTCCCAATGTTCATCAAACAATGATGCATAGGATTTAAAATATCCTTTATCAAGCCTTTAAACTGTTATGTGCAACTATGAAGCCAGTCTGGGCTAGTCTATGATGGCTTGAGCTAATACTTTATAGTATATTTACTTATCAAAAACATAGTACTTACTTATAGTGTATATATATGACTCAAAATATACTCCAAATCTATTATTTTGATTTTTTTAATCAAATAAAAATTATGGGAAGACTATATTACAACTAAGTTATTTTAACAAACTAAAAGAGTACAAAATTATGATCAATAATACTTGTATACTTCACTCAAACATCAGATGTTAGTTTGAAAATATTATAGCAAAAGAATAACAAGCTGTCCAAAAAATTGGACTATTTGAAAACCTTCCATTTGATATCTCATTTTGTATAATTTCACATGTTTACAAAGGTTATTTTATTCAAGCATGTATAAAAATAAAAACTAATAAACATTGAAACAACCTTTCTTATGAATGGAGATGGCTTAGGGATATATTATTATGGTTGATGGTGTATGTGGTCATACTAAAATCCCTTATTATGAATGGAACTCAGGAGGTAGAAAATTATCATTTCATTATTTTACAATAGTTATTTTGTAAATTCTCATATCCAACATAATATTAATTGTGGGGTGGAGGCCACCATGAATGGGTTTGGTATCATAGTAATTAGATTAGTGGTTGATGGAAATTATTTGAAAAATATTGAGATAGTGGAGGTATATTATTCCAAGTATGAAATTCATATTTATAGGAAACATATTTATAGTTATATGAAAACCAAAAAATACATACCTGAAATTTCTTAATTTGGTGGCCATGGTTCTCTTAACACTTTCATGTTTTCTTTTACATCCATTAATTCTTTGAAGTCACACCTACTAGTGGATAGCAAAAATATGAAATAAAATATTCTTGATTTTTTTGTGTCTAACTAAAAATATTTTGTTGTAATGGTAGGTCTAGTTATCTCTAAAGCGATATTGGACATCTCTAGAGCCAAACTAGTACACTCCAAAGCTAGATTGATGGACTTTGAAGCCAAACTAGACATCTCTAAAGCTAGACTGGTGGACTCTAGAGCCAGACTGGGCTCTTTAATATAGCTTATTAACTCATCTTCTAATTTTTGACTATCTTATTTTTCTTTAGATTGTTCATTGGGAGGGATTGAACTTTATTTTTTTTTGTAAATTTTTATGTTGGCAAGTGGAGAACTAGTCAATATTTTTCTTGAACATAATTTAACATTAAAGCAATCTATAACATTGAATCCCATAGTTATTTTTTTTTTGGATCTATAGATAGGGGATGCCTATTTATTATTGGGATTTGATACTATTTGTGCAAGTAATTTAGGTTGGGTTGTTTATTCAATTTGTGAAATCTGGGTAGTAGGAGTAGGCATTAGCATTTGTTTATGTGGAAACTAATGTTATTAATTTAATTCTTGATGAGTTACCTATTGTTGATTTAGCTATGACACCCATGGTTATTGTGATGTCCAATATTATGGAGACCAAGTTGGTGGTCACCATGTTTGTGACATTGTTTATCTAGCCCATAGCTATGAAGGTACAATATGTTCACATTATTAATGTACTAATGTAAATATTTTTGTTATAATAATATTATATTAAATAACTTTTGAGTTAGTTTTATATAGGTTAGTAGTTACATGAATATATTATTGGTAAAAATATATTCAAATATAGTGGGTTGTTGGGAGTTTGGTTATATAAGATTTTGGTGGAGATTTGATCTCCACAAATATAAAAAAGACTTTTCCTATATGTACTCCTATATGGTTTTCATATGTAATAAGCAAAAATCAAAATAATATAGAGTGAGGATATTATTATTGTAAAATATTTCTCTATGTTCATCTCTATTTTTTGTATTTCATTTTTGTAGATCTGAACCAACTCCATTATCTAGTATCAGATCAGTCTAAGTCTTACCCTATGATGGATGAAAAATTTTGTTTTCAGGGGTAGCTCTATTGTTGTCCTTGTTTCCCCAATGCATGAGAGTTTGTAACAATATATGCAAGTGCATATTATTTTTTGGAATTAAATTTTTAGATTTTATTGGTATAGCCTAAGGTATTTTGTATCCATTGATCAATACCATGTCTCCACAAATCCATATTTTTCATTGGTGATCAAATTTTTCCTTGGATTTGCATATGAGCATTTGCTTTTAGCACATGGATTGGATATAATCATAGTTGTATAATATTATATTCATTTATGCTGGATAGAGGGTCACCTTGGCTCCTTAATTACATTCATATCTCTCCCAGATGGTCTCCACTCAACCTTAGGCTCACAAATATCCATACAACACATTATCCATATGGATTCGGTCTTTGGTTCTATTATAATTTATGCATTCAACTCAAGTTATCAGCTAAATCGACATGTAACTCATTTTAAAATAGTTGTATATTATGCAACCTGAAACTTACATGTTCTCTACTACCGTGCATCTCTATAGTCTCCATCCACTTTATCATTTTATATCCTTCATCATTCATGTTGTTTGTATGATCCATTATCTACCAATTCATCACCATTTTCTTTCCATTCACCTTCTACCTCAGCTTCATCACTCATTGTCAATTCACATCTACATCTTTATTCATACTACAGTTGTGTCCAACTCATGTCAACTATGTGTGCATTGATGTTTTCTTTCAGATCTTTTCCACACATCAAGGTTACAAGACGTGCTTCTCCATCTCACCTATAATCTATTTGCATCTTTTTTAGACTATGATCTTCAATAAATTTTCTATTATTCATGTTTGTCAATGTCAAAGTTATAGTAAATTCATGTATTAGGTTTTAATTTATTTAGTTTTCACTCATGTAAACTTTTATATTAAGATTATCAAATCAATGTCAATGTTTATATTTAAGTTATGATTATTAAATTATGGAGTGTGTAATTTTGTAGGTTTTAGAAAAGTCATAAGTTAGAGGCATTTATATCAATAAAAGTCTTAAGTTAGAGGCATTTATATCAAAGTTAGAGGTTGTAGATAAATAAAAGTCTTAAGTTAGAGGAATTTATATCAAAGTATAGTTTTTATATAGTCAAAAATAAAATCAATAAAATTTATTTAGAGTTAATATTGTCATTGTAAGTAATCATGTCCGTGTTATGAGTCAAAATTTTTAAAAAAAATTTATGTTGTCTAAAGTCAATATGTTTTGGGTCCATAGTTAAATTATTTTCAAGAGATAATTTTATGTCAAAAGAGTCAAGTGGTAAAAATGTCAAAAATATTAACATACACATTTTCATTTGTACACGATGTCTGAATTGTAGGAAATCTTGTCTCAAGCTTCATCAAGATATTGGTTGATTAAGTAGCTTCTTCTACTAAAGGAAGGAGGAAATGAAGGTTTGAGGTTTCATAGCCTCTCATTAGCCACTAGCGTCAGGGCCACCTTCTGATTTAGTGGTATTTTTATTTTTGGTTGTGTGGTATGTTTATTTTTTATCATAGTGTGATTTAAAATAAGAACAAATGTTGTATACCTACTCATGTTTTTCATAAGTGAACTATATATTCCCATGTAACTTCTCTAAGATGTGAGAATGATGAGAGCTAAAATCTATACTACACATTGTGACATAATTTATAGTAAGCCACTTGTAAAATCGTTGCTTTGTGGTTTCTAGTTAGCCACTTTTAAAACCCCTATTTTTTTGGTTGGTTAGTCATCTATAAAACCACTAGGTATTGTTTATGGTTTCTAATTAGCCACTTGTAAACCACTATTTTGGTTGTTGGTCAACCATTTGTAAAACCACCATGTAAAGTTTATGATTGTCCTCTGAAAATCATCAAGTTATGAGTATAGGTACAAATATGGGAGAGATATTTTCCCCATATTCACATTAAGGGGGTATAGGATAGGATTAATAATGTTCAAAAGAGGGTGAATGTTAAGGTACAGTCTGTTCACATTATTAATGTACTAACAAAAATATTATTTTTATAAAAATATTATGTTAAATAGTTGTTAGTTTAGTTTTATATAGTTTAGTAGTTACATAAATATATTTTTGGTAATAATATATTCAATTATAGTGGGTTGTTAGGAGTTTGGTTATATGATATTTTAGTGGAAAATTAATCTCCCCAAATATAGGAAAAACTTTTTCTATATGTACTCCTATATGGTTTTCAGATGTAATAAGTAAAAACAAAAATAATATAGAGTGAGAATATTATTATTATAAAATATTTCTCTATGTTCATCTCTATTTCCCATATTTCATTCATGTGGAACTGAACCAGCTCCATTAATGGCATCATCCATAGATTCTAATAATCTTTAGAAATAAAGTTATTTAGATTTTGAGTATAAGGAAAATTATTCCCTTATCATTGTATATAATTGAGTTCTTTTATTAGTTGGGTAATATGTATTAATTGATTATTATGAACATGGAAGATATATTTTTTTATGTCATGGTCATTTATGTCACATATCTATCTTATCCAAAGGGCAATCTTGGAGGCCATGTTTCAACCTACATTTTGGGCAATACATAGCTAGAGATTAAGTAGTGGCATTATATTTTAATTTTAAGACATATTATGGTGTTTAATTGAATCAAAATGTTTTTTTTAAAGTTTAATAACTCTTCCATGAATTATCCTACATCATTGTTTCATTTCCTTGTTTTTAGTTTCTTACTACTAACATTTGTTCTTGAATAGTTCCTACACAATTCAACAATTTCATCTCACTTTCTCATTAGGTTTAATTACTCTCAATAATAATTATCTAATCCATTTTAAAAACTATCTTATTGAGGTCTTTATTCAACTCATATTCACATCTTTTACAAACAAAGAAGAATCGATCTAGATAATCTTCTATAATTTCATCTTCTTTTTATTTTATGTAGAAGAATTCCTTCTTTATATCTCTTATTCTACAATAGTCCTAATAATTTTCCAAGAATACATTTTCCATTTCATAACATGAATGAATGAAATTTGGCTGAAAACCCATAAACCACCTCATAGCTAAATCCTTAATTGTAAAAGGAAATAGTTTCAATTTTTGATTATCTATTTTTTAGTCATAAGCTTGACATAATACTTTGAACTCAAATAGGAATTGATCATAATATTCTATTAACATCCCTTTAAACTTAGGTATTATGATGGAGATATGTTCTTCATTGGATCATTCTCATCTTGGTCTATGATAACAGGGTAGGCAAAGGTTCTTCCTATTGGTTGAGCTCTATTTACCCTAGGCCTATTTTATGGATTTAATATATATTTTGGATTGTCTCTCATATTTAACTTATGTTTTGTTTTTATTTATTAGGCATATATCTTCCCTTTTAATCTCATAGGCTATTTATAAATTTATTTAATCTATGGTAAGTTTTCTTAATCAACTTTGAGCTTATGATTTATACCTTACTAACACCTAGAAAATCTCTGATAATGGTGTCAAAAATGATGGGTGTTATCAATCCCTTTATTTAATCAATTGAGTCAATTTTATGTCATATAAAACCAAGGATGGTGTCCAATAGTAGTATATAGTAAGGTGTTAAAGATTATAACCAAAAATTGTCTCTCTAGGGGGAATTATGGATCATTTACTCATAAACATCTAATCTACTTACTTGAATTGAAAATCTGATCTATTACTTGTAAAATCAAATACACATGATAAATTTAAATGCTTGTAAAGAAAACACACTTTTTGTAATTTAAATTACATTAAAGTAAACATGTATTTAATCTATCAGTAGAAATGTAAATTGTAAAAAATGTAAACACACTTTTAATCTAAGTTGTTGAAATAGAAATTGTTATGAAAGAGAAATATTTGAAATTTAAATAGATGAAAGTAATCTTATTAAAAACACACACATGAACACATAATTTTTTAGGTGAAACATATAACACACTAATTTTAATAATAAAATAAATGAAAAACTTTAAAGCACACAATAATTTGAAATAAATATATAAATACCACACATAAATCTTGCTTCTTTGGTTGAGTGGTCCCTTGTTTTCTTTTATAATAGGATTCGATCAACACTTATATTTATATAAAATTCATGCAATAAAATCTTCATTAATTATAGAAATGATTACAATCTAAAAATTACTCCTTTATAACTTTATTCTATTACCATCCAACTACCAACTCTCACAATGAATGAGAACATTGTATTTATAATACAACTTCTTATTTGAGAGTAAAAAACTAACAAATTAGTTTAGAACTTATTTATAATCCTAAAAAATTTTAAAATTAGTTTAAAATAAATTTATTATTCTAAAAAACTAAAAAATTAGTTTCAAATTGATTTATTATTATTACAATATAACAAACAACAATGTAACAAATTTAGTTCCTTCTAACAAATTTTATATGTGAGATTATCATAATAGTTGGATTACTATAAATATCTTTCCTTTTTCATAAATGTCTATTTTAAAAAATATTATAAATCGATGGTTTAAAATAGGTAGCAATCATATTTGAAACTCTTTTATTGCATGTTTTCACAGTTGTAGACTTTGTAGTGTGGATGTCTATTTTTGAAAGGTTTTATTTTGGCATCTTATATATATAAAGTCTATAAACATGTCTTAAAACATTCCCTCATGCCTCCTTTAGCTTACCAAACCTCAAAATCAATTTTGGGAATATTTAGGTCCAATTTTATGTAACTATGAAGCTTGGATGATGGACATTAGAGCTAGATTGATGGACTTCAAAGCATTACTGATGGACTCCAAAGCTTCGATGATGGACTCTATAGCTTAGAATTTGCATGTGTAGAACCAAATGAAATGTTCATAACTTTTGCATACGAACTCATATCAATATTATTATTTTTTGAATTTGTCTATTTTTTGTGAGGAATATTAATATATAATTATATATATGTTTAGTGATGTTCTTGATGACTATTTTTATAATTTTATATAAGTTTTCTATTTTGTCCTTACACCTTCATAGTCAAAACATCAAACAAACCAACATAAAAACACAAGACCTATTTTTGGTTGATACAAAGATATTTTTATGTCTTGTATGATCTTTCATGAATGATACATCTAGATCAAAATCAAATAAAAAAAACTTGGATATAATTCATATGAGACTTTGAAGCTACTGAAGATCTCTAGAGCTACATAAATATTGTTCTTGATTTGGTGTTTGAGTACTTCATGTAGATCAGGAATCTTCGAGAGGTTAGTCAATTGTCAGTAAAAAAAATTAAAAAAAATTAAGACATAACATCTCAAGCCTAATACCTAGGTTGATCTATGTGTAAAATAAGCAATAAATATAATTGGAAGATAAAGAACCAAATTTTCTACCTCCCTTAAAGATTTGATTTAAGTCCAATTTAAAGAGGCTAAGATTGGCTTATAAATTTATAAGTCTCTCTCAATTATTAACTTTTATTGAGGGAAGCATGTATCCTTGTCTACATTTGATTTAGATATGTCTTGGCATAAGATTGTTGAATCTCCTTGTTTAATTTGATAAAGTAATCTTGCATGGAGAAGCTTCTTTAAAAATGAGAGGTGTGAGGCTCTTATTTATAGATTTCTTGAATAATTATGTACTATTCATCTCATCTCAAGATGAAGGGTTGAAGATAAATCCTCAAATATATTATTACACACATGGATTGTGTAAGAGAGGCCATTTAAATCCTTTTTTAGTATGGAAGGCACATTGAAATAAAAGTGCAGTCATTGGTCTTCTTGGAGTGTGTAAGAGGAGTATAAAAAGGAGTATGTAATAAAGGTGTAAGAACTTGTCTTGAGTATGTAAGTAAAATGTAAGGCATATTATAACCTTCCCTTTATTACACACTTTTCCTGATGATGTCATCTATTTATGAGGTAATATTTTAATTTTAAATTTAGAAAAATAAGATAATTCCAAATCTATGGATTTTATTATTAGAGGAATTATTTAGACTTGAATAAATGAGATTAATTAATAATTAGAAGAAAGGTCTTGTCAATCAAATATTAAATTAATTGTCATGTGAAGACATTTACAAAGGGGTGATTTAATTCAAGATGAACTAAATAAGATTAATGATGTAATATGATCCATTGCCCTAATTAGGGATGTGTCACTATGATTTTGGGTTAGAACAACATTTATGTTGGTAAGTTAGGTCCAATGGTGATTTTTTTATTAAACATGCATGTAATTATAGAAATTCACTCTTGATTATAGTTTAGATATGGAATTGGTTAAAATGAATTGTATACATTTTCCCCCTATTTGAGAAGGCATTACAATATACTATGCATAGTAACGTATTTTTAAACGATGAAAAAGTCATTAAGAAGAAATTTGAAAAAGCTTGAAGAATGATGTCTTCACTCTTCTCTTTTTATCTTTTAATTTTATGAGTTAATAAACTTAGATTGATGCCCCAAAGGATACTTGATTAACCCTAGATGCCCCTTCGATAGGATGGATGGATAAGAATTTGAAACAATTGGGTCCTCAAAAAAGAGAGGAAGAAGAAAGAATGAGAGAAATCTATAGGCTTTAAATTATAAGAAAGACTAGATAATGAATGTAGCCCCAAAAAGGGTGGTTTTGGTTGATCACAACAATGTGCCCCAATAGGGTGGATTTGAACATTGATTCAAGGAACTATCTTAGTAGGTTGAATTTGATCATTGATCAATCTAAAGGGTTTTCCTTAGTAGGGTAGATTTGATCATTGATCGATCTAAATGGTTTTCCCCAAAAGGGTAAATTTTCATTTTGAGAAATGATGATTAGGCAATTGATGAATTGGTTAGAGGATAGTAGAAGAAGATTTTTTTTTGTAGCATTACTGATTAGACTTCCATCACTTTAGTTTTTATATAACACCAAAAAAATATGCACCATGATATAAAACACTATGATGACCAGGCTACAGTGTGCATAAAAATTGACCCCCAATACAATAAATAGATGATAATAATGTATCAATGATAAAAAACCATTATGATAATGTTGTCAAATGCTAATAGATGGACTCAAGTATAATTATAGAGTAGGAAGCACCATGATGATGACCCCACCAACATAATGGATTGAGTTGAGGTAACAACAAAAAAGGGAAGTAAACAAACACGTAAAGAAGCAAACAAACATAAATTGAAAGAAAAGCAACACAAAACATCTAGTTACTCAAGAATAAAAGAAAATAAATGCACCAAGAAAAATCAAAACTAATCATTATATATAAATACATGAACACACCATAAAATAAAAAATTAGTGAATCGTTTGTGTATGTGAAAGTAAAGTGTTACTCTTATGTATTTACCCCCTAAGATCTAGAGGACAACTAATAGGTTAAGATGGGAACTTAGATGGAAGGGGAATATAATAAAAAGGAAGGGGCGGCTGATCTAAATCCAAATGCCCCATTTAATTAGATGTTACCTACATAGTTATATATACTTCAATCCAAATGCAACTCTCCCAAAGATATAAGAAAGAAGAAAAATGACGATAAGTAAGAGATTTGATTATAGAAGAAGAATAGGAAAAGGCAAACTCATAAAATGGTGAGAGCATTTTGAGGTAAAATAGGAAAATGAAATGGAAACAAGATTGGTTAACCTAAGATTCCCCATGCACCTAAGCACTACCTACATAGTCTGTGTCGACATCAGACCAATGTAGTTCTCCCAAAAATGGGAGGGTAAATGAAATAATGGCCATGGTAATTTAGAAATTATCATGGGTGGATAAGGGCTTCCCACCCAGAAAATGTATCAAACCACACCATCCATAATAGAGCTAAAGGACACTAGTGAATAGGATGATAAAGCAATAAAAAAATTGCAGATTTTTTGGAGATTTTTTAATTTTTAGGTTATTTTTAGGATTTTTAAAATTTTTAGACTATTTTGAATGTTTTTTGGTTTTTTTGTATCTCAACTCAATGGAGTATTATAATATGTATAATGTATTAACTCTCAAAATGGTGAGATAATGGTTTAGGTTACTTGTAAAATGATGAGACATGGCTTAAATTGCTCTTAAAATAAAGAGAACATGGAGAAGGGGTGATCGAGATGGCCTCAAAAATTGAGTGTTGCCTACATAGTCTAAATTAACCTTAGGTCAATGTAGATAAACCATAGCATAGGTTACTATGAATCAACAATAGGGTTGAAAATAGGAATGGAATATGAAGAAAATAAATGGTGTAGGATTTAACAAGAGCTAAAATATGTATTTCAAATACCATCATATAGTTAAATCATGTGTAAGCTACTCTAAGATACTGTATGTCTTGTATGTGTTAATGGTGACCAAATATGAATATTTTTCTTTAGACTTTCTCTAAATTCTAGCATCTAGAATCATCTGATGTACTAATAAACTAGAATCAAAGTCATGAATGGTAATAGGATAATGGAATAAGATCAAGATAGACTGACTCAATTGGAAATGGGATGAATGGAAGGTACTATTAGATCATTCCCTTAAGTAGGGATCCTCGTAGATAATGTTCAATCAAATAAAATGTAAAAACACTTGAGATGCATAATATTCATGGGCTCATCCAACTCTTCATCATCTATTATAGTCAATCGATATGTTATAGATCCATAGTTAAATGTGATGATGAATGGGCCCAACCAATTATGATCAAATTTTCCCTTATTTTCATGGGTGGAATTGATATTTTTTGGGTTTTATACATTCAAAGTCTCTATATTTTATGTGCTTATTATATTTATGGCATAACCTATTCTAATATGCATAGATATTATTCAAAGCAGTTACCCATTTTTCATCAAGTAGTTTTAACTTTTGTAGAAATGAGACTGTATTCTTCCTCATCAATGATATTCTAAAATGAAATACACAAGGAAGGTAACTTGATATTGATAGAGAGAATATCTTCCATGCCATAAATAAGAAAGTAAATTATGGCTCCTATTAGGGTTTAGGTATTGGTATAGTAAACCTCGAGGGTGGGAAATAATGGTAAATGCCAGTCATAGCCAAAATCATTAATAGTCTTTTTAAGAATTTGAAGCTGGATTTTGTTATATGTTTTAGATTGGCCATTTATTTGAGGAAAAAATTTGGTGGAAAAGTGTTTTTTGATCTAGTATTTGGCATAGAGGGATTTAAACTCCTTATTTTTAAACGAGCCACCATTATTGGAAATGAAATCATAAATAATGTCAAAACAAAAATGAGATGGTTGGGGATGAATTTTTAAATCTGATTCACATTTATGTAATGGAATGTAATGGCTTCAACCCACTTTTTAAAATATTTAGTTGTAGTGAGGATATGTTTATGGTTATTTGATGAAGCGGGATTCATTTTACCTATGAGATCAAGTCACCATGTGGAAAATGTCCATGGTGTAGTGATCAGATAAAGTGGTTGAGCTCATGCATGAATGAGATTATCATGATTTTGATAAGCCACACACTTTTTTTCATATGCATATGCATCAACTTCTATAATGGGCTAGTAATACCCTATACACAAGAGTTTCTTGGCAAGGACCAATCCACTAGTGTGGACCCCATAATTAACTTTATGTACTTCTATAAGTACTAATATAGAATCTACTGAAGCTAAAAAATGAAGTAGAGTTCCATATCCTTTATGATAGAGTATGGAAATGTGAATGGTATAACAAGAAGTGGTATGAATGAAGGTTTTTTGTTTGTTATAGGAAAGGTTAGAATGGAGAATATTATCATGGAGGTAGGAATATATATCAGAGTACCAAGGTGGGATAGGACCAACAATATCACATACCATTTTATATTTGGAATGTTTATCAGCTGGGCTTAATAAATTTTCAATATGAAACTAGTAATATATATCATACTCTACAATCATTATTAATTAATGAATTGTTTCCGTTACGTTGGTTGTTCTATTATTGGCCTGTGGAATCTATTCAAATTAGATGTGTTTAAATCTCCATTTAAGATGGTCCATTATATTCTTGTAAGGAATAAGATTGTCATATTTGGTCTAGTATTACTCTATTACTTGGTTGATAATTAGCTAAAAAACTCCATGAACATGTAATTTCTTAATATTCCATTGTACTTGATTTAACTTTTTTGGGAATTATGGATTTTTATTCCTATTTTAGTTAAGGGTCTGGATTAATAAATTAGTATAAAATATAACAATAACTACAGTCTTGATTTATGCAATTTGTTTATATTTTTCACCTTTTTAAAAACAACAATAAAAAGGAAGAAATATAACTTAGCTAGAAATAAACTGATATAGTTGATACAGAGGCTAAAAATGGTTGTGCAAGATTGGGAAGGTATCATAAACCTAAATCTAGATTTTGTTTGATGAAAGGATAGGAGAACCAAAAAGTGGACACTTTAGTATGTGGTGATATTTTATGTTCCTACCACTATTGTCCAAATTGATTATAAAGACCTAAAACTTTTTGGGTAGTTATGGTGTGCCTATATGACCTTGTCTGTGAAAAATCAAGTGATGATTGTCGATGAAACTCACTATAGAACTAATTTTGTCTCAAAACCCTAACCCTTCATTATGCTTGATAAAATGATATTTGAATCACTTGAGAAAGAGGGAGGTTAGTGTGTAAGATGTATTTAATATGCAATCCATACCCCTTATGTGGGTAAGTTTCCTATATGCGAATACTTTGAAGAGTGATCAAGCCATATGTAGTTCTCCCATCTAGTGTGCTTTGTACAATAGTGTGATGTAGATGTAAAATGCTAATTTGATAGTGTTTGAGGTGGCTAGGGACTGGTATAAAGATTTGAATATGTCTATAGTTGTGCTAGGTGATTGTATGTAGAGAATATGGAAGTTTTCCTTAGTGCTTTGTTTGTATTCTTACTTGCTTTGTAAGTTATATCACCCCCTTTTTAAATGAGCTTTGAGTGGATTTTATAAGGAACTATTGGTCATGGGTTAAATGTCTTCATGCTAAGACAACCTAATTAAGGATAAGGACTGGATGAAAATAATTTTTAGGGCTCAAAGTGCAAAAGGATATGAGCACCAAAAATGGGGCACTTTAGTGCCTAATGCTATAGTCCAAGTTTGGTGCTCCTGTCTTACAGGCTTAGGATATGGGGAAATAAGATTGGCCTAGGGAATACTATCTGATTGAGGTAGAATTAGGGTTCATAAGATTTTGTATGACTAACAATGATTAAAAAGGTGTTTATAAGGGTAATAAGAGCATGCAAGAAGGACCTAAGGATGGGGTGTCACAAACCACACTCAAACTACCAATTTGGACATTTTATATTACTACATTTACCCCCTTTATTCTAGTGATGCAGAAACATGAAATATTAGAATAAAATAAAAATATAAATCATACTTGAACTTACCTACAAGGGTGAAATCCATAAAGATGTGTGATCCTGAGTGTGCATAGAGAGAGCATAGTGTGAAGCATAAATCTACAAGAAAAAACAAGGAGTAGACCAATTATTACTAGACATGCTATGTCTAAAATAAGAATGTTCAAAGGTTGGGTAAAAGAGAGAGGAAGAGAAAGGAATGAATACACCTCACTAGGTACGTGAACCAATACAAACTTGTGATGTTGAGTGGTGTTGAGTGATGTTGGGTATGTGTTTTACCAAGAGTAATATCATGAATAGAGCTAAGTTCTTAATTCTACGAGGGTGGCTCAAGAATATAAAGGTTGTCCCTTTGGCTCCATCATTTCCCACTATGTAGTGAAGCTATGTGATCATGTGTGTATTAATCAATTTTTATATTGTGTGTCTAATCCCTCTACGTAGGTGGCTCAATAATACAAAGGCTAGCTAGTCCTTTGGCTCCATCATTGCCCACTAAGTGTGAAATATGAACTAATACCAGTATGAATATGTGTCATATGACATGTATCCTAAATCCCATGAATGTTTTATCATCTGATAATGTGGTATGGATAGTTGAATGTGTACTGAAAACTAGGCCAATCTTGGCCACTTTGAAAGGTGGAGATTAAGCTTATATGAAAGCCGCTTTGAAACTAAGAATTATGATTATATGAAAGCCACTCTAAAATGATGCCAAACACCTACAAATAAAATAAGCCATGAAACTACTAAGAATACCTAGGTAATAAAATGAACTAGAAAGAAAAGAAGGAAAATGTGCCACACACATTGCCCCCAATCACTAGTGGCTGTAACATGGATTTTGATCTGGAAATTGTACCAACTACCCAATCTAAAACTAGAAGTGAAAGCCATCATGCCATGAATGATGCCCCCTATATCTAGATAATCTAAGTAAAACTATACTGAAACTACCCAATCTAAACTAAACTATAGCTAATTAAACTATAATTAACCTTACCTTTCTATCTATTTTTGAAAATTTTGGGTTTTTGGCTATTTAGATAGGAACACCAAAAAGTAGACACTTTGGTGTGTGTTTCTATTATCCAATTTTGATGCTCTTATCCTTTACTATTTTTGATGATTGTTCTATATTCATCATTATTTTTTTATTTTATTTTACTTGTTTTGAATTTTGATTATAGTTCTAAGTGTTTTAAAAACTAATTTTTGGCTGATAGAAGGCTCTAATCTCTATGACACAACCCCTATTTGTTAACCCCTCTTCTGAGGGTAGGAATGAAGACCCTATGATGTCTTCCCTCAAAATAAAGAGCCATGCAAGTGTGTTATGATATGAAATACATGATATATCAATGATGATTTAAAAGATGTCTCAAGATATAACATAATTTATATTGGAGATTGTTAGATCAATAGGGGTATGCCTAAATAGATGTAACAATGTAATAGCATGTGTGGTTTACTAAATTGAAACTAGAAATTTGGTTTATTTTTTAGGAGGGATGGAGCATGATGTCCATCATGGCATCCAAGAAGGTAAGATAATGCATGATGTGGATCATAGCATTGCAAACAACTGAGAAGCAAACAAGCACATAAGGCAAGAAGCAAGAAGTATATAAAAGAGGCCAAGGGTCCAAGCAAACAAGGGACATGGGCACATGTCACTCAAAATGGTAAAAAAATCATACAAGGCATGTTCAAATTCCCACATACACATAAAATTACAAACAAGTAAGATTGACATGAGGGCCACAATCACATACAAGAGTAAAAACAAAAGACATTGACAAATGTCCTAAGGCACATAAAAATAACAAAATAGGAAATAAGAAATGCAAACACATATAGCTACTCAAATCAAAAAAAGGAAGGCATGTAAATGATAAAAATACTATCACATCTAACTGATCAAAGAAATAAAAGTATGCAAAACATGTAATATAAGACTAGGTAGATGCTAATAAATACACACGTGTTATATATTAGTGAGTGTCTATAGAATAATATGTGTAAGATAATAAGTAATTTACATCAACATGATAACTAGAGTGTGTGGTGTAGGAATGACATAACTTGGATGGTGTAGTCATGTAGAAGATGTCCCTGATGGGTAGATATTTTGGTGTATGTCTCAAATGTAGAAGTAGGATTCCCCCTCAATGGGTAGAGTGAAGCAATCAAGGATATGGGTGTTACTGCACACACTCAAAGGAGATCAAGTGAAGCATGGTCATGTAGATAAATTGACAAACAATAACATGGTAGTAGAAATGTAAGTCTAGCATGGTAGTAGAAATGTAAAGCATGGATAATGCATATAGTTTGAAAAGTTTTTGGTGTTTTTAAGTTATTTGAATGTTTTTTTATTTTGACATGTTATATTGTTTTTGGTATTTTGAAATAATCTATGTACAATTAATCATAAGGAAACTATGTACAAGAAAGCCAAAATAAATTATGTATAAGATGATAAATTATGTACAATAAAGTAGAAATAAAATATACTAATTGACGAGTCTCATAAGAGACTCCCTATCATGGTATCCTATATCAAGGAGAGGGATCGTGTGTGATCATGAAGCATGATGGAAGGGCTATGATTGTGAATCTAAAAGTTGTGTATGTTGTAAGTTATCTAAAATTTCTAGAGTAGAAATTGACTGTGGGGTCCCCCTGTAACTCTAAGAAGTGGATGTAATTATGGGGTTTCTAGAGACCCATCTAGTAGTAAAGAAGCTCTCTAAAAATGTGATCTACATATAGAGGTATGAGACCTCAATGATACTACCCTAGATTTAATATTGTAGCTATAAATTTTCTATAGTCTTGAAACTATCATTGATGTAGTGGTCACTCTAAGAAAGGCCTTAATAGAAGTGTATGAACTCTTTATGCTAGTGAGGGAGGCCTCAATTATGTCTAAATTTTAACTAGAGGAAGAACTATAACTAGTGGAGGAGCTAAAACTGGTGACTACAGAGTAAGAGATGGATTTACAAAGTGGGGATTGGTAACCTATATAAAACTCCACCAACTATAACAACCAAATTAGCATGAATGTATTTCATGCATCTGTGAATTGTAGAAGGTACTATACAAAGTTTATGGATCCATGGTTAACCAAGAAACATGTTGAAGACTCTTGCACTGGGAATAATAGTAAATCGTGTGGCCATATGTGTTGGACCAACATGTAGAGGAAGTACAATCTCACCTAGTAAACTCTATATGTGCCCACTAAATCCACTAATAACTATGTCTGTTGGGGTGATATCCTACTCTAAATATCTTAAATGCTAAAGTAATGTCCTAGTACACATGTTCACACTAGATCCATTGTCTATGAGAACACTATGAATGGGATGGTGATCAATGTAGGCTTGGATAAAGAGTGTATATTAATCTGAATCATCCTCACCTCTCTCTTACTCTAAAAAGGAGATTGAAGGTCTAGTTATAACTTTGGAACTATACACACCAATCATGTTTCTCAAAAGATGTGACTTAACTGAAGGTGATTGGTATGTAGCTAGTGGAGGATGTGCATGATATGCATGGTGAACACCTGATGTGCCCTCTTCTCCTATTTAGAATATTGTGGGAAAAGATCAAAGAAAAAATTTAGAGCCTAGTCTTATGTTTACCTTTCCTGAGGAGACTCAACTGGAGTGTCAAGATCAATAAGGTTGCCATCTATCAAGTCCTGTATCTTGTGTCACAAGCTGATGCATCTATTCATTGTGTGGCATGGTGTCCTATGAAAATTTTAGAATGCATTTTGATCATATCCATGTGGAAGAGGCTTTGTTGTATAAACTTCCCAAATAGGAGGGAGAGATATGATATTGCATTCTAATAGCTGCTATAAGACTCTAGTTGGAGATATTAGTATATTGGTAAAGGCTCCTTGAGGAGGCACTGATAAAACCACTCGCTAAGGGGGCTCTGAAGCCACATTAACTATAGGTTTATTTTGACTTTTGATATCATTAGCCTTTAATTTGTATCATGATATACTGTTACTCTTGTTTGTTGTTTCTGATATGCTTGTGTTCTTGAATTTTCCCATTCAAATTAATTTGACTTCCATTTCTTTAGTATATGACATAACTTAGTGAAGAAAGAAAATTTTTTGAACATTATTGACTCATGTAAAGCTAGAAAAAAACTCTATTTGAAGATATCTTGTAATTCTTGTTCAACCATGGGGCTAGTCATTTTAACCAAGATAGTCTTATATCTAAGAACTTAATCTATAAGATGCTCATTTGACCTGTGTTTCTATTATGTATCTTGGGCATAAGAAACCTTGTCACATATGTTAATGCTGAAATGAGACAGGAACATGTCAACTAAAGGATTGGATGCTTTGACTAATTGATTTGATAGACTATAGAACCACTATAGAGCAGAATCCTTTAAACTCCATAGAAATAGCTTGGATAATAACCAATGATTTGGCACATAGTCCAAGCTTGTTGTATGAAAATCTCTTAATTGTGTCTCTGGATCACCCTTAACATCATATAAAGTGAGCTTGGGTTGAACAAAACCTAGTGGCAAGGGTGTAGAAGCAATATGGCATTCCAATGGTGTATGAAGTAGACCAAAAGATTCCAAATCCTATGTTGGTCTAGAAGCACCTTGCTCAATATGTAGCACCTTGGATTGAATATATTTTATCTCTCATATAAGGGTAGCCATATCAAGAGGCAAAGATGTACTAGCTGTAACTGGGGGTACCACATATGAAGTTTGGGATGCTATAGGGGGTTGTTGAGACATAGTTTCCCCCATAGTGTTATTGGTAACCAGTTGTTTTGAAGGAATGAAAGACTCAACTTGCTTAGCCCTTTTAATTTCCATGATAGATTGTAAGATAATGGCATGATATCAAGGTTATTCTCTAAGTTTCTTTCTAAAAATCTATAGAATCAAATCTTTATTGATGATAACATCATTATCAACAATAGGTGGAAGTGGATTAGTACACCCATGTGGTGGAGCATGAGCATTTGTGTGTACGCCATCATTGTTATTTTCATATTGCTCATTGTTGTAGTTATCCTCATGGAAATTAGTAGGAAACTAAGTTGGTTGTTTATCCATGGTATATGGATGGGTTGGAGGAATCTGGGTGAACTCAATAGGGATGCCGGTCAGTCTTGCACTTTGTCTCAAAGGAAGAGATGCAAGGAGCTTAGGTGGAATAAGGAAAACAACTTGAAAAATTAAAGATAAAATTAAATAAATATAATCTAGAATTTGAAAAATAGTGAACTGGAATATGCATAAAAATGATACGAAGCTCACTAACATACAAGGTGATACCTCAAAAACATAGGGACCTAGTATATTCAACTAAGGTTTGAAATAAATTATTTTTAAAATTACTATGATGAATTTTAAACATTCAATGTAAAATTTTGATTTATATATGCGAGAAAAAAATCAAAAAAATATTGCTAATAATAGTAAGGAATTTTCCCTAGGGTTTCTAAGGTTTTTGTGTGTAAATGAAGTAAGTCAAGTTCACCAAATGATTTAATTTTTTTAAGAATCATGGATTTTTATTCCTATTTTAGTTAAGGGTTTGGATTAATAAATTAGTATAGAATAGAGTAATAATTACAGTCCTGATTTGTGCAATTTGTTTATCTTTTTCACCTTTCTAAAAATAGCAATAAATAGGAAGAAATATAACTTAGCTAGAAATAGACTAAGATGACTAATACAAAGGCTAAAAATGGTTGTGTAAGATTATAAAGGTGTTATAAACTTGAATCTGGTTTTCATTCAATGAGAGGATAGGAGTATCGAAAAGTGGATGCTTTAGTGTTTGGTCCCATTGTTCATTCCTTCCATTATTTTCCAAACTAATCACAAAGACCTAAAACTTTATAGGTAGTTGCATTGTGTTTATGTGATCATGCCTATGAAAAATTGAGCACTAGTTATCGACAGAACGCATTGTAGAGTTGATTTTGTCTTAAACCCCTAACCCTCATTTAAGCTTGATAAAATTATATTTGAATCACTTGAGAAAGATGGGGGTTAGTGTGTAAGATGTATTGAACATGCAATCTACACCCCTTGTGTGGGAACGCTACCTACATACCAATAATCTAAAGAGGGATCAAGCCATATGTAGTTCTCCCACCTAGTATGCTTTGTGTAATAGTGCGATGTGGATGAAAAATGTCAGTTTGATAGTGTTTGAGGTGGCTAGGGACTGGTAAGAGGACTTGAATATGTTTGTAGTCATTTTGGGTGACTATATGCAGAGAATAGGGAATTTTACCTTAGTGATTTATTTGTATTCTTACTTACTTTATAAGTTTTGTCACTTATTTTATAAATGAGCTTTGAGTGAAATTTTATAGGGAACTATTAGTCATGAGTCAGATGTCTTCGTGCTAAGTTGTCCTAATTAAGGATAAGGAACAAATTAAAATTACCATTAGGGATCAAAGTGAAAAAGGATAGGAGCACTAAAAATGGGACACTTTGGTGCCCAATGCTATATTCCAAGTTTGACACTCCTATCCTACAATATTAGGACATTGGGGGAATACGATTGGCAGAGGGAATACTGTCTGGCAGAGGTGGAATCAAAGTTCAAAAGGTTTTGGATGACTATAAATGAGAAAAAAAGTGTCTAGAAGGGTCACAAAAGCATGCAATAAGGATGTAAGGATGGGGTGTCACAATCCACACTCAAACCACCAATTTGGACATTTTATATGACTATGGTACTATTAGATGAAGTCCTGCAATAAGTGATTTGTACTCTACTATTTTATCAGTATAAGAAAAACTAATGTGAAATGTTTAGGAATGAGATCCCCTTGTAAATTTATGAATAGAATATTGGCTCCTAATCCATGAGAAGTGTAGGAACTATCAAAGTAAAGGATTCAATGTTGAGGCTTAGAAGAATTTCATCTAGAGTCATGATCGACTCATCAAAAAAATTGAAAATAAGTGGATATATATCTAAAAAAGGTGCTTCACTAATTTGATCTATAAGTGTCTACCCCTTAATGGTATTTTGATGAACATATTCAAATTCACTTAATATAATGATCCATTTGGACATACGACCAAACAAAGGTGATTTGGAAAGTATGTATTTGAGTGGGTCCACATTGGCTTTCATAATGGTCTTGTTGTTAAGCATATAATGGTACAACTTTTGGGCTACAAACACCATGGTTAAGTAGGATTTTTAAACTGAGTTGTAATTATGTTTGTAGTAAACCAATGTGTGGTTTAAGTAATATACAACTCTTTCTATTCCTTGATCATTATGTTGTGCTAGGAGTGACCCCAAGACACATTATGTTGTTGAGATGTATATAAGCAAAGGCTTTACTGGTGTAGGTAGAACTAGAATAGGTGGATTTTCTAGATATTATTTTAATTTCTCAAAGGCCTATTGAAAATTAGTATTCCAAAAAAAAATGGTACCCTTTTTTAGAAGATCAATGAAAGGATGGCATCTATCTTTTAAGTGAGAAATAAGCCTCTGTAGAGATTGAATCTTACCCTATAGGCTACAAAGTTATTTGAGATTAAAATGTGGAGGCATTTAAGTAATGGACTTAACCTTGTTTAGATCAACTTTAATGCCTCAATGGGAGATAATGAAACCTATATATTTTCCTAGAGTAACACCAAAGATGTAATTTTTTAGGGTTAAGCCTTACCTTATATTCATGAAGCCTTTTAAAGGTTCTTCATAACACATCTGGATGTCCTACTTTAGTTTTTTATTTTCAAAAAATATCATCCACATAGTTTTAAATAATATCATGCATCATGTCATGTAAAATGATAGTCATGGCACGTTATTATGTGGCACCATCATTATTGAGTCCAAATGGCATCACTTAATAACAAAATATTCCCCATAGACTGGTGAATGTTATCTTGTGTTGGTCTTCAGGTGTAATTTTAATATAATTATATCCTAAGAATCCATCCATAAGAGATAACATCTCATACCATGTCCTAGAATCCACAATCATATCAATGTTGGGAAAAGGAAAGTCATCCTTTGGACATACTTTATTGATATCTTGGAAATCAGTACATAATCAGATTCCTTGTCTATTTTTTTACTAGGACTATGTTGGATATCCACTCTAAATAATTAATATAATGGATAAACCCTACCTTCAATGATTTTTCTAATTCTTTCTTGAAAATAATGGCTATTCAAGGGTGTATTTTTATCATCTTATACTTGATAGGCTTGGAACTAGAGTGTATAATAAGGTGATGTATAACTAAAGTAGGGTCTAAGCCAGGCATATATAAATAACGCCATGTAAAATATCAAAAAAATCCTAAAGGAGGGTAGTAATAAGCTCATGTTCCTCTTCAATGAGGGATGCTCCAAGTTTGATCCATTTGGGATTGATAGGTGTTCTAATGTTTATTTTAGTGTTATCCTCCACAAGCAATGTAGAAACATATTATAAAATAGTCATCAATGTGGTACATTGGTCTTCATCTTTGTCTGGTTACTTGACTGGCTCATCAAGTTCACCAAAACAAGAAGAGTCTAAATCACCAAGGTTTGGGAAAGGCCATTTTGTAAAGGGCTATAGGAAATATTGAGCTAATTGATCAAAGACTTTTTTATCCTCTAGATTGAGGAGGCCTGGGCTTCATTTGAAAGAGGATGAACTTCCCTATTTAATTATTCCTAAAACAAGTTTTCACCATGGGACTCATACTTTTATTTAATTTTACCTTGGTCCAAAATTACCTCAAAGAGGTTTTCACTTTGGGACATCAATGTTTCATTTTATTTTTGTTTTTGTTTATGACCAAGGAATTTCACCTACTCTACAAAATAAGTAGTAGGGTCCAATGTAATAAAAAATCCATGTTTGTGATCAACAAGTGGAAAGTTACCTCTAAGGCCAAATAATTCATAAATTATCTCATTATTATAAAAACATCTGATGGTAAATATGAGTCTTGTTGGTCGTCCCAGTCGAATAATTGGGGATGATGGAGGAAAAGAGAGGAATAAGATGGCATAACAATAATGGTATATATGGTATTAGGGTCAAATAAATTGGTATAATCCAACTCATCATAAATTATATAATAGGACTCCACATTTATGTTTATATTATCCATATTAGATGATAAATTAGAAACACTCTTGATATCTAAAGGGTCACCCCTAGGATTTTTGTATACAATACCTTGAGTTCCTTTGTGTTTGGTAACTGACACTAGATCAATAATTCCTTCTTGTTTTTCCCCTAGGCCTTTTCAATTGTAGGCTTGATTATCCATTATTTTGTTTAGAATAGGATACTTATTGTTTTCATATCAAGTGGAAAAATCATCATTATATAAGCATGAATCATCATCAACCTTGATTTTTTCTTTCTCTTGGGAAGTGGTTTTTATGAGAACCATATGTCTTTTTTGATGAGAAGCATCATTTATATACCACTCCATTTTAGTAGCTTTCACCTTGGTTCTACCATGTGATTTAGGCATCTTAGAAAACTTGGATATATGGAAAGCTTTAATAATTGTGTATTCCCTAAGGTCATTGTCTTGAACAATAAAATGATTGTCTATAACAGTAGGTAGGGTAGATGAAGTGGAGGTAAGGGTGATTGGATCCACATAATTGGACTTAGGCAGTTGATCAATTATCTCCTTATCTTTTTTGGGGACAAGCTATATGCTAAATTGATAGTTGTCACTTTCATACTCCACTTCCAAATGTTTATAGAATTGGTATGGATGCAAGTCACTATGAATAGTAACTTCTAACCTAGAATGGGTAAACTTAATAGACTTATAGATTTAACAATTTTGGGAATATTGGTGTATTATTCCTAATTTAGTTAAAGGGTATGAGTAGTAAAATCAATTAATAAATATGCAATAATTAATCTATTGATTTGTGTAAATTAGATTGCAATTTTGACCTTTCTAAAAATAGTAATAAGATGGAGAAAATAAGACTTAGCTAGAAACTAGTTGACATGACTAAGATAGGGTCTAAGATTCACTATTCAAGATTGGGACACTATCACAAACTAAGATTTGACCTTCATTTTATGATTGGATAAGAGTGCCAAAATTTGATAGGAGTGTCACCGGTACTATAGTCCATCTCTGCCACTATCATCCTAAGGATCTGAGTTTTCTGGGTTTTGTTTTCCAAGTTTGTGTGACCTTGTCCATGAAGTTTTGATAGCTGAAATTTTGTAGAGCTCCTTGTAAATAAAATTTTCTCTTTAAACCCTATACTCCATTATGCTTTGACCAATTTCAATAAATATGGGGGGGTTAGTGTGTGTAATATTTACTGAATGCGTATCCACACCCCTTGTGTGGGCATGATGCCTACATACTAATACTCCAAAGAGGGATCAAGCCATATGTAGCTCTCCCACTTGATGTGCTTTGTGTAATTGAGTTTATGAATATGCAAAATGATAAACTAGATGTATTTGAGGTGGTTAGGGACTGGTGTAAACATTTGAATAAGCTTGTAAGTATATTAGCTAGTTGTATGCAGAGAATAGGGAATATTGCTTGAGTATTCTTGATTGTATTCTTTCTTGCTTAGTGATATTTTCTAAACCTTTACAAATGATCTTTGAATGGAATTTTATAGGGATCTATTGGTTATGGTTTGAATGTACTCACATTAGGCTGACAAGGATAAGGATGGGAAACTAGAAGAAATTGACCAAAGGGACCAAAATTGCACTTAGATAAGAGTATCAAAAGTGGATAGGAGTGGTACCAGTGCTAATGTCCAAGTGTGACACTATTTTCTTGAGCTAACAGGACTTGAGGGGTTGGATTAGTCATGGAAAAAGGGGTTTGGCTCAGTTGGGATCAATTTTAGAAGGCTATGGATGATTGAGAATCAATGAAAAGATGCCTATGAGGTTCATGAGAGAAAGCAAGAGGGACCTATGGGTTGGTTGTCTTTAGCCATGCTCAAGTTACCATTTTTTGCATTTTATATGACTACATTTACCCCCCTTTATTATAGTGATACAACAAAGAAAAATACTAGGATAAAGGAAAAATAGAAAGCATACCTAAACTTACTAGGGTGTAGATTGATGTGTTTGAGAATTACTATTGAATTTTGAAATTTGAATTGAATTTCTAATCTTAATATGCTAGTAAAAAATCAAAAAATTATTGAAAAATTATAGAGAAAATACTGGGACCTGATATGGACAACTAGGGTTTGAAATAAATTTATTTTAAAATTACTAAAAAAAATTAAAATTTAATGCTAATTTTAGGAAATTTACCCTAAGATTTCTAGGGTTTTTATGCGTAATCAAAGTAAGTTAGGTTCACCAAATGATTTAATAATTTTAGGAATATTTGGTGTATTATTCCTAATTTATTTAAAGGGTCTAAGTAGTAAAATTAGTAAATAAATATGCAATAATTATGATACTAATTTGTGTAAATTAGATTGAAATTTTAACCTTTTTAAAAATAGTAATAAGATGAAGAAAATAAGACTTAGCTAGAAACTAGCTGACATGGTTAAGATAGGATCTGAGATTCACTATGCAAAACTGGGACACTATCACAAACTAAGATCTAACCTTCATTTTATGATTGAAAGGAGTGCCAAAAGTGGACAGGAGTGGCACCAACATTTTAGTCCACCTCTACCACTATTTTCCTAAGTATTTGAACTTTTTGGGTTTTATTTTTTAGGTCTATGTGACCTATCCATGAAGTTTTGACAACTAAAAGTCTGTAGAGATCCTTGTAGAGTAGATTTTCTCTTCAAACCCTGTACTTCATTGTGTTTTGACCAATTTCAAGAAAGAGGGGGGGGGGGGGCAGGGGGGGGTGCTAGTGTGTGTAAGATTCACTGAACACGTATCCACACCCCTTATGTGGGAACATTGCCTACATACCAATACTTTGAAGGGGGATCAAGCCATATGTAGTTCTCCCATTTGTTGTGCTCCATGCAATTGCGTGTATGAATATGCAAAATGATAAACTAGATGTACTTGAAGTGGTTAGGGACTAGTATAAGGATTTGAATAAGCTTGTAGGTATATTGGCTAGCTGTATGTAGAGAATAGATAAGATTTCTTAAGTATTATCCTTGTTTGCTTAGTGATATTTTCCAACCCTTTCTAAATGATCTTTGAATGGGATTTTATAGGGTTCTAATTATCATGGGTTAAATGTAATCACATTAAGTCGACAAAGATAATGATGGGAAACTAGAAGGAATTGACTATTAGGGCCAAAATAACACTTGGATAGGAGCACTAAAAGCAAACAAGAGTAGGACTAGTGTTATATTCCAAGTGTGTCACTATTGTTCTAAGCTAACAGGATTTGGGGGGATGGATTTATCATGGAAAAAGTGGTCTAGCTCAGTTGTGTTCAAGTTTAGAAGGCTACAGATGACTAGGAATTAGTGAAAAGATGCCTATAAGCGTCATGAGAGCAAGCAAGAGGGACCTATGGGTTGGGTGTCTTTATCCACACTAAAGTTACCAATTTTTGCATTTTATATGACTACACTTATGAAGAGTATAAGGTAAAACACATACTTCATTAATCCATGGTTGTCCAAGGAGCAAGCTATATGATAGTTCTAAATCAAGAACATAGCATAAAGTATCATGGGCTAGAGACCCAATAATAATGGGTAAATAAATGGTACCCTAAAATTCCTAATCCTCATCATCATAGGCATTGATAGTGATGGTGTATGGCTAAAGATATGCTACTATGTAGCCTAAGTGTTTGACTAGATTCAAAGTTACAATATTTATCCTTGAACTAATGTTTATGAGGACTATTTTAACTTTATGCTAGGAAATGAATTATTTTATGTAAATTAGGTTATTATGCAAAGGTCCAAGGGATGACATATCCATTTGATCAAAGATGAGTTATTAGAATAGAGCCAGATGACTCATAAGTGTTTGAAATTTATAAGGCACAACATCACTTGGGACTCTAGATTGACTTAGAAGTTCATTCAATATGTTCTTATGTACATTTTATGTACGTAAAATATCTAAAATAGAAATTTGCACTAGTGTGATTTGTATTTATTCCATAATATCATAAAGTTTGCCATTAATAGGAGCAATTAACTTAGTCTTTTGAGATAGAGTACCGTGAATGGGATTTTTAGAGGAAGAAGGTGTAGGACCTTGAAGAGTAACCTTAGAGCATCGAGTCATGATTATGAAAACCTCAAGTTAGTGGAGGGTTACTATAATTAGAAGGATAATGAAGGCCTAAAATGGTAACTCTTAGCTATTGAGTGATGTTTGGGCCATTACGAGCCAAATGAGGATTATCAATAAATTGAGGTAGAGGTATTAAAATGGATGGTGAAGGTCATCAAGTATTTCTATAAATTACCTTACGATTGATCTTAATGGTATAAATATATCCACTAATGATGTGACCTATAATATTGTATTCGTAAGGGACACTTTTATAATTAACTTGATTGGAATGGGTATCTTGACTTGGATTTTGGTTTTGTTGCTATTGGTTCTATCTCTAATTCTAATTTTTATTGGCATTATAATACGAAAAAGGGTTTTGATAGATACCCAAATATTGATTAGATGTCTTGGCCATATTATCTAATGTTATTTCACCACTTTCAAGAAAATCTTGAATAAGATGGTGAAGTTACACATATATATGAATAGAATGGCCTTTAATCTGATGATAATCATAAAAGTCATTCTCATTATACCAATTAGGTTTAAGATGGTTTTATAGTAATTTTTTTGGTACTAGGCAAATGATCATGCTAGTAACAACTAGCTTTTAGAAAACCATCTCAATAGGTGCTCACCAATATTATTGAAAAAAATATTATGGTAATAACCTCTTATTGGAGGTAATCTTTTTAAAGTGAGTAGTTTCACTTAAATAGGTAGTGATTTCACCATTTACACATGCCATGATTCATTTAACCCATATCCTATAACATTTTTATTTTTATTGAATGGTTTAGGCTTCTCTAATGTACTTGTTTGTGCTTGCACAAAAGCTTATGCTTAAGCCTTGTTCTAAGCTTGGTTATAAGAGTAAATCTTGATTAATCCTTTGTCGATGAGGCCTTACTCAATATATATTCCCTTGGAAATAACTTATTAAAGTGTGTTGGCATAAATAAGCTTGAGGTTATGAGCGACATAAAACTTTAGATTGGTAATGAACATTATGGCTAATTATTTATCAGGGAGATTATGTAGAATTCAAGTAGCTAAAGAGCATCACCATTTCAAATATTTATCAAAGCTTTCTCCTCCTCATTTTTTAGTCTAACATAGATAAAACATAGTTAGCTCATGTTCGACATTAAAATATAAATGTTGCACAAATCTCTCAGACAAGTTATCATAAAAATTCTTGGGTAGACCAAGAAATCATTCTAAGGCATGCCTAGCCAAACTAAAAGGAAATAAGTGAAGTGGTTATATAGGGATATAAAAAAATTATTGACATGAAATAAATAATTATTTTAGATGTTCCTTAGGGTTACTTTTCCCTTTGTATTTTTCAAATTTGGGCATCTCAAAATGATGCAAAAAAGTATTTGAAGAGAGATCATATCAAAGGGATAAGAGCATATGTCATATAAGTAAAAATTCTTACTATGATTTCCTAATTAAATGGCCAAAACTACATCTTTGACCTCTTGTAAATCCTAAAAATTAATAATGGAGTGAGACGAAGTGGGCAAATTTTATTAGGTATTCAAAGGTACAGTACTTTGACCTAGATCAAGAGGTGGTACAAAATATTATGGAATTTGTATGTGCTTGGTTCTACTAGTAGTAATCACTCTTTATTTTGAGTTGCATTTTTGATAAGGGACTTGTTGTTGGTAAGGCATTTATTGTTGAGTGTGAGGTTGATTTGGAGGAAACTGAGGCCTAAATGGAGGAATGTTTTATCGGGAATTACATGGGATTTGTTTGGATTAGAGAGGAATATATTGTTAGTTCCTATGAATTTATCATGTAGGGGGAACTTATTATTAGTTGAATGGAACATGATGTTGGCTCAAAGAGTCTCCTTATTGAATATAAGTAGAAATTGGTTGACTTGTAGAAACATGTTATTGGTTATACAACATTGGTTGGGGATTAATAAGAACTTATTGTGATAGAATGTTGGTTGCCACCTATATAGGTAGGGGATTAGTTTCCACTTGTTAAACTAGAGGATTTGTCACCACTTTTTGAATTGGGGTACTTATAATGTGTTTTTGTGTCTAAAATGGGTTTGTAAATTATTGTTACAAGGTATTTGGAATGTTGGAAGGAGGAGGTCATGGAGAAAATGGAATAATTTTTTGTTGCATGTTGGATGGTACCTGATGTGGGTTAAAATATGTTATTTGAGACATATCCACCACATGTTGGGTAGAATATAAAATCAGATATGAATCCAGATTAGTCACTAGATTGGTTTTAACTATGGGGGTGTTAAACATATCTGCAACTAATTTTTTGTTGGTAAATGGATTCAAATTATACATGGGATAGGTAGACAAATCTAATGGTTTTTTTATTGGAGGATTTCAATCCAATAATGTGGGATAATTAATTTTTAATGTGAACAAGGAGTTATATAAATTATTTATAGCCAAATTACCTTGTATTTTTGAAGCAATAAGTTGGCTTTGTGTGTGAGGGTTAACTAGTTAACCCTTTCCTTTATCTGATACTACTAGCACTTGATTGAAAGTTTGATCTTGGATAGAGGAAGATTGGTTATCTAATAAATTGAGAGGTGTTTATTTAGGTGTTCTAATAAAATATCATAAATCCTCCATGGTAAAACCAGGGGAAACTTTACATCCATTTATAACAATCTAACAAGATATTTGTCTTTGTTGTCAAATAGTTATTGATATTATTGATATTAATCACTAGGTGGTGCATTGACAAGGTAAATTTTATTATGTATATTCTTGGTATCAAATGGTACATTTTAAATTTATGGTTGGTATTGGCCTTCTTCAACATTAGGTGATATGATTAAAAGGTATGGTTTGTGTTGTTCAATTTCAGCATTGGATGGTGCATTAGCAAGGTATTATGAATTTTATTCATCCTCTACATAGTGATCATACTCATATGGATTTTAAACTACCTCAACATCAAATTATGAGTTGTAAATGTCCCCACTATGCTTGTACTTAGGCATGTCTAAATTTATTTAAAAAGGTTTTGAATACCTTAAATTTTTTTTTGGTACGTAACTTTACTTAGAATGGCACTTGAGAATTGGTTTTAAGGTAAGATGTTTGGATTACGTTAAAGTAAATGTAATTTTTTAATACACAAATCAAAGGTATATCAATGTGAATATTTCAAATGAGTTTATCAAAGGTTAAATCCACAAGTTTTGGGCACCATGTTTTCAACTATAAATGTTTAATGTTTGGACTTAGGAAATGTTTTACATTTGGTCTTATTTTGAAAATTTTTTATCTTAGAAAATTGAATTTTTGAATAAATAAAGGAAACTTTAATTATTTGAGACACCTTATAAATTTTGAAATGCGTAAGGTTGGCACAATTAGTGGTCTTGGTTGACAATGGGGAATTGAGATTTGAACTAGGTTTTAAACTTTTGATTTTTCAAAAGGAATTTTGGTCTTGGCATAATTTAACTAAAATTGGGACTTAGTCTTAGAATTTTGAATTATACTTGGTTTGACCTTGAAAATAAAGTTGATTTAGAATTACACTTGGATTTGAACTTAGGTTTGGACTCAAATGAGTAGCATAATGACAACATGAACAAGAAGTTGGAAGTTAGTTTAACTTTGCAAATAAAGTTGACTTAGAATTGGAAATTGGATTTGAACTTAGGTTTGGACTCAAATGAATGGCATAATGACACAACATGGACAAGAAATTAAAATTTTGGACTTGGTTTGAAATGGTAATTTGGATTAGGAAAAGACTCTTAATTTAAATTAGGTAGCTTAATGGTGTTGTTTGGACAAGTAATATAGGTATTTGGACCAGGTTTTAATATGTCACTCTTGTTTGACCCATAATTTTGGTAGAGTAACACCTCATTATGTGTGTATAAAATGATTTGGATTTGGACTTGGTTTGTTTGATTTGGTCTTGAGTGTGAATAAGGTTTTAACACAAAAATCAATCAATAATGCATGAGCATTATAAGGCAATCTAATAATTGATGTGATTTTATATCACATCTATTGAACCTTTAAAATACTCAACTTGAGAGAGAATTATAAAGTTTAAATATTCATTAAATAAATTATTTTAATTATTGGTGGTATTTTAATCCCACCTTTTTCTCAAAAGGTTTGTATGATCAAGTAAATAATTAGGGGTTGTTACCTTTGCACCCCTACATCAATTAATGATGTGGGAAAAAAGGTATCTAATAATAATCCAAGATTAAGCCATTCATGATAGGGTCTTATCCCTTCACAACCACTTCAGCCATAAGGGTCTCAATAAAGTAATACCAAATTTTGGGTTTGCTTATAATTTTACTTAGATCTAGATGGTCCCTATATACCTCATGGTATGTGGCACAAATAAATAAATGAAGAAATAAAATATCATTTCCAAGATTGCTCCTTTCAAGGGTACCACACTGTGGCCTAGGTTATTGGAAAGAATTCACCATGGTTACTTTCCTCACATAATAATGTGCAAACACAAATCTAGGCCTTCATGATGGTAATTCTCCTTAATTTTTATACCCCACTAGATAAATAATTTTTTCTACGATTATAGGATGTGATTTCCTAGGTTAACTAACCCCTAAAGACTTGCAAGAAGGTGACGAAATCCACCCCACATAGTAAAATGAAAAAATATAAGGTAAAAGGAAAATATAAACTTTTACATTTTCTAAGTCACCTAAAAAGGGGAGAGCACACAAAAAAATAACCCCATAATATAATCAAGAAATAAGAAAAATTATAATAAAGTAAAGAACTTTGAAAATGAATAAGTTTTATTATAACCCAATTTAAATTTGAATTCATTTTGATTCCCAAATTGAAATGTGAAGTAGATTGATGTGTTTGAATCAAAATACCACTTCTTTGGCCAAGGTCTTACAACAAAAATGATTATAAGTTTGAAAAATGTGGTTTTGATCTAACAAAGAGATTGAAGGATAATTTGTTTAAGTCTCAATTTTGCACAAAAAGACAATTTCACTGATACAGAGGCAAACAATGATTTCATTGATAAATAGAGTTATTTCATTGATATATAGGTTGATTTCACCATTTGAACCTACACAGAGAACTCAAAAAAGTTAAAATATGATTTTTCCACTGTTTAAAATGATTTCACTACTAGGGTAAATGATTTTGCTGATAGTGTTGATGATTTCACCATTTTGACCTGCATATAAAACTAGACAAAAAACATAATGAAATGATTTCACTACAACTATAATAATCTTTATAATGATAGATACAATTTCACAAATACTAAAAATATAAATTCTCTATTGCATATGATGATTTTTCTACGAGGTTTAATGATTTTGTAATTTTATAGAGAAGCAGTCAGAACATAAGAGGCATAAAAAATTATTTCATAAATTTGATGATGATTTCACTAATTTTGATTGTGATTTCATTGATATATAGAATGATTTAATTATGTGTATTTTCACAAAACAAATGCTTAAAAAGGCACATAATATAATTTCACCATTTTTACTGATGATTTATTTGATGTTTATTGTAATTTCACCGATATGTAGGCTAATTTTGTTGTTTAGACCTATACAGAGAATGAACAGAGAATATGATAAGGTTGACTCACTTATTAACATGTTTAATTCACTATTTTTGAGGGTGAATTAATTGTTTAATAGGATAAATTCACAATTTACACCTAAAATGAACTTGAACAGAATTTTGAAGAAAAAAGAGCGAATTAGCTTGTTTGAAAGGCTAATTCTAGTAATTAGAAGAAGTCAAATGGTCTAGAATGTATTTTAAGATGAGTCCAATCCTTTAAGTCCTACTAGGAATGCCATTATGTACATCAATAATCCAAGAGATTTTATTCCATTACTAGTTATTAAAATCAAAACAACTTGAAGACATAACATCTCAAGCCTAATCCCTAGGTTGAGATATGTGGAAAACAAGCAAGAAATGTGATTGGAAGATAAAGAACCATGTTTTTTACCTCCCTTGAATATTTGCTTAAATACCAGTCTAAAGAGGCTAAGATCAACTTGCATATGTATAAGTCTTTATCAATGCTCAATTCCTCATGAGGGAAGCATCTCTCCTTTTCTACACTTTATTTGGATTTAGCTTGGCATGAAAGTTTTGAAACTCCTTGTATAATTCGACAAGGTAAGTTTTCATGGAGAAGATTCTTTGGAAATGAGAGGTATGAGTCTCTTATTTATATATTTCCTAAATCATTGTGAACCATTCATCTTATCTGAAGATGGAGGGTTGAGGATCAATTCTCAAATCTATAATTACACACATGGAGTGTGTAAGAGAGGCCATTTAAGTCCTTTTAGAGTATGGAATGAAAATTGGAATAAAAGTACAATCATTAATCATCATGGAATGTGTAAGAGGGGTGTAAGAAGAAGATTATGTAATAGAGGTGTAATAAATTACCTTAAGTGTGTACGTAAAATGTAAGACATGTCATAACATTCCCTTTCTTTCACACTTTTCCTAATGATTCATACATTTTTTAATTAATATTCCAAATTTAAATTTATAAAAATAGGATAATTCCAAATCCATGGATTTTCCTATTAGAGGAATGATTTAGACTTGATTAAGTGGGATTAATTAATAATTAAAAGAATGGTGGATTTTGTAATGTTTCTATTTTTCAATCAAGTATTCACTTAATTATCCAATGAAGACACTTGCAAAGGAGTGATTTAATTCAAGATGTACTAAATAAGATTAATGGTGAAATATGATCCATTGCCTCAATCAGGGATGTGTTGCTATGATTTTGGATTATAAAGGTAGTTGTGTGGGTAAATTAGGTCCAGTGGTGTTTTTTAATTAAACATGCATGTAATTATATAAAGTCACTCTTGATTGTAGTTTAGACATAAAAGTGGTTAAAATGAAGTGTCTACACTTCAAAAAAATTTATCTTCATTGATGACTCATTTTAGCCTACATGTACAACATTTGACATCTTTTCTCCAACAATTTGTTAGAAAATAACAACAATGTAGACTATAATGACTTATAAAGAATTATATATATATATATATATATATATATATATATATATATATATATATATATATATATATATATATATATATATATATATATATATATAAAATTCTAAATCAAGCATAAGTTCTTAAAACTACATCTAAGTCCACTTTTAAAACATGATTTATGCAAGAGAAAAAGGTGTCATTTGCTGATATAGTGAGCTATTTTATGGATTATCAAGAAGCCCATTAATTCGAATCATAAATTATGAATTTTCAACATGGGAACACTTGATCAACCTCAAATCATCAGTGTAGGGCCTAAGTGTAGCAATGAATAAATGGAAAGGATGAAAAGAATGTAGATCCATTACCAAGACATCATTGCTTGGATTTATGGTGACCTGAAGTTGTTTGACCCCAATGTCATGACACACACCATTCCTTTGAATCCTAATAAGAAGTCATTTATAAAACACCAAAGGCCAGTTAATCATGTTATTAAGGTTTTCATTTTGAATGAGGTTCAAAAATTGATATTAGTTGGTATAATTTTTTTAGTAATACATTCAACCTAGGTATCAAATTTAGTGTCAATCATAAAGAAAAATGGATAAATTCATCTATGTTTTGAATTTAAAAAATTTAATCAAGCTTCGAATAAGGATAATTATCCATTTCCATCCCTAAATGAAGTCATTCAAAGGTTCAGTGGATTTTAGATGATGTCTCCTAGACGGGTTCTCATGGTATAATTAAGTTTTAGTTGACAAAGAAGACTGATATAAGATAACCTTCACCATAAAGTGGGGCACATTTTTTAATAATAAAATTCCCTTTGGTCTAATCAATGCTAGCAACACTTTCCAAAGAGCCATGGACATAGCATTTGAATGGTTTTTTGGTAAGTGTATTATTTTGTATATGGATGACTTAATATATTTTTCTTGGATGCAGATCAAACCATTTAAAATAATTACAGAAGATCTTTCAACATATTCATAAGTTTGGTATTTCACTAAATACAAAGAAATGTATTTTCTATGCAAATGAAGGTAAGCTCATTGGTCAAGTAATTATGAAATAAGGTATGTCAATTAACCCTGATAGATCAGATGTCATTTCTAAAATTCAATTCACAAATAGTAAGAAGGAACTGAAATCTTTTTTTGGTAAAATTAATTTTGTGTGGAAATTCATTTCAAGTTTTAATGGGATAACTAAACCATTGAATTCCATGTTAAAATAGGGAGCTAAAGATGAGTGGATGATTATCTCAAATAATGCCTTTCAATAAAATAAGGACACCATAATGTAGGTCCCTATTTTGGTCAACCCAGATTACATAAAATATTTGTACTTATATTTATTTGCATCTGATCACACCATTTTTATCATCCTTACTCAAAAACTAGAAGATGAAGAGAATCTTATAGCTTTCATGAGTATTAATTTTAAGGAATCTGAACTGAAATACCCTATTTTGGACAATCAATCTAATGCACTAGAAAAAGTAGTAAATAAATTTAGACAATATATTCTAAGGAATAAAATTTATGCTATGGTTTTATATTTGGTTGTCAAAATGATGTTAGGGTAGAATGAAATTGGATAAATAAGGGGATGTTGGGTTTCAAAAATTTAATAATATGACATTGAAGTTAGACCTATGAGACTGGTTTGAGGTTAAGGTTTGTCATGATTGATCTCTAAAATTGACCCTAGTATTGTTGTTATCTAATTGAATTAGTTTGAATTAAATCATAGCCCATGGTATGACTCTATTATTCATTATTTATTGTATGGTGCTCCATTAGATAACCTATAAAGGACACATAAAAGAGCATTAAGGTTGAAGGCTACTCATTTCATGCTTAATAAAGGCATCTTATATCATATAAATCATGAAGGGATTTTTTTAAGATGCTTAACAAAAGAGGAATCACTACATGTCATGACTTCTTTCCATGATAAATTAGGTAGTGTTCATCCTTATGGTAGTGTGACAACCCATAACATCTTGAGGGTTGGTTATTATTGGCCAATGTTATTCAAGGATACTCATACTCATGTGAGATCTTGTCATCTTTGTCAAACATTTTAAAAAATGAAAAGTCATGTTGTATGCCCCTTCAACCAATAATTGAGGAACATCCCTTTGCTCAATTAGATCTAGACTTAATTGGAGTCATAAATCCAAACTCTTCAGCCAATAATAGATTCATTATCACAATGATTGACTATTGTACAATGTGGGCTGAAGCAAAAGTGATAAGGAATAACACTACTAAAGAGGTGATTAGATTCCTTAAAGAGCACATTACAACCAAATTTGGCACCCCTATGGAACTTGTGTATGACAATGGACTTGCCTTCTAATTAGTTGAGTTGACTGAGTGGGCATATCAAAATATATTTACATTAAATTTATATTCAAAATATTACCTACAAGGGAATGGTTTGGTTGAGTCCACAAATATTAACTTGTTGATTGTTATTAATAAATCAGTAAAGGATAACCCATGTAGTTGGCATCTTCTACTCAAGTATGCTTTATGGGCTAACTGGACAAGGCATAAAAAGAGTCTCAATAGCACTGCTTTCATGTTGGTTTATTGTGTGGAACCAATATTTATAATGACACTCAAAATACCCATATATTAGTTTTCCCAATACTATACGAAGGCAAATGAAATGGCCCAGTCCAGGCTATTAGACCTGATTCATTTGGATAATATGAGAGATGAAGCCTTGAAAAGTTTTAGCAAGCAATAGGTAGATGTGAAAATATGGTTTGATATAAAATCATAAGTGAAATTATTTTACATTTTAGACTTGGTTTTATTATGGGATAAATCCCATAAGAATAAAGTTAGCATTCTAAGCTAAGTCCTCTTTGGATCAGTCTTATCAAGTTGTAGAATTACTATGATAGAATGCTTTTAGATTAAAATATCAACAAGGGAATGACCTATAGTTTTTAGTCAATAGAAAAAATTTGAACCATTACTTCTCAAATAATTCATCCAACACCATTTTGGAATGAGAATAATGAGGTTTGTTGCATGTATATACTGTATAGTGTCTCATGCTTTCTTAGTTTAGGCTTGTTTTTTATTATTTATTTATTTTAATTTGATTTAATTTTTATGTTTGTTTCCCCCTAACTCATTTGAGTTGGCTTGTTTCATTCGATCCTTTAGTGTCTTTTCATTATGTTCTCTAAAACAAAACTGATTGGGGATAATTACTTGCTATATTATGAAAAATTAGTTTTTTTGGAGATGGCCTCTTAGCATGGTTATTTTAGATATCCCTTTATGGCCCATTTATTGAAATTATGTTTGGAAAATAAATCTTGATCATAGCCAACATTGCATTGAATCTAGGTCTAAGAAGTAGAAAATAGAATAATATCATTTTGAAATTGAGGTGTTCTTGGGTTTTTTTGGGTTGATCACTTCAAATGGTGAGCAAGTGCATGCAAATCATTAAAATTTCATAAGTTAGATAGAAAGTAGTCATTCTTGAACAACTCCATAAACTAGAAATAGGTCTTTTGTAAAACTTTAGAATTCTAAAGCCCAATGATTTGAAACAAAACTTGTGAATTTAAAACATTTTTATTTCTTGTCTAAACCATCAATTGCACTTAATTGAACATTTGAAGTGAATGGAAGCACTAATTTAGTTTTACTTTGTCTTAGTAATCTAAATTTTTTGAGTCTATCATTATACTTGTGGCTTAGTTTCTATCCCTCAATGGATAGAACTATAAAATATTTTCATAAGAATTTTTTTAAGGAAATAGATTAAAAATGCAAAATCCAATTCTTCCTCGAAAGGGTGATTTAAGTAATCTCCACCATAGGATTTTTAGCATGGCTGAAAGTGGATCAAGGCCTTGAGTAGGATCAGAGGTATCTCTACCAAGACTATAGATACATGACTAGAAGTAGAACAATGCCCATGCCATTCCCCCCCCCTTGCAATCTTAATAACCAATGTTTTCCCTCTCATAAGTTATGGTTACTTAGACAGGTCTAAATCATGACATGTGAATTCAAGAGCTATAAAATAATCAATCACTTTTACACATGCTAGTAGTCTAAGGTTAAATTAAAACTCATCATGTCACATGTTCAAGCATACTTTATTGCCTTCATCTTTATGATTTTATCTAATAAATTATTTATAGTTTATGCTTGTTGTCTAGGACTGAAGATTTACAATCTAGGTTTTAAATACTAATGCAATATTCCCATTGAAAAAGTCACCATTTTGTGTCCCAACATGCCCCATATTTAAATTTCAGGTGGGGACCTTCTTATTTCTACTTACCCACCTTTTTCTACTATTCTTTCTTAGTTATGTGGTCCTTGGTTTGAATTTTTAAATTTGCTCAAAGTCTGAAAGAAGCTAACCATTTTAAATAATGCTCTAAAAATGATTCGACAACTTCCCATTGACAAGTGTGATCCACAATGGTGTTTACTTCATGACTAAATATTTATGATTTATACTATTAGAATATTGGTCAATTTTCAATATTGTAGATTCTTTATATAGTTCTTTGGGTCAAAATCTGAGTTTTAAATCTCACTAGGTCTCCTAAAAGAATTTGAGTTTTAGTTTAATTTTTCCCTTAAATGATTTATTTCAATTAAATTACCAACTCTTTATAATTTTTTGTTATAAATACATGGTCAGTATTCAACTTTATGGATTTGGAATGGAAGTATTCGATCCTTTGAGTAATATTACAAGTTCCATTTACTCATTTGAATTGAATGTGATTCATTAAAGAATATTTATGGTTGATCCTTTTCTATTAATCTAATGACATTCACTAAGAAAATTTATGCTTTCATCCTAGACTTAGTTTATTTTCTTATTTTAATTGACTAACTTATTAATCTTCTCTATTTTGGCCTTAAGTTTGTTGCCTAGTTTTTTTTGTAGATTTTTCTCCTCGAGCCCCTTAAATAATAAAAAATATTCCATGTGGCATGATCACATTCACTTGAGCACTCGAGGGACTTCATACATAGATTTTTTATTAGAAATTTCCCAAGCCCCAGGGGTCCCAAGATCATGCCACATGGTATGATACCAAGGACCTAGGGACCTATAAGGTAGTTGATAACCAAATGGATTTGGGTCTTCAAGTCATCAAAATAATTCCATGTGGCACCATCTTGATAACTTAAGGACTTAAGAGTCATGACTAGTTAGAGAGCCTTGGATCCCTAAATCCCTGGGGTGATACCACATGGCATCATCTCGGTGACCCAGAGACTAAGGAGGGTAAATAGAACCATAGAGGGGTTTATGCAGATCTGGACCTCTAGGTTAGTATGATTGTGCCACATGGTGACATCTCACTACCCTACAGTCATAGGGTAGTTTGTATAGCTATGGGCCTCCAAATCAATAAGATTATTACATGTGGAGACATCTAACTACCTTATAATCTTGGCATGATTCATGTATCTTTGATCCTTTGGGTTAATGGGATTGTGTGACATGGTGACATCCCACTACCCTACATACCTAAGGTGGTGTGTGCAGTTCCAAGATTTTAAGTAGTAGGATTACGCCATATGGGGACATCCCACTACTTATCTAGCCTAGGGCCAATAAAGTGAGGTGAAAAGAGCTTGATAAGAATATGTGTCTACCAAATAGACCTAGGGACCCAAGGGAGACATAGATGTGGTTGAATAATATGTCTAGGAGACTACAAATGAGCACCAAGTGGCAAAGAGATCCCGAAGACATAAAGTGAAGATGGACTTAAATCATGTCAACTGATAGAATCATCATGAAAGGCACATGCTTAAATTTGGAATCCCATCAAATTTTCATAATTCATGAATTGATTAAAATGGTAGAGTAATCAATCAAACTAAATTTTAAAGAGGTTTGACTAGTCAAGGGAGGTACGTAGAAGGAGCTAGTGACTTCTTGACTTGAATATTCTCCTAGGTGGGCCAAATAGAAAAATCATTCAAAAATAATTGGTACAAAATGGATAAATGGGGGATCATTTTAGTTAGACAATGGTCACACCATGGATAAAAGACAAAATGGAATTTATATTTTATTTTAGAATGGAGGGAATATTCTAACACATTGTAGTAGCAGTGGCCCTGGAAGACAATCATGATAAAGGATGGGAACCTTGTGCTAAGTGGGTTGAATCCCATTCCCCTTATATATAAGGTGGCCCATATTATTATTTTATAGGAAGATATATTATTCATAAAAACTCTACATAAATTTTGAAAGGCTCATTTCACTCTTTTTCTTATTTTGTTTTGGCTTGTGATTATTTGCTTGGAGGGCATAATTAAATGACTATGTAATGACACTAAAGTAGATACCAGTTTGGTTTGAAATTAATGTTTTTATTTAATAATGTCCTTCATTTCTTGATGAAATATAATTAATTAATGTTAATAATAGATTATGATGCTTGTTTACTAATGAATATGTAGTTAGATTGTGCAATAGCTAGTCTAATCGGTTTTAAATTTCTTTCATGTTGAACTTGAAGTTATGTCAATCCATTATGTGTATCAACTACAAGCCTTTCATATGATGTTATTTAATATAATTTCAAAGTAATATATTCAATTAATCCCTTGAATTCCTTACCATTGAGTTTTTTTTATGTTATAGCTCAACCTAGTAGACAATGGTATAATTGTGATCAGACATGCTTTTAACTTTTAGCATTAACAATCTTGTTTCAGTCAAGGAACCACTTATTCTCCTACCCTACTCTTTCTCTCTTATTTTATATTTTTTTTTGATTAATATTCATCCCATTCTATTATATTGTAATGCCCATGTGAATAAGGAAGCAAAAATACTTAAGACAACATTAGAAAGATGAATTCTCAAACAATAGGGAGTGGATTGAACTTCTGGTGGTTAATTACCATTGTTCATCTAGCTAAATGATTAGAAATTTATCATCCCTTGGATTCAACCAAATGAATATTAAAAATGAGAGGACATTGTGTCCCATGTGTTGTTATCACCCTTTGTCCCATCAGATCAGTTAATTCAAATAACTATTTCTATTTTAGGTCACAAATTGAGACCAATAGTCACCTTCCTCAATAAGTTCAAGAATTTGTTCCTTTATGGAATAGCATTTATTTTTTGAATGTTCATGGGCTATATGATAGGAATAATAATAACTAGGTCTAAATGAGCTAAGTGCATGATCTTTAATAGGATGGAGTGAAATTGTCTTTAAATCAAGCATCATTTTCAATGTTGCACTTAGAGTATCATGTAATTCATGAAATTTTCATGATCCACTGAGGGAAGGTGTAGTAATTATTGGAGGATTCATCTTATTTCTTAGACAATGGTGTATATATATTGTTTTTAGGCACATGGATTTTAGTTTGAGAAGTAGAAATAAGAGTGTGAATGTTATGATTAAGATTTTGAGAATATGCAAGCTCTTTTTCTAGTGTCGTAGCCTCATAAAATTATGTTTATAATATTCACAAATATGATAAATAAATTTATTTTTGGGGTTATATATAATACCCATAAAAAACTATATTTTTTCTTTAATTTTGTTGGTTTATATATCAAATAGTGCATGCTAGACTTAAATCACAATATATAGTCATAGATAGGTTTAATTTCTCCTTGATGAATAGATATGAGATACTCAAATATAATTCTTGGTATATTTTTATTTATATACTATGATAAAAATTCTTCTTCCAACTCAATATATGTATGTAGATAACCACTAGGAAGTGTATGAAAAAAACTTAAGGCATAATCCATTAGGATTCTAGAGAATGTTTTATGCAAAATTATATCATTTGCATTGCATTCAAAAATATAATCTATAAATTAATCAAGATGAAAATAAGGATGGCCAAACCCATCAAATAAATGAAATGTAGGCATTGTAAAATCATAGGGAAAAGGTGAACTTAGTACATTGTACACTGTGAGTTAGCCATGTACAAAATAATAATTGGCCCTAACATTGGACGTTATACATTTTAAAGATAGGTATTATACTTTATTTTGTATTTAAATTATTACATGCATCATGGCTAAAATTTCTTGTGAAGGCACATTAGGATTTTTAAGGGGTTTATTCAAAGTTTGAACCTTAGAATTGATAGTAAACATGGACACACTATTGGTCATGTGTTTGAAATATAAATAATGATCACAAAGAATAGAAGATGAAAAAATAAAACTAAAAACCCTACAATTATTTTTATGAGAATCATGGGTATCAATTACATCATTAACAACACTCATAATTTCAATGATGGAATTAGGGTTTTATAAAATATGTGTTTTTTTAGTTTTTATAATGCATTCCTATTAAGCTATAAACATAATTTGCATCATCTACATTAAATATAATTTCTTTCATCAAAGACATAGTATCCATTTCACTAATATGAACCATGAAACTAGCTAAGGAAAAACACAAACTATGAGTATAAAGGGGAAAGAAACTCTAAGGATATGATAGGGGAATGAAACCCTAAAAATAAGAGCTGAAAATGAAATAAAAAAACTTTGAGGGGTAGGAGGGAAAGAAACTCTACATTGGGTGTAAGTGTATTGATTTCATCAATTATATTTTTATTCAAATTGGAATGGGGTTGAATAACCTAAGTATAAAAGCTAAACTAGAAGCATAGTGGAGACTACTAAAATAACAATCCAACATAACAAATAATTTACCTTATGGCCAATACCACGAACAAACAAAATGAGAATAACGTAAGAAAAAAAAAACTATGTAAAGTAAGAACAAAGGATGAACATATGACACACTTGGGTAGATTATTTGGATTTTAGAATTAGATTTGGGATGTCCATGTCTTTATATAGTTGTGTGTGAAATATGTAAGTCTATTACTACAATGACATATTTGACACTTGTATTATGCTTCCAAATGTGCCTAGGATAAATTCACTTGTTGAATGTGCCCTAATTATATTTTTGCTAATTATGTTTCTAAGTATTAATTTTTTACTGTGTTCATTATTTGATTCTGACATTTATATGACAAGTACACAAAGTGATGATGTAAAATCTTATGTAGTCACCTTCTAGAATTTGTAAGCATGATTTTCTTATTTATATTATCTTTTGTCTTCTTTACCTAATTTAGCACAAATTCTTTCAAAATTATAAATGAAATGGTTAATTGGGTCAATAAATCATCAATGTTTTTCAATTATATATCATGCATGCTTAGAATTAGACCCTATGTAGTTCTAATGTAGTGTGAATGGATATTACAAGTAAGAACTTTCTTCTTCTCTTCTTAGGTGGAGATGAAACTACATGCATAATTTTCCTATCCTTATTTTAGTACAAAATATATCTAAACTTTGATGTGAATATTTAAAAGCATAAATATTTTTTTGTAGATTGTGCCTAGACTTGAAATGATAGATATATCTTCTTGACACTTGTTAAAATGCCTCTAAGAGGCCTCGTATATATAACATTCTCAAATTCAAATTAGAGACTTATTGGCACAAAATTTAACTTAGGGAGGAAGAAAGAGGTCAAAAAAGTAAGTCTACGCAATAAAAACAAGAGGGAATGGGGCCAAGGTCCTATGAAAACAACAAGGGTATATTCAATAGCCCACCAAATCTATCTAGGATAAATTCAAAGGATTTTCAAATACACCCTAAAAATAAAAACAATAAAAAATAGATAGATGAAGAATAGAGATGAGAGAGAGAAAAGAGAGGATATATAAATCCATAAATCATATAAGAGAGATAAAATATAATAAAGAGAGTAAGTACAGTTCGCATAGGGAAGGAGATAAAGAGTATAGGAAAAACACCAATAAGTACCTAAATTGAACTGATGAACTATATATATGAAATGAATTTAAAAATATTGAAATGACAAATCTTGCACAAAATTTAGTTATATAAAAAATGCTTAAATTTTCAAACCTACTTTTGAGGATTAAATTTCTAATTAATTTGTAGCATGGAATCTAAATTTTATAGGTATACACTTTTATGAATACAACAAAACATAAATTTAAAATTTGAGATGGTAGCTTGATTCACTTATTCAATAAAATTAAACCTATTCAAACATATGACTAAAACTTATCTCAATGTATTACTAAAACTCTCTCAACACCTTGTTTGGTAATTATTGTCTTTTTAAATTTGAAGGTATTAATAGATAAAATCACTAACACTCCTGGTTGGTTAAGAAGGATTAAATATTTTGGAAAACAATTTATTGAAGATATATGACATTTAAAACAACATTTCACTTTAATCAGTTCACTTATACTATTTTATGATAAAGTATTTTTATATCAACATGTAATATATCAACCTATAAAATATTATAAATAAGTGTAATCATATTTAAATAGTAAATTTATTTTTAATTATATAAAATAATATCCTGATATGATAATAAATGATAAGAGGGTTTAATAAAAATGTTTGATTTATTTTGAATATAGAAACATCATAAAAAATAAACCATGTAAAGCAATTCCAGACAATAAGGTGAATACAAATTTAAAAAAATAAAACAAATAGAGATTAATCCCCATAACCATTAATGCACACTTATAAAAATGTTAGTGTACTTTTATAGAACTATCAATTTTTGGTTCTAAAAATTATCATGTAGATAAAATAGGATTTGATGATCTTGTTCATCAGCTTCAAGATTCTGAAAACCTCACTCATTTTTCTAAAATTCAACTTATATATCTAAGAAACTGATCTCTTTCTTCAATAAACTTAACATGACAACACCACCTAAAAAGACTAGAAAAATGGGGGATATATTAAAATCCTTATATTATCCCTTAATTATTATCAAGTTACTAAGATGTTTGTACAATTCAAGAATCAATGTACCTAGTATAATGCATTTAAACAAGTAGTCTAGTGAATGAAGGGCTTAATCCTAGATATGAAATTTCATTCTAGAATAAATACATGGTCAAGAAATAATTACTTTAAATCTTCTCTAATTTCAATTTAAATGCTTGAATTAATGACTTTACACTTGATATATTTTACATGTGTGGCACGTATTTCATATATTATATGCACTAATACCCCTATGTATTTCCCATATATTTATAGACTTATCAAATTCAAATTAGAATCCTATTGGTGAAAGATGACACACAATGGGCATGAAAATAAAGAAAATCATGAGTATAAGGTATGATAAACCTAAAAAGATGGTCATAAGGGCCCACCCCATAAGCATACATAGCATGGTTACTGGGCTCCAACGTACGTTTCTAGGAAAAACCCAAAAATCCAAGAAAATATGGTGGGGATGAGAGAAAAAGTGGGGAGAAAGATAAATGAGGAGGGAAAAGGTAGGGATATTATTAGAATCACATTTCAATAAGAGCCTAATATGAACTGATAATCAAACAACACATAAGTACCCTATAACAATGTATAATTATAGCTAGTAACTACCCCCATAATAAAATTATGTATCTATACTCATTACTCGTCAGTTTAATATTCTTGTGAATATCATAACTATATATATTTTAAACTAATTATAGTAAATTTTAAAAAGTGAATAGGGCCCAAGGGCTTAAGGTAGTGGTGAGAAACAAGTAGTTTGTAATCATTGACCCAAGTTCCATTTGTATTGAGCCCATTAGACACTTTCAACAAGTGGTTATGAGTACACCTTAAGGTAGAGGTTGTACTTCTCCATATGAACTAAGTAGAATATCAAAAATTACAAGGATAAATCCACTCCATGTTCCACTTCTAGAGGTGTACCTTGATTAATCTAAACATCTAAAAAGATGTCAAATTTTTAGGCTGAAGGGCTTAGGCTAGTGGTGAAAAATAAATATTTTTTAATTAATGGTCCACATTCCATTCTCATTAGGCCCATTGGACACAATCAACAAGTGGCCATGGGGACACCTTGAGGTAGAGATCACACTTCTTCATATGAACCAAGTGGAACACACCTAAGATATTATGGACCCAGACCCACCCCCTATCCCACTTCAAGAGGTATACCTCAATTAATCCACAAAATATAAAAATATGTTAAATTTAGGGCCCAAGGGCTTGGACTAGTGGTGGGAAATAATTAATTTGTAATCACTAATTTGTCTTCCATTCTCATGGGCCCATTGGATACTTTCAACAAGTGGTCAAGGACACCTTGAGGTTTAGATCACACTTTTCGATGTGAACCAATTGGAACATACCTCAAATATTATAGACTCAATCCCACCCCATACTCCACTTTGAGAGTGATGGGTTAGTTAAGCAGATTGATATTCTCAACCTAAACATTTATAACAAATATTTATTATCTTATAACCATTTAAACTAATTAAAAATAGAAAATCCTTTTTTTAAAATGTTCATCCCATTACACATAAAAAATTAATTGATTATACTTTATAAAATTGACTAGTCAAACTCAACCTAATAAATTTAAATGCTACACCATTAATTATATGTATTAATTTTTAAAGTTGATCGAATCGATTATTTTCTTAAATCTTATTAATGTTATATTAATTTTTTTTAAAAATTTGATTAGGTAAGCGGGCCAATTTTTTACTAGAGCCAACAAAACTACCCTGAAATATAAATGGGAGACACATTACTTAAATCACCGTTAGCCACTATGAGCCAACCTAAGTTACGAACGGCCACCACCGATTTATTATGCTACAACAAGATTTGAACCTAGGTGGAGTCAAACACAACCAAACTTCTTAACCAATACACCCACATCCTATTAATGTTTCATTTTTTTATATAAAACTATAATCTAAAAAGAAAAAAATATCTTAATTTTTATAAACAATAAAAGAAAAAGCCAATAGTCCAATCACATGCTCCATAACTATCTTTTATAACTAAATATAAAATATATATCTTAAAAAAATAACAGACAAAACATTATTAAACCGAAAAAAAAATGACTTATAGTAAAATGTCCTTTCTTTTGTGAAAACTCTCATTACTAAAAAGAAACGATGAATATATTTGGTGTGAAATAACCTCACATTGAATCACCCACTTTATTTGGTGTGAAATAACCTCAAATAGAGTTTGTTACGAATAAATTAAAATGCATACCAACTCCTAATAATATATGAAAAATGAAATAATTCTCGAAACTTTTTCGTGATAGCATGGGAGAAAACAACTTAAAACCATAACACAGCGTGGCTATTGGTAAAGATTCATAGGAGGCCAGAGGACTTTGAAAATAATATGAAGAATCTCTAATGATCTTGACACTTGGTCCCATAGGCTATTTGGTCTCGTGGATGTCATTAAAACTCATTTCATTTCATTTCATAAACCATTCAAATCTATTTGGCATACATTAATTGGGGTTTCACTTTCTAGTTGACAGAGATTCCAGCAACCCTATCTTCCTTATAGTCAGTCCATCATAATGACATGAATGATCCTCCAATTTTTGGGTAGCAATGGTTGTCCATGTGTAATCTAGATTTTTAAGCCTCCTTTTTTCATGTTTATATTTTTAATGATTTTTTTATATTTATTAGCAGTTGTTTCGAACATGCAAGTTATGTTAAAAGGAATGTATTTTTAATTTTCAAAAAAATTTAACAAGTGTTTTATTTTCATTGTTAGAGTATGTTTTTTGTTTAATCGAATGATGTGGGTATTTTTAATGTATGAAAATTAAACTTATCAACCCTGTCTATCATTTGGATTCAATCGCCAATCAACCATCTTTTCTCTCAACTGAAAAATCCACCAAGACATTCACATTGTATCACCAATGATGCCCCCTTATGCACCAATGTGGCATGCACTTTGCAAAATATTTGGTGCTCATTTAAACCACAACAAAAGTAATAAGATAAACTCCATAACCTCAATGTATTTCCCCCACATGAGCGACATTAATTATTGATTTGATCTGCACATTGGACTTGAAATCCTTTCATAATCAAATATAAAATATTCAATAAAAGATGTCACCACCCTTCAAGCTACAAACCCCTTTATAATGGGTGCAAGGCATGTAAATCCAAAAACATCCTAAAATCAGGGCATGTCTATAATATGGGCCCTCTCTTATACAATATCCCCTGAAATACCTTATCATTGCAAGTTTTGTAAGGCCTTGCCCTTTATTACATGAACTTATGAGTATATTGTTTCTGTATGTTCTTAACCCTGATTTAATTTCTCTTGGTGTCAATATATTGGTAGCATAGATGAACATTAGCTAGAATATAGACTTTGGAACCTCAATGTCTTGTCTCCATATCAACAGCATTGCAACATTGTTTTGACTTGCATATTGGATGTGGAACCTTCTCACAATTAAATTATAGTGGATCTACATGACTTACACCCATTTAAAGGGGTCCAAAACTTTCTGTGTTGAAATATTTGATTGGTCATTTTATATTATCAACAATGGTGGAGGATGTCATGAGAATTGATTTTAATACTAAAGAGTTCCACATCTGATGTTTAGATCCAATTAGTATTGCAATGTCTCTGACCTAAAGATAAAACATTAAAGTTCAAGAATATACATATATATATATATATATAATAATTATAAATATAATATATTACAGTGTCTCTAACTATGAGCCTTTGCTCCACACAAGTTACCTGTCTTCCTCTGAAGAAAATTGAACCATGAAGAATCCATTTCCTAGCAAGGTGATCACAAGTGCAGACACTGAGCACTAAGATGATTTTATCCAAGCCATTAATTTTCAAAAGACAGTTGTTCCACTAATAAATGACACACCTATATTGCATTGATAGATGTGACATGTCACTGAACTTTGAATGTGTATCTTCCTATGGTTCATCAAATTTGTCACTTGAAATACCCTATCATTGCTCCTCACCATCATTGCCCAACTCACCTTGGAATCTTTGTAATCTTCATTCATGGTGAGATACCTCTTGATAGTGATAATATGACACCACTCATTGATTAAATAGATTCTCTAGAAATTAGTTTAGTTTATAAATTAGTTATTAATTATTAATATAATAAGTAATAATATATTTAGTAAGAGTAGTAATAATATATTAACTATGTTATTATATATTTATATATATATATTTGATAAGTATATTAATTTTACTATGTATTCAATATAATAATATGTTAAATTATTATATTACAATAATCACACATAATAATATCATAATATTATTTTATATCATTAACTATATATTATACAAATATATTAATTATAATATTATCTATTAAATTATATATCAAATAATTAATATTAAAATTCACTGCATGAAAGGGGTTTTTGATATTAAAAAATACTAATGATAATTTGTTTCTCTCAAATTATTTAATATGTAAATATCATTATAGAAACAACATACTCAAATGTAATATTATAATATATTAATTTTAACTCCAAGGCCATATGAAATAATTGCAAATCATGACTCCCATGCAAATACGAGTCACTGTAGAAACATGTTGTCTTGACTTTCTTTGCATGTTAGTCCTCCAAATGTCTTACCTGTATTCCCTATATGTGTTTCCACCTCCCTCATCTTCGCACCTTTCTACCAAATTTTATTCAAGGACATAAAATAATTCATAGTCATATACTTAGCTAGCAATGATGAAAATCTAGGGGAAGTCATAGAATGGCTTTGATCTAGATGAGAATCTTGGAAACTTTGATGGAGATATTGAGTTTGTTATTGAAAAACTTTGCCTTTTTGGAGAGGAGACAAAGTTGAAAATTTTGTAAAAAGAAAGAGCACAACCTAGTGTTGGTGGTGTGATTTTTCTCAAGAACAATAATTTATAGTCCCATAGAGGAGACTTCATAAATTCATCACATATTGAGATGGCATATTGATCAATAGTGATGTGGTAGTTTTAATAAATGAGTGCACAAGAGTGGAAAATAATGGAGATATGGAAAATCTAAGATGGGGAGTGGTGTAATCACAAGGAGGGGAAGACCAATTAAGGCTTACAATTAAATCACATGTTGTAGGGGTTCAGCAATTATATGGCCACACATGCACATTTCATCAAAAAGTTGACATCACATAACATAGATTTTGACTCTTATATTAACACAATGAAATACAATCATATTTCATACCACTATTAGGATTATTGAATACACAAATACATGGAAGAAGAATTACAAAGATATGTATGGTATTTAATAAAACTCTACTCTCACATTGGTAGCCTCTAAACTACCTTACATATAAAGAAATAATAAAAACATACAATTTCAATCTTCTATTTTGTTTTTCGGTAAAGGTCTAACTTCGAATGAATATCATTTTGCTTAAATGGGTGAACTGAATGAGCCATGGCCTTCTCCCCAATTATTCAATTTTTGTCTCAAATGTCACATGTTTGAAATGGCATCAAGAAAGAGTCCAAACACGTGTAGGTAGCTATAGGTAGATGTAGTTGAGTTTTGGACTATGTATGTTCCTTTGTTCTTCACAGATAGAACTTGCTCTTCTCTGACACATCTATGTTTTAAATATTTCGCTTGTTCATGTGTTCCTTCTATGGACATGCAACAAAAATAAGTTGAAGGGTTTCTTGAAATGAGACAAATACACATTTGTGACCATTCAACTTATAAGGACAATTTTGAATAATTTGGACTTATACCTACTAAAGTGGAGTGAAAAACAAATTCTCTACAAATAATTTTCTTATATTTCAAATAATTTAGATTGTTTCAAACCATTTGGGCATAGATCATTTTAAATGAATTGGACTATTTTGAAAAATTTGGACTTACACCCACTAAAGTGGAGTGGATATAAGTTTCTTCAAAAAATAAATTTTCTATATTCCAAATAAATTAAGAGTGTTTCAAACTATTTGGACATAGATTGTTTTGAATGAATTAGACTATTTTGAATAATTTGGACTTATACACACTGAAGTGAAGTTGATAAAATTTTCACCAAAAAATAAATTTCTTATATTCCAAATAAATTGAAGTGTTTCAAACCATTTGGGCATAGATCATTTCGAATAAATTGGGCTATTTTAAATTATATGGACTTATACCCAATAAAGTGGAGTGAAGAGAATTTCTCCAAAAATAAATTTGTTATATTCGAAACAAATTAGACTTTTTCAAATCAGTTGGGCATAGATCATTTTAAATAAGTAAGGCTATTTTGAATAATTTAGACTTAAACCTATAAAATGGAGTGAAGAAGATTTTATCCAAAAGTAAATTTTGTTTATTCCAAATAAATTATATTGTTTCAAACCATTTGAGCATAGATCATTTTGATTAAATTAGGATATTTTAAATAATTTGAAATTATACCCACTAAAGTGGAGTGGATAATCTTTTCTCCATAAATATGTTTTCTATATTCCAAATAAATTGAATTATTTCAAACCATTTGGGAGCAGATCATTTTGAATAGATTGGACTATTTTGAACTCGTAACACGCTTCTGGGCCTTCATACCGATCATTGCTCCTTTGAAGTACCTTTTGTTGCTGGGACACATGGCACCATTTGACTGGCCAAATTATGTATGAAAACATATTAAACAATCTAGTTCATCTACATAATAAAATATCTTGACAATTGTTTATTGTTCATTCAGAAGATCTTCATGAGCAAGTGTCAATATACTAATGGATCAAGTTGGTCAATTTCAAGATAAATTGATGGAGTATCCACTTGCACTTAACCATCAAAGTAATTCTAAATTAGAATCGATTAGTTTGAAATTAATTGAACTATATTTGTAATAATTTATAATTGATTTGTATGAAATTGATGATAATGTTTATTACTAGAATTATAGTTTATAATCAATAAATACACTTGAAAGAATCATAATATGGTGAAGTTACATCTTTATAAACATTGGTTCATAGTTGCTGGCATGAATTTGTGTTTTCTCCCAAGAATGTGATGATAGACATCATTTTGATTCTCCAATCCTTTTCATCTTTCTGACTTCCATTTCTAGTATATCTACTTGATGTAACATAACTCATTTTCAATTTTTGATTTGTAACACAATTTTGAGAATTACAATCAATGAACAATGTGTTGGCAATTGAAAAATCATCTCCAAAGGTTCCTTTAAAAATTTCATCCAATTTATTTATGTTTATATTGAATGGCTTAGAATACCTTTTCCACCAAAAAAATATGAAATTTGAACTTATGTAACCCATGGATTGAATGAGTATCCCAAATGATTGTCCTCTATCATTGACCAAATGCTAACATGAGAAAAAGATTATAGTGCCACCTTTAAAACTTCTTTGGAATGATCTCAAATGTAGTATGACATATTTTCTATTTTATAATCTTCTTTTTTCTCATATCATGCATATGCATATCTTTTTTTTTGTTCACAACAAATAATAAGTCATCCAACACCAAAATCAATAGTTTTAAAAGTCAGTTTTAGCTCCTCCTTTGAAATGTCTATAATTTGTTAAAAAATAAATGAATCATTTATTAACAATATTATATCATAAGAAATAAAACATGGTAATTTTCTAAGAAAATGTTTTACATGTTGCTAGATTAGTCATTGATGCACTTTTGATTTGCATTTCTTATTGTAACATAAAAACATAATGCATTTCATTTTATTCTTTTTTTTGTATTTTCTTAAATTTTATAAAGATTCATATAAACACATATAAAAACAAATACATACTCAGGGACATTGTAACTATACTCATTATACATAGATGTACCATTTCTATTGCCAGTTTTGTAACATAAATATGCATATAATGTATAAACTGATAGATCACTCAGAGTGGCAACTACTTACAATGAAAAATGATAGAACCACTTGTAGTATTGAAATATTTAGGCAAATAAATAGTGGCAGTAGAATGGAAACATATAGATAGAACTATCAAACCACTCATTATTGAAACACACAGAGATCCATTCAAACACATATTAAAGAACAAAGATAAGAACTAACAACTTAGTTTATTATTCATATTATTAAAATCATTTAGGATTTACATGCAACATCATTAAACATTTTTTTGATGAACAGTGATGAGTTTCCTTGCTTAATCAGACAACATAACTTCCATGGCCATTTTGAGGCCCATGCAAAATACATATCCTTCCTAAATACTCACTCACTCATTCCTACCAGAGCTATGTTGCTACTAGCTGCCATTGATGGCATACTTATCTCATAGTCTACCAACTTTAGTTGGGATTCTCCTAGTCATGCATATAACATTATAGATACATGTATGTATAACATTCGTTGGAAGAGTCTAGATGCAGATATAAGTTAGTCAAGGATACGAGAAGAGATATTAATGCATTAAATTATAGCTATCCAAAGATATATCTTTTACAAAAAATAGGATCTCAAAAATTAAAAGAAAATAAAGTGAATTAAATGATGATAGACAACTAGGACACAAATTGCATACGTAGGTAGTTTAGCTTACATCGCCAACATATAAATGTTCATATTGAATCCTTATAATGTGTCCATGACTTTATCAAATTCTAAAATAGTCATGTTTTGTCATAACCCATTTCTCATAGACATTGATAGGAATTTAAAATTGATCAACCAACATCTATATTCTTACAATAATGAAAATATCAGCTATTTTTATGCATACCAATACATATTTATATGTTTATACAACACATCACAACAAATAAAATAGGATTTACTCTTATAAGCCATAGTTCACTATAACTAAATTTAAATGAATATACACCTTAATAGTTGAACCCCCTTCATATACTTTTAATAAGACATCAAATTAAAAATTGTTTAAATCAATAACAATATAATTATTTCTATCACAATATACTTTATTGTTCTTTTATTGATAAAAAACACATGGATACTCTGCATCAAATTGTATTGAAGACATAGTATAGTACATATTGTGTTATTTTAAATTGGGTAAATTAAATATATAAACAACATTGTAATGGGTAAATGAAACCTGAAAACAACATTTTAATGGGTAAATACAACCACATTCAAGTCTACACAACAATAAAATGAACCCACACTTCTAAATCCCAAGCTGTTACAAGTCTGTATTTTATTGTCTTCTACAATCTCCTATCAATGAAAAAAAAATCAATTGTAATATGTTTAAATAAATAAAGATAATTAATATATTATAGACTTGTATGAAATTGTATAATTACACATTTATTGAAAGGGGTTTTCACCTTTTTTTGTATTTTTGTAGTTTGTATGGGTGCACTCTTTCATTGAAACTTTGGTTATTTATTCCTTGAAAGGTATTATATAATGTAGTAACTAAAAATTCTTATCATCAATTTATTTGATATTTGTATTTTAAAAATGTGTCTTGCTATAGAGTTTTATCTTGTGTTGTTTTCATGAAGGCACCAACCTGCAGAGCAGTGTCATGGGTTGTTGTATTAGAAACACAAAGTTCTAGAGTTGTATTGTGAATTGTTTTAATTGAAACATAAACAGATGAAAAAATATTATGTCAGTATTATGAATCATTGATAAATAAAAAATTATATAATTGAAAAAAAATGCATGATCTTATCATACCTTCTTCAACTTGCAATGTGTCATGTTCATTGATATGATATTTTGTTGTTATTTTTTATTCACTTGCATGCAATGCCATTAGTGATACACATCAAAATATTGCTAAGTTATTAGGTTTGAAAAATAAAGCATACACACCAAAATATTTTTAATATGTTATATTTGGAAAATGAAGCATGATTATAAAATAAATTAAAAATGTTATGCACTTGGTACTGATCGAAGCAATTATTCTTGTATTGATTGCTCTCAATTTGTCAAATACTTTTATAATTGAACATTAAAAATTATTTATTCTTCTGTTTATGTAATGCAAGATTTTTTTTACAATTTTATACAAGCACACACCAATCTAGCTCCTGTATATACCCGTAGCACGTCACATTCATCTAAAACATTGAAAGTAGAGATAAGTTTCTCCAAAAATATGTTATCTAGTTAATTTTTGAATGGCATTCTTATTTTGTTTGAACCAATCATTTCAAATGTTGGTACGTCTTTGTATATATCAAAACCTTCCTCTAATCTACTTTGTTATGAATGGAGGCTGAAACCTTGCAACTAAAAATGAGTGGGATCCTTACAAAAATTGATACCTGTAATGTGTCCAATTGAATCCATTACTATCTTGACTTTATAGTATGACACTTGTATCTTTCATGGAATGGAAATCACCAACACGTAGATTATTGAGAGAGGTCTAAATGCCAGACCAATGTTCTAGTTTGTGGATGATGAATACATTGAAATCCTCAACAATAAATTTATCAATCAATGCTTGAAGAAATAGCCAAAAATGTTCTTCCTTAAAAACTTTAGTGAGATTCAAAAGATCAATAATTATCAAATCAATGTTCACACCAAGAATGAACATTTCACTAAAATCTTTTAAAATGGATAGCCAAAGACATGGGGGCACATAATGGTAGTTGAATATTTCTATATCTATTCTAGGAAGCTGATCACCATCATTATGTAGATAATTTTTCAATATGCTCAATGAATCTTGAGATAATGCTTCCCAGCCTATTTTATTTTTTGAAATACCTTCATTTAGGACACACAAATCATCAAACATTTTCATAGAAATTGTATAATGCTCCATTACCTATTCAGGTGTGACTATTTTATCTGGTGGCAGTGTCATATCATGGTTAATAAAATAATTTAAATTTTTTAATAGTATGTTACTTTCTAGATTCACCTTTTTGCATGAGGTATCTATGTTATTGTACCCAAGGGTTTTCAAGAAGGAAAAAGACCCTATTTCCAATAAATCTACTAGTTCTAATATTATCTTATTTATCTAAACCAAGTAAAGTACCACTTTCAAAAAAATCAAATGTCTTATCAAAATAATCCAAAATAGATTTTTCCATGAAAATAAGGCATTTTCTCTCCTGTAGTTGTTATGCTAAATAGTTCGTTTATGTGAATAAGTGTTTATCTTATTCATGTATTTCTTCCATCTTTTTTTTCATGTTTAAAGATTCTTCCAACCTCTCATTTTGATAAGGTCACGTGTATATCAAACTCTTTCTACAAATGAATCCTTATAAATTATTTTGTTGGCTTCATTATATTGGTTACATATTTTGTGCACAATATGGAACATAGTACAAGTTTTCATAAATCTTTCCCTTCTAATAGAAAATTTATTTCTCAATGATAGTGAATTGTATTCCTCCTCCAAAAGAATTCTCTATTGTGTTGTAATTGTGTGTTGGCCATCTTCAATTTTGAACCTTATGTTTTTTTTCTCCATTATATATTCTAGGACTTGCTTTGATTCAATAATACATTTAGGGTTGCTTGGATCCAAAGTAATTAACAAAGCATCCTTTATTGAAACTTCATTATGTTTACAAATGAATGAATTATATCATTTACCCCTCTTTCATTCAAATTTACTATTTTGATATTAGCATCCGCCAATTCATGGAGCTCTACAAGAATGTTTAAGGCATAATTGCTAGAAAAAGCATACCATGTAGAGAATTCACTTTGTGTCTTATCAAAATTTTGTGTCAACAAAAGTGTTCCAACCTTTTGTTCGATCTTATTTTTCTCCATTGGTGTGATTGCTTGTATGGCCTCTTTCAAATATACATAAAAATATGTTGCCCTTGTTTGTATTATTTTCTTTAATGTTTTTTCTTTCATGACTGTAGGGTATCTTAAATACATGTTTGCATGGTGGCAAGTAGCAGAAGTTGTTGCCCTTTGTTCATGTTTTTATTTCAACATATTTTGTATTTTAATGATTAAATTATCTCTGTTTATCAACCCAAACATTTGAAGGTTTTCATATCTATTCAAATGAAACCCATATATTTTATAATAAGGAGAAAAATTATTTTTTGTCAATTCTATTTTACTGGGTGTAAATTTAATTAAATTAGTTGTAGCTTGATGAATAATTTCCTCTTATTTGTTCCATAATTCTAATTGCAATTGAATGGAATCTTCAATTTCATCCTTATCATAGGAAAGGATTATTCCAATCAGAGAAGATTCCTTTCCTGATGTAGTGCTAAACAAGTATATATTTGCATGCATGTTTGGTAGACTAAACAATTCAAAATACCAATCAGCAAGAGAAAATTTGTCACCACCATAAAATGGAAAATGTTAATGTGGATTTCATTTGAGTTTTGGTAGTTTAAATGGTATTCTATCTAAACTCTCTTGGAGTGAGGCCTTATTCTTCCTTTTATCCAAATTCTCTTTGAGTGAGGCCTTCTTCTGCCTTTTAAGTGTGGGAATTCATTTTTCACTAGAAGACATTCTAAAAAGCAATTAAAATGATATAAATATTGATATTTTGTAAAATACAATTTGCATATTGTATCGGTTCATGAATTTTTTTTATCATTAAGAAATGATTAAATGTATATCAATAAATGTTAATTCTAAAATACAATACAAAATACATATTAAATCTTTCTAATATATACATTAACTCACACTTAAAATAATAAGGTATGACCCAACCAAAAATAAATTATGTGCACCAGCCAATATAATCTAATGGGAAAAGGAATCCACAAACATTTATTTCAAAGAAGAAAGATGAAGGGAAGTATGTTTTTAATGTGTCAAAATTCCCATTAATAGGTACTTTCAAGGTATCTCCTAGGAGATACCTTTCAATCATGCACAAGAGTGAATTTTTCTTACAAGACATCTCATAGGAGAGACCTTCAAGTTAACTATGATGGTATTATAAGTGTACTTAAAGGTATTTGAAGTAATCTCATAGTGGACACCTCAAAGTTTGTTTTCATATATTTAAAGGTACATTGAATGTATCTCCCAGTATAACTTTCCTTTACCTTGAAAGCACTATTGGTTGATAGCTTGATAACTTGAATGGTTGTCTTTTATCAATGATTTTTTTCTCTTCAAGTTTTTTGTAGTGACCTTTGTTTTCAAAAAAATTGTTCAGATATTTTGTTGGCTTGGTCACAACACAAAAATTGATTCCTGATTCTTGACTACCGAAAGCCTATTATACTTGGCCAATAAAGCAAAATACATCTTGATACTTGTTAAGGATACCTGCTAACTAAACTAACTAGATATGAAATATGCACAAAGTATAAAACATGTGAATGTTGGGAATTTATAAATAACTATAATTTAATGCAAAAGGCTATATACATCATGTGCAATCATTGATGTCTTCATTTCTCTTAAATAAGTTCAAACTCGATTACTATCTTATGTAAGAAAAGCCCTAGCTACCGGTGAGACTATTACAAGTAAACAAATGACTATTGGAAAGGATATTTGTTCACAGATCATGTAAACAAACTAAAAGAATTGCACACAATTATAATGGCATCTTCATTTAAGGCATTCAAGGGAGCACTTCCACTATCACCATTTTCTATCAAGGACTTGATCGAATTCAAGGACATAGTTTATGATGCCACAATTTTTGATAATAGGTATGGGAAATACTCTGAATTATGGGATGTTGTAAATTTTGTTGACATGTTTTCACTAGATGGAAATATATCTCCCTCAGAATGACTATTCATCATAGACTTACCAACACTTAAGAGATAAGGATTGTATTCGACTATGGCCAAGCCCAAGGTGATGCTATGCATCGACCTCCTCTAAGACTTATTATTCATAGGAAAGGTTATGCATGATGATTTTATGTACCACATACATAACCAAATGGTTTTGGCGTGCATATCTAGAGCAAATTTTCAAAGGTATTTGTCACTACCAACAATAGATTCTTATTTTGACAAACACAAGCTAGTTTCATAGAATAAAGATAATAATATGAAAAAGGTGTTGAATTCATGGCTTCTCCCTAAGGAAACCATGACATACAAAGGACATAATCCCACTCCAATCAATAAGATCAAGATGGGAGTGTGGATTGGCATAAATTATGTATACCAACTAATATAATCTGATAGGCAAAGGAATCCACATACATTTGTTTCAAAGGAGAAAGATGAGGGAAAATATGTTTCTAATATGTGTCAAAATTCCCATCAATAGGTACCTTCAAGGTATTTCCTAGGAGATACCTTTCAATCATGCACAAGAGTGAATCTTTTTTAAAAGACATTTCTTTGGAGATACCTTTAAGTTAACCATGATGGGATTACAAGTGTACTTCAAGGCCCTTGAAGGAATCTCATAGTAGACACCTCAAAGGGTGGTGTCATACATTCAAAGGGACATTTAATGTATCTCCTAGTAGAACTTGATTTCACCTTGAAAGCACTACTAGTTGATAACTTGATAACTTAAAGGGCCTCCTAATCTAGTCTTTGCTTGGTCTTTTTTAGGTTTTTTGCATGAACACAATGTCCAACAGAAATAGGTCTTCAGGATTTTTAACTTTATCAAAAGGACTGAAGTCTTATTTTTGTCAAAAAAAATTTCCACTATAAAAAGTTTGAAATAATTCAATGTCTTGGCCAAATCCTATTTGCATCGGGATAAGTGTTTCAAAAAAATTTTGAAGGGTCCTATATTTCAGACATTTTGTCTGCTTAAAAAAATCTAAAGGGCACTTTCCCTTTGGGCATTTTTCCACAAGAAAAATGTCTAAAATAATTGCATATTGTTAGGAATATGTAAAGTCCTTATTTCTTTTGGACTTTTTGCTCACCCCAAAAAGTCTGAAGGGTGCTTACCCTTTGGCAAAAGTGCAAAGGTCTGATTTCTTAGACAAAACAACTAAGTCCAATTCCTTAAAGAAAAATGTAAGGTCTATTTGTTTCATACATTTTATCTACAAAAAAATTCTGAATGGCACTTGCCCTTTTGGCATTTTGCTTGTGATAAACAATCCTAAAAGAAAAGTCTGAATTCTCTAAAAAAAACACCTTCAATATATCTTCAGTATGGAAGGCACTATTGGGTGATATTTTGAAGGCCCTTGTAGTAACTTTAATTTATCTCCTAAGAGATACCTTTCAAACATGGACAATATTGTGTGTCCCCTTCAATTTATCTTGTAGGAGATACATTTCAAATAGGGACAAGAGTGAAATTTTCCTTCAAGGAACAAGTACAATTTTCCTTTACATGGAAGGCACTACTGGGTGATATTTTGAATTCCATTATAATACCTTCAAGGTATCTCCCATGAGATACATTTCAAACATGCACAAGAGTAAATTTCCCATTCAAAGTATCTTTTAGGAAATACCTTTCAAACAGACACAAGAGTGGATTTCTCCTTCAAGGAACAAGTGAAATTTTCCTTTACATGAAAGGCACTAATAGGTGATATTTAAAAGGCCCCTATAGTACCTTCAATGTATCTCTTAAGAGACAGGTTTTAAACATGCACAAGTGTGTATTTACCCTTCAAGGTATCTCCTAAGATATACATTTCAAATAGGGACAAGAGTGGCTTTTTCCTTCAAGGAATAAGTGCAATTTTCCCTTACATAAAAGGGAGGAGTAGGTGATATTTTGAAGGCCATTATAGTACCTTCAAGGTATCTCTTAAAGGATACCTTTCAAACATGAAAAAAATTGGATTTCCCCTTTAAGGTATCTCTTAGGAGATACCTTTGAAACATGCACAAGAGTGGATTTCTCCTTCAAAGAACAAGTGGAATTTTCCTTTACATAGAAGGCACTAATGGGTGATACCCCCATTTCTAAAAAATGGTGTGTCCCTTCCTTTTTTGACTGGATAATGATTCATATCCAAGGTTTTACATACTAAAACCATTCTTGGATAAGCACATAGATGACACATGTCAAGTTTGTGCTTCTCCTAAGAAAATGGGCACTTATTTGGCAATGTTGAGCATGGGGATACCACGTGTAAAGTAGATTATCTTACTAGGGGAAGTTAGGAATTTATTTTAAAATTTGAGCATGAGAGAGCCATGTGTTGAAACTATTTTCACCAAGTAAATGGCTTGGTGGACCCCATTTATTTACTAACTGGCCAATAACACTACTTGGAAGTCTGACTAAGAAGGAAATTGCTTTGAAGAGCGTGGGGCAACCACATGTTGAGCTGACACTACATCAAAGTGAAAAAAGATCCTCTTTAAGGTGGATGAGGGTTAGGCTACCACATGGAAGAAGTGGATGGAGGTTGATACTTAAACACATTTTCAAAAAGGGTCCCCAAGAAAGGAAGAGGCCAAAAGGAAAACTGTTAGAAGGTGCCAAGGAACTTCTAGTTGTGTCGAGTAAGTTCGAATCCAAAGAAAAACTAATTAAAAATAAATAAATGTGGATTTAAATCCATATTTCTAGGTGACTTGTAAGGGATTTGACCTATGGATGAGATAACCACAAACTCTGGTACATAGACCAATCGAGGCAAAATTTCAAAATAGGAGGAAGGCTCGAGAACCTATAATTTTTGAAGAATCAATTGAAAAGGTGCCCACTCTTACTCCTTAAGTTGGGTCTTATGATGCATCAAGATATTTAAATCATTTATACTATAATTTCATAAAATATATCAAACCCTTAAACACTACAGAGCATAAAGGAGTATAAAACATGAATTAAGATCTATAATGAAAGCAAAGATAGATACTATAGAAGCTGAAGAAAAGAGATAATAGAAAAATATTTTCCCATGCAAATTGACACAAAATATCACATCCTCTTCATTTTTAGATAGATAAACTAATATATAAGGCCTTGAGGGCACATATTAAACATCCAGTCACACCTATGAGGGGCACTTATTATGGTCAAAGAATGAGAAAATGTTAATTGCTATTACTTATATTATATTACAAATGGTGGTATACTAGGTGATATTTTGAAGGACCTTATAATACCTTCAAGGTATATCCTATGATATTACTTTTAAACATGCAAAAGAGTGAATTTCCCCTTCAAGGTATCTCCTAGGAGATACCTTTCAAACAAGCACAAGAGTGGTTTTCTCCTTCAAGGAACAAATGGAATTTTTCTTTATATAGAAGGTACTACTAGGTGATATCTTAAAGGCCCTTGTAATACCTTCAATTTATTTCCTAAGAGATACCTTTCAAACATGGATAATAATGGGTTTTCCCTTCAAGGTATCTCATAGGAGATACATTTCAAACAAAGTGGATTTCTCCTTCAAGGAACAAGTGCAATTTTCCATTACATGGAAGGCACTATTGGAGGCCCTTGTAATACCTTTAAAGTATCTCCTAGGAGATACCTTTCAAACATGAACAAGAGCATATTTACCCTTCAAGGTATTTCCTAGTATATACCTTTCAAACATGGATAAGAGTGGATTTATCGTGTCCAAGAATAAGTGGAATTTTCCTTTACAAAGAAGGCACTACTGGATGATATTTTGAAGGCCACTATAGTACCTTCAATGTACCTCCTAGGAGATAACTTTTTGTTGACCATATTTGTCCCACATATAAATCATGTGTCCAATTGCTAATGGTCCTGATATAGAGAAAGAGGTAGAGTTCCTAATTGATCAACTGATCAAAATGGTCTAAACTATCTCTGGATGGAATGAGTGGGATGAATAAATCATGAAGCTCATAAATTTTTTGAAGCACTTTAGGTTCACTTAAATCATAATTCATAAATTTCTAAATATTGGTCCAGGGTTGCAGAGACCCTATAGAGTGCTGAAGATAAGTATGGGAGTGCATGAAATTCATCTCATCCACTCATTCCATCCAGAGCTTGTCTAGACATTTGGTTCCAATGGTAAGACATTTGTGTAGGCATTTTCATGGCACTGGATCTCACACATTTGGTAGTCTCAAGAATAAAAAATCATATGGATTTGTTCATGATGTAGATCATGATGATGATGGATAAGATGGGTAGAATTCACCCACATATCATATTTACCTACATTATTCTTGAAGGACATCTCTTTAATCATCATGATTATCTGTATGACCCTTGCATCATATCTACTCTCAATGTATTTGTACTATATTCATTAGACTCCTTGGATGATTTCTCCCCAATAACTCTAGATTAGTTCATTTTGGAGTCTAGTTCATATGCACCAAGTTGTGGATCACGTGATGAAGTGCAAAAGAAGATACACATGTTTAAAGTTGGATCTAACACAAAATTTTCTAATTTTCCATACTTTTCCATTTTATACCAGACCATCATCAAGATATCATGTAGGATCACATGAACTAGTCAAATTTAACATTTTACGAAAGTACATAGAAAGCTCAAATGACTAGTGGATCAAAAGGGTTTGTTCCTTTCAGCATTAGGTCCATTCCCTTAAATTTTGGTGTCCTCATTATCTTTATGATTCAATTTATAATATTACAAAGTTGGTCAAGAAGTGGTAGACATTTGTTTGAACATCATTTTCAAGACCCATAAAGTGACCATTTGGATTCAAAATCCTTGGTAGGAACCTGAGAAAGAATGCATGGCTAACAAATGTCAGGCATGTAGGAGCTCGATCAATTCAAATGGTTAATAAATTCTAAGAACTAATGAGAAACTAAGCTTGGGGCAGTGGGTCCCAAAGATCCATGATCTACATTTAATCAGATTTCAAAAATCCAATAAAGTGGAATAAAGTCAAAAGTGTCAATAATCCATGTTAATTTATTACAACCAATAACAAAGGGACAAGTTGGGATGTTCAATGAAATTCGATGAAGCAAAATGGACCCGACTTGATAAGTAAAGCCAAAGGACCCAAACTCAGTTTTGACCTAAGTTGGCAAATTAAGTAAAGGATCAAAGCTTGATGCAGAATTAGATGGTACCAAACATCAAATAGAGTGATATATACATATATAAAACTATAAGAAAACTAATATCCTTAGATTGGTTTTCACCTATAGTTATTTTTATCCAAGATCCAAGGCACAAATCAAATATATGATTAATAAGAAGATTATCCCAAGTCATGTCCTCGACAAACCACCACTCAGAATAGACATGACGTGTCCTTATTAGTTTAAAGATATGAGGATTTTGTCTTCATAATGAGATCAAGTGGAAGATCTAAAGCAAAAGGAATTATGGAATTAGAAATTTAGTTGGATCATTCATTTCTAACAAGATCATAACTTACCACTTTTGGTAAACTCTTATCTTCTAGTGCAGCTTGTTTAACCAATGGAATGATTTAGAGGCTATTTGGGTAAATCACAAGTATCTTATTCATAATGACTTGTTTTGATTGGACTAAAATCTTGGTGAAATATCTCTTGAAATCTGACAACTCATTGATTATCATAAACAATGTGTCTTCCTTTAGCTCTCTCTTCCCCTTCTCTTATATTATCCCTTTCTTTCCATTATGTAAGGGGTTATCAGATTTTTTTTTTTTTTTTTTTTTTTGATAGATGAGACATTCCTTGAGATACTATAAATTTTGGTCATCTTGATTAAGCTCAACCCTATCAAGCATTTTTAATAACTACCTCTTAATGCAATAAGGACTTTCTTTATCTATATTCTACCTTGAATCTTTGTTTGGCAAGCTGTGCATTATGGCATTATGTGAAGGAGAATCTTCGTCATCCATGGTCCTTATTTATAACTTTGTTTAGGGATTTTTCAATGTTGTTTTTAGGTCTATATTTGTGTTCTATTCTAAACCTCTTCTATGAAATACTTATACAAATTAGCTTCATCTTAAGGTTGTGTAAGCTAGTATTATCTTCTACTGATCTAGTGTGGGTTCAAGATTATGGGATTTTCCCCCTTAAGTTTGGTGCATTGAATATTTAAATTTATTAGGAGCCCTTATTCTCTTTCTAACCCCTTTTCTCATGAATTATTATTTTATAATTAGTCTTATGTGAGCATCAAATAGGAAGTTGACCTACGCAGAGGTTCAACCCATACATAGGTCACCCACAACATGGGGGTTGTCCCAATATTATAAGCTTAGTTAGAGAGATCCTAAAGAACCCTCTCCAAGGGTAAAAATTAAGCCTATAACACTTTTAAACATGGAAAATATTGGATTTCCCCTTCAAGGTATCTGTTTTAGTGAATTTTAGCTTATATTTTGAGAAAAGAAGAAGAAACTAGATACAGGTATGGTTAAAAAACCTATTTGGTTATGTGTGCATTAAATTAGATGATTGTGAAGATTTATTATTTGGCTTAGGAGGATGACCTATACATAATATAACACTAAATCAAATGGTTAGTTAGATAGATGGTTGGGTGGATTGCCTAGTGCTAGCTAGATCCTAGAAATAAGAGCTTCATTGAGGGCTATCAATCCACATATTTTAAAAAATTAAGTTTAGAAAATAAAAGATAAAGTGCTTTCATAAATAATCAAAAGATACTTAAATTGAACACAAAAAATTATTGATATAGAAATGATAAAAAATGACTAATATTGTATTAATCAGGTACATACTAATGCTAAATAGTTCAGGTATGATTCACAAAATAGATTGGGGGTTTGTGAATAGGCAAAAAAAAATAAAACTAGATTTGGTTGAAGGTAGGTGGATGAAAATAACTTGTTATTATTTTATACCATAGTGAACATTAGTGGTTGGTGTGATAATTGGTGGTTATGGTGACCATCGACAATTGAGGTGACCATCACCAGTTGGACATGTCAACAATTACTGTGTATTAGGTTTGGGTGTTGAAAGGTTAGATTGATGAGATCATAGAAGGAAATTATAGGATATGGGTTTATGTTGGGTTGATTCTGAAATACAAATAAATTAATTGAATAATGGAAAGTAAATACTTAGCTTATCAGAGGTTGGTCAGATGAATGGTTGAGGTGATTAACTCGTTGGTAGATTCTAACATGATTCTAATAGAGTAATAGTCCTTAGTTATTGATTGAGGTGTAGTGGTGAGTCAACTCTCTATTGTGATGGCTGGATTAATGGATTTCTAGATTTTTAGAACATTTACAAAAAAATCTCTAGATGCAAAATATATTGATAGTTGTAGATCCCCCTTCACCTCATGTTCCTCTCTCTTCTTATAGGCAAGGAAGAAGAGGTGCAACAAGATGTTAACAAGGGGTCCAACTTGCTATCTAAATATAACTTGTGCATGTATTAGTTCACACATAAATTAGATAAGCTAATTATAAAAAATCAAGTCAGAGTTGAAGTGTCAGTTAAGTTGGTTCAAATGGTAGACCTTGATCGTCGATGGTTAGGGTGACCATCGGTAGTCAAGGGTAAAAGTCAAATTGGGTTTAAAAGGTGGGTTTGATTAGTAGATTAGACTAACTTAGGTTAGGTATAGTTTTCATTTGAGAGGCCAAGGTTGGGCCCAAGGGGGTCCTAAGGTGGTCTAAGAGAATTACGACATTCAGAACCATCATGTGCAAATTTATAGTGTTTATATTTTACCCCTTTCTATTATGCAGATTGTATTAGAAAGATATAAAATAAAAATAGATGGTGGGTTGAAGGTTTGGTTGCCTTGAGCGTGGGAGGAGTTATTCCCCCTAAAATCAGGATTTAATGAGGTAAAATGGAATTGGGTGTGATTTTGATGAGTTGGTAAGTTGATACTAAAAAGGGTGAATGATAGGTTGGTCACTAAAGCACAAATAAGTGCACAAAGTGTGATAAAAAATGTGATAGCCAAGATCATGCATAGACTAGGTTACCATAGTTATTAAAAATAAAGGTCAATACTAGAAGGCCAAGTGGTAAGTGGACTACATGACCACATTTAGACATGGTAGTTGGGTACACTCATAAATTCAAGTCTCTTAGGTGATTTCAATGTTTTCATGGGTATCCAAGGCAAGAAGTGCTCTTGAGGAAAACACAAACTGGTTAGGTAAAGTCATGGGTATCTAAGGTAGGAAGTTCTCCTGAGAAGACACAAATGGGTCTAGTATGAATGAAGTAGCACAAGTGCAAAAAGTGGTCAACATGGCAATTATTGTCATTATAATAAAAAAGACTAAGTAAAAGTCATCATAAAACATGCACTAGTTGGGCATAGATGAGCCAATGGTGAGGTGATGAGGTGGTTAAGGTGGCCAAATAAGGTAGTCTCCATGGGTGGATAATTTCTGAATTTTGTTGAAAATATGCTTGTTTGAGGGAAGAGCAAAAAAGTGTGAAGGTCCTGACCATCAACAATCACTTTAACCATTGATGATCAAGGTGTAAACCCTAAAAGTATAGCAGTCAAAAGTGGATCTTCTTGTCTCATTTGTCTATTTACTATTGTTGACTGGTAAGCTCTATATTTTATCATTTTGAATGAATTTAGTGATGGTGATTGTTAAGAAGGTTAGTGATTGTTGAGTTAGGTGTGTGGACCAAGTGGATCAGTGAAGATGTAGGGTGGGTATAGATGTGGATGAGGATGGGTATCAGGTCATTGGATCCCTTCTCGATGATGGTTAAGGAATGAGGTAAGTGGAATCTTCAATTGGTAGAGTTAGATTTTGAACTTGGTACTTATGTTATTGATTTGATGGGAAGGTGTTATGTTGTGTCTTAGGTATTAGGTTTTTTAGTTTGTTTGGTTTAAATTTGTTGTTGATTTCATGTTTGGTCAGGGATAGGTGAGGTAGGGGTGGGATAGAGACCAAATTGAGGTTAATTTTTTGAGTTTAGGGGTTGTGGTTAGATGTTGGGGTAGATTAGGTTTTGGGTGTTCCATTCATGGAACACACATAGTGATCATCAATGGTTGGTACCGAATGTCGATGATCAACATTCATAGGGATTTAGATGTCTAACTATCGATAGTCATCATGACCATTGGAAATCAAGTCAGTTGGTAAAAAGTTTCAGTTAAGAGTTTAAAAGGGGGTATATATGATGTTTGATCAGAGTGCAAATGAGATATGGTAAGTGTTTGGTGTAGGAAGCAAGTTTTAGGTATTAGTTGTAAGAGGTTGATAAATGGTCAAATGAGTAAAGTCAAGTAGGTGTAAAAGAGGGTGAATTGATTTAGATAGTTGCTGGTTTATTGATTTTATTAGTTGAAAGGATGGGGGATTGGATCTCAGTTAGGGTATAGGTAACACTTGATTTGGGCATAAGGTAAAAATAGGTTAGGTTAAGATAAATGAAGTAGATGAGAGGTGGGTGTTGGGGGTTAAGTTTTCATACAAGAATAAAAAAGGGAACTAAATGTGTCTTTTAATGAATCATATAGGTGTGGGAGTAGATCCAAATGTGGGATCGGGTACCTCAAATCTTCATGGAGATATTCCAAGGGATGACCCCAATAGATTGGGCACATATGGAGGAGGTTAGGGTTGGAACAATGAGACACTACCAACACATGCCACGAGATATGGTGATGATTATGGATCTCATCAAAATATGGGATCCAACCATAAATACCTTCCCACTACCCACTAGTGAGATGACCATCTTACTAGAGAATGTGCACAAGATCACATGGTTACCCCTTCGGGGAAATATGATATATCACATTGAGCAAGAGGAGTAGGAGGAGTTCTTAGAGCTAATATATGGAGACAACCATGATCATGTTAAGTGGTATGTTGGGGGTTTTAGTTACTCTATGCTCTATTAGAGGGTGAAGGGTGAGAAGATACTAATGACCATGATGATGATGGCTATGTCATGCTTTGCCTTTCTATATTTAAGTAACAGGAGGTTTCCCTATCTACTTTTGGGGGTGTTGGTTGAGATGATCTTGGGATGCATAGTGTTTGGATGGGTACCTATGCTACTTGTTCAAATATACAGGGAGTTGTGGGGCTTTAGAGCTCATATGAGGTAAGACATTAGAGTCCAACTTGTCCTACATTTCTAGGCTTGTGAGCACATATAAGTGCTAAGGTCAATGGGGTTGATATGGGTGGGGTATGCTTAAATAGATTTTTTGGTCAGTTTTATGTGGTAGAGGGATGACTTTACTACTTTAGGTGTAGAAGGAAGAGCTCATGATGTAGATTGGTTCAAGGGTGCACTAGATGCATTGGTTATCAATGATGTTACCTGGAGGTCATATGTCAGGTTTCTAGAGTAGCCCAGATATAGGAGGTAGACTTTATCCCTATAGAGTTACATGTGGATATTTGGCAGGCAAGATGGGGAGGTAGATCTCATCCCATTTGATAGGGTGCAAAGGTAGTTTAGCTTGTTACAAGGTATCTTAGGACCATCTCCCAAATATAGGTGAGAAGATACAAAGATCTTACTACCTAAGTCACATCCAGTACATACCTTGTTGGATCACGAGGAGATGCTAGCATGGTTAACAATAGATAATGCATGTTTTCTAGATGGTTACCCTACTTGGTACTATGATCGTTATGTGATAGTAAACTTTGGTAGGGATGAGATGGTAGGCATCCTATGGATGTAGACATAGCTAGTATAGGTCAATGGGTATAGGTTCAAGGGGTTTCCCTAGATACATAGGTAGGAGTAGTGTTAGATGTTGCACAAGCATAGGTTGCATCATTATAGGGTCAACTAGCAGCTTTATAGGGTCAAGTGGCTACACTTATAGGTGATAAGGACCAGGCTAGAGCTTCACTAGCCTTGGTTACCTAGGAGAGAAACTCCTTGAGATAGGTGGGAGGAACCACAACACCTATGAGACCATCAGGTACCATTCCCATTGCATGATACCTAACTATAGTGGAGGAGTTACACTACTATGAGGCTATAGTCCTAAGGCATTATCTTGATGAGCTCTGATGGGGTGAGTATAGAGCTAGTTTGGTAGGTGGTGCCAATGTGGAAACACTAGGGTAGTGGGTTGTTTTTGTAGATGGACAGATAGGTACATTAGGAGGATAGGCACCAAGAGATAGTGGTGCTCTAGGAGATAGTGGTGACCCAGGGACATTGTTATGATATATTTTTTGACATATTATATTTTATTGTATATCATTTTGATAGCATCTTATGAGTCGATGTGGTAAGATATACATTTTTGAGAGAGATATGTATATTGTTTGTATACATTATGATGTGTAGACTCATGATTTATATATATGATCTTTATTTTTTTATCTTTTATGCTTATATCATTAATATAGGATACTAATGTAGACTCACCTAGCTAGGCATGTGATGAGATGTCTCTTGTTTATTCATGATTATGCTTTATGGAATGTATGTTAATGATGATCTTTTGATTATTGATGAAGGTTATATTGATTATGGTCATGATGACATTTGATGATGTGGACTCACCTAGCTAGGCATATGATGAGATGTTTTTTATTTATATTCATGGTTATGATGATGTTGATATGATGATGATGTTCATGATAAAAGTGAATGAGTATATGCTTCCTCATTTATATTTGGACATGTGGTAGAAACGGTTTGTTGTTTTTAATGTTCATGGATGGTATGGAGTTAATATGATGTTGATGGTTATGTTTATGGACATGGTTTATGCTAATGATGTCTATTTTTACTCATGATATATGTTGATATGATGTGATATGGTTTGGGTTATGGTCATTTTGCTTAAGGTAAAACACATAAAGTAAGTTGAATATCAACATTGGATGTGAGAAAGGGAATATAATCAAGAGACAAATGTCTTAATGAATATATCAACTAGTCATGACAGGATAGGAAGAGGGCATGATGCTTCTTATTTTTTAAGGACTAAAACAAGACCAAATTTGGATTAGATTAAGGAATGTAATCCCTTTAAATGTTTCACAATAGCATTTGTTAGTTGGTTAAAAAGGTGTCGTGATCACATAATGTCAAGTGAGATCAAAATCCCTTACTTTATAGGGTATGAAGGGGAGATGGATGAAAAATGTAACTTTATTGTGAGATTAGCATGCCTCTTCTGGGGGTTATTGAAGAGTCAGTATAAACAAATCAATGCTAGACAAAATGTAGATTGATTGATGTTATAAGTCTACTTATGAAATCTAATTGTGGTTGTCAAAATTATTGATGATGAGAGCCAATTGCTTGTTTAAAAATTTTGTTGTTTATGAATCTGCTTGATAATGGGTCTTTTGCTTATTTTTTTATTGTTTGGAGGGTTGGGGAAGTTTATCGATGCATGAAGCTTCCAATAATTTTCTAGGCTTTGATAAATTTTTTACTCATCCATCCTTCAAGGGAGTGGTCTAAGTTTGTGCTTTGCTTAATGCCTTTGATAGTTATCCTTCAAAGGAGCAGTCCACCTTACATTGAGCAATTTTAAATATGTTTTCAATAATTATCCTTCAAGTGAGAATTTTTTGAATGTTAGGAATGACCCATGATTTCTCCTGGTTTGGATTTTAATTTTTTTCTTAGTGTGGTTCTTACTTAACATAGACTTGTTTATATAGGCTTAAAGGCTCACCTTTATGAAGGCAAAACTAAAAGTACAAGAAGGTTGATTAGGTGTAAAGAGGTTTAGGTGACAATGATCATGGGAATCCATCCTGTGAAAAAAGGTAGAAAGTAATATGAGGATCATGCCATGGGTAGAGCTGTGGTACCCATTGTTTAAGATTAGGCCATGATTGTGATGGGTAATCACATGAATCAATTTTAACTAGTTGTCCGTAAAATAAGGAGATGAATGTGGTGTGAAAGCAAGGGATGAACTTGAGTTATACAAAAGGTGAGTTTTATCCTCTTTAACAAAAGAAAGGATGTAGATGTGATGCATTAAGGGGCTCAAGTTCTAGGTTACCTTCAAGAGAGGATAACTGATAAGATCCTGATCAATACTTGTGGGTTATGATATAATTTCCAAGCCAATTGAAAGCAAACATGCCCTGCTTACTTTTCTCCATATTAGTGACATGTTGATTTTCCTTTAGGACAAGGTCTTTGATGTTGAATTATCCCACTCTAAGGTGTTTTTTATAAGCATGTTTGATGTGCTCTTGATAAACATGAAGATGGGAAGATAAACGATGCTCATCAAGTAGCTCAAGCTAGGCTAAATAGTGTTGATGATAATCATCTTCAGAAATGAGGTCCTACAAAGATATGCAAAGAGAAGGAATTTGGACTTTGAGAGGCAAGACGACCTCTACTCCAAACACAAGAGAGAATGGGGTAACACCCATAGGGGTTTGAATGCTAATATTATATTCCCATAAGGTGAAGGTGATGTGAAAATGCCAATCCCAACTAGATGTATTGAACATTTTAGTGAGCATGTTGTTAAGAGTTTTTTTACATGCCTCTACCTATGCATTTACTTGAGGATGATCGGGTGAGTAGAAATTTAATTTAATCCTAAATGCATCATAAATACCCTATACATGCTTATTTTAAAAGGATTTACCATTATCAATGATAATTTTATGAGGAACACCAAAGCAGTAGATGATGTGATGGTTGATAAATTCAATAATATTTTCTACATTGGTCAAGAAAAAAGGAATAACCTCTACCCATTTGGTAAAATACACTATCACGATGATGATAGAATGGTGTCACTGTAAACAATGGGGGTTAATTTCACTAATAAGGTCTAGACCCCATTGTGAGAAGGGTGTCATGTCCCCTTTTTTAGTGGACATCATCAGACTTGATGGTTAGCCTATTATGTGACCCTCGTAGGCTGATAGGATGAATAGAGGGTCATGATGGAGATTGGCTTGGCTACAATTAGCAGAATTCCTACAGTTGGCTTTCGTTCGGGCTCTTTCAGACATGAATTAAGGGAGATATTAATATTTGATTGATTTAATCAAATATTAATTATTTGGTCTAATTTTAATTAAATATTAATTAATTATTAATTATTAATATTTTGGGTCTAATTTTAAAACCCTAATTCTAATTTAAGAAACCCTAAGTCTAATTTAAGGAAATCTAATTTTAGCAAGCACACCTTTGGAGGGTATAAGGGTTTTTCATGGGAGAGAGTTTGGTTTACGATGATTGATTATTGATATTGATTCTTGTTAAGAATTATTTTGTGAAGATTGAGCCAAGGGTTCCAAGATTCCATTTGCATTGAAGAACGTCAACTCTTCATTGTGTGCGATTCAGAGGTTGTGAGAGATTAGCCGATCTATTGCCAAATTGAGAGATAATTTCATACAGAAGTTATCATAGGGTTTACAAGTTTGAGAGATAAATTCATACAAAAGCTATCACAAGGGTTCATAGGTATTTCTTTATTTTTGGTTTTGATTCAAGAATTATCCAGATATAGATCTTTTGTATTAGCCCATAGTTCTTCAGATCAGGATCAAGCATACAGGTTGTGCTATATTGGCAGCTGTACGAAGTCCGTATAGATCCATGAAAATCTATATGCATCAGTAGAAAGATTAGACACTAACATCAGCAAGCAGAGACCTATAGAGACTGACATTAGCTGACCTCTCACCGATGTCAGTAGGTTAACGACCCTAGTCGACCGACGACAGCAGTATAACTGACGTCGGTGACTGTGTTTTTGACACAGCAGGCCGAGACGTACCAGATCTAGATTTATTTCCCAATTTTTAGAATACTTAGGCTATTAAGGTCGTACTTTCAATATTCTTTGTATACTTGATAGAGGACCTCTATTGTAAGCATATGAGTAAATAAATAAGAGATTATACTGTGATTTATTTATCTATTTGAAGATATTTTGCAGAAATATAGATAAGCAATTCAGATCTTTTATTTTGGTATCTGAAGGGATATTACAGTGGTATCAGAGCTTTTTGTTCAAGAAAGGAGCCCCTAAGTAAGGGAAATTATAGTGGTATCAGAGCTAAATCTTGCCATCCTGAGGGTTTGACAATCTTATGCAGCCACAAGAGTTGGGACCACATAGGTATAACACATGCAGTAAAGCTTTGCTTAAAGGTACCCAGGTGTTAGAACAGTAGCCGATTATCATGAGTGATAGACGTGAGGGTAGCCCACCCAGAGGCCACCAACATAATGATGATCCGAGTACCAGAGAAACCTACCGTGAGATGACATAGGCACTACAAGCACTTACTACTATGATAAGGAGGATGAACGCCCCTGATAGATAGAATGGGGAACAAGGAGATAACAAGAGTGCTACGGTTAATCAGAGACCCCAGCAGGCCCACTCCAGAATAGCGGATAAACCTACACAACCTACATTTGTTAAGAATGATTTAAAGGCCAACCCAGCAATAACACCTTTGGATCAAGAGGCTCTTAATGGTCTATGCAGGAAAAAGCTTTGCTTATACTGCAAAGATCCATATGATGCCAATCACGGTTGTCATTTGAGGCCTAAGGGCAAGGCATATCGTGTAATATGGGCATATTGTGAGGATTCAAAATTAGAAGATTTTGAATAGCAGGATAGTTCTGAGGAGTCAGAGGCAGAGGCTTCAGAGCCTAAGGTAGAGGCAATGAAGGTGGCTCACCAGGATTCTGAGAGACATGTGGTCGAGCTTAGTCATGAGGATTTGGACTCTTAGTTAGTTGCAGAGGATGAGGGAGCTGGAGATTGTGATGATGAAATAGTTTTAGCAGTAGCCTCTTCAGAGTTAGATAAGGATGAGTTCGATGCTTGCATTCAGAGTGTGGAGGTGTGCTCAGATATTAGTACACTAAGTGTTGATGATCTCTCAGATATGACAGAGATTGTAGAAGAGTCCCAGGATCCGATTATTGTAGATGTCACCTAGGAGAATGTAGTGGATGGTTTTGAGGACTTAGTTTCTTTGGCAGTTTCTTTAGGTATGGAGGAGTTGGACAGTGATGCTATAGTTTTTAATACTCTGTATGTTGATATGAGCTTTGGAGTTAATTCGCAGAGTATGGATGGTAGTACTTTAGAGATTAGATTGGGTTTATGTTCTTGCTATCTAGTATGTGATGTCTCTCCATTATCAGCGATACATAAGAGTTTGGGTGATGAGATTGTGACTAGTGATATGCAGTGATATGTTGATTATAGTAGAGGTACAATGTGTGGATTCTCCACACTTGGTGTAGTTCCATTTGGGAGTTATTACGGAGTTGGAGTGTGCCTTCCACATAGCATGGTGGAATGTGTATATGGTATTTGTGATATTGGAGTTTGGTTGAGTTGCATTTGCCAGTTTGATCATGGATTCCTCTTTGTTCTATTTCAGAGGATATTGTAGGAACGTGCGTTGATTGACCGCGGTGTACATCATGACTACATTTGGGATCAAGGAAAAAAAATTCCCACCTCATTTTTTGTTTACTAGTAAATTTGTTATAGAAATTTTAGATATGAACCAAGAAACTCAAAAAAATCCACAAGTATAGAAGTACAGTGATATTGCACTAGTGAGCATCTCCAATAATAATTTTATGAGAAATCTTCCTCCGTAGATCTGTCAACGGGGAATGTTGCAGCTTTTTGTAGTCAATCGCAACAATTTTTCAGGTTCGATACTCTTGACTCTCAAGGATTGCAAGAGCTTGGTTAGGGTTCGACTGGAGAAAAATCAGCTGAACGGAAGCATAGAGGATGCTTTTGGAGAATATCCTAGCTTGTCATACCTGGATTTTAGTTTTAATAATCTTTATGGTGAAATTCCACCAATTTTAGGTAAGTGCCAAAACCTCACTATGCTAGGAATGTCCCAAAATTATTTAACCAGGATAATTCCTCTGGAGATTACTGGGTTGAAGAAGCTCGGGAAGCTTAATGTCTCAAAAAATTACTTAAGAGGAGGCATTCTGCCACAGATTAGAAAATTAAGCACACTGATTGTGCTTGATATGAGCAAGATTGAGCTCACAGGGACGATACCAGTGCAGCTCGAGAGCTTAACCATGCTAGAAAATTTAGCTTTGGGTGGAAATAATATTTAGGGTGAAATTCCGTCAGACATCAGAAATTTGCACAAATTGCTGGAGTTACGACTGGATGGAAATAAGTTGAACGGAGCCATACCCGCAATGCTTGGTAATCTGGCCAACTTGAAAATAATCCTTGACCTTAGTCAGAATATTTTATCGAGAACAATTCCTGCTCAATTAATGAACTTGTAGTCGTTAATGATCATGAATTTGTCTTATAACAGTCTTAGAGGTTGAATTCTGTCCAGTTTTCCAGAATTGATTAGTCTTTATTCCTTGGATCTATCCTATAATGAGCTAAAAGGTCTGGTTCCTGAATTCAAAGTGTCATTATTTATGTCTTATGCTAGGAATGCTACGCTGTGTGGTAGGGGAGGTGGTTTGCCATCTTGTAACGTCAATTTAGTAAGTCAGAAAGATGGAGGTGAAAGTAGTACTCGTAAGATTGTTGGCATTGTGGTTCCAATAGCTTCGACTCTTATTGTCTTAGCAGTTGTTGGAGTAATATTTGAATGCTAGAGGCGACGCATGAATTCACCTAGTGAACTAGATGAAGAAGAAGATAATTTCTCTCTGTGGCACTCAAACAGTAGCAAAGACATGCTAGGTAAAAACTTGAGAGCCACCAAAAACTTCAATGAAAAATACTGCGTCGGCAAAGGTGGATTCGCTGAGGTCTACAAAGCACTTCTTTCGTCAGGTCAAATCCTGGCAGTTAAGAAGCTTTATCTGTCTCCTGACAGAGCTATGGTAGACAGAAAGAGCTTCATTTTAGAAATCAAAGCCCTCGTAGGGATTCGACACTGGAACATTGTGAAACTCTATGGCTATTGCTCTCAGGGTCCATTAAGGCTTCTGGTGTATGCATATGTGGAAAACAACAGCTTAGGGCAAATTTTACACAGTAAAGAAGGCAAAATCAACATATCAGCTTTTTATCAACAAGTAAAGGAAGCGCTATAATTTGAGGTAAGTAATAGGTAGCTTTATGACAAGATGAGGCGCATGAAGGCTAGGTTTTTCTCTATAAACTCTCAGCTAAAGCACCACAAAATATCTGAAGAAACATTCAGTTATAAAAACCCTCACGAACTGGCCCTGTTTGAGATCTGGAAGCGACTGTGGAAGAAAAACAATGGTATTTTGAGAATTGAAGCTAAAAACCCTAAAAATTTTGGAAACTCAAACGAAGGTGGAGATGAAGTTGGACGTGTAGCTGATGGAGTTGATAGCAGCGAGCATCTTCACAAGGAAGATGGTTATCAAACCCTAATGCAAATTATAAGAGAAAATGTAGGGTGTAGAGGTATACAAGGTGAAAGAAAGGGTTTGGAGAATAATAATTTACAACCTTCAGGAGGAATTAACGATGGCGTGCAAATGGGTGGCTGTGTAATTTTGGTTGTTTTGAGAAAAATGAAAGAGTGTAATTTACAAGTATCATTCAACGATTGCTTGAGAGCAAGCAATTTCAGGAGGGGTGGATTGTCATGTCCCCTTTTTTAGTGGACATCATTAGACTTGATGGTTATCCTATTATGCAACCCTCGTAGGCTGATAGGATGAATAGAGGGTCATGATGGAGATTGGCTTGGCTACAATTAGCAGAATTCCTACAGTTGGCTTTCGTTCGGGCTCTTTCAGACATGAATTAAGGGAGATATTAATATTTGATTGATTTAATCAAATATTAATTATTTGGTCTAATTTTAATTAAATGTTAATTAATTATTAATTATTAATATTTTGGGTCTAATTTTAAAACCCTAATTCTAATTTATGAAACCCTAAGTCTAATTTAAGGAAATCTAATTTTAGCAAGCACACCTTTGGAGGGTATAAGGGTTTTTCATGGGAGAGAGTTTGGTTTATGATGATTGATTATTGATATTGATTCTTGTTAAGAATTCTTCTGTGAAGACTGAGCCAAGGGTTCTAGGATTCCATTTGCATTGAAGAATGTCAACTCTTCATTGTGTGCGATTCAGAGGTTGTGAGAGATCAGCCGATCTATTGCCAAATTGAGAGATAATTTCATACAGAAGTTATCACAGGGTTTACAAGTTTGAAAGATAACTTCATACAGAAGCTATCACAAGGGTTCACAGGTATTTCTTTATTTTTGGTTTTGATTCAAGAATTATCTAGATATAGATCTTTTGTATTAGCCCATAGTTCTTCAGATCAGGATCAAGCATACAGGTTGTGCTATATTGGCATCCGCATGAAGTCCGTATAGATCTATGAAAATCTGTACGCATCAGTGAAAAGATCAAACACCGACATTGGCAGGCAAAGACCTACAGAGACTGACATCGGCTGACCTCTCACTGGCGTCGGCAAGTTAACGACCCCAGTCGACCGATGATGGTAGTATAACCGACGTCGGTGATTGTGTTTTTGACATAGCAGGCTGAAACGTACCAGATCTAGATTTCTTTCTCAATTTGTGGAATACTCAAGCTATTAAGGCCGTACTTTCAATATTCTTTGTATACTTGACAGAGGACCTCTATTGTAGGCATATGAGCAAATAAATAAGAGATTATACTGTGATTTATTTATCTATTTGAAGATATTTTGCAAAAATACAGATAAGCAATTCAGAGCTTTTGTTTTGGTATTCAAAGGGATATTACAGTGGTATCAGAGATTTTTGTTCAAGAAAGGAGCCCCAATGTAAGGGACATTACAAAGGGCTAGAAATCAGTGGATATGTGAAGACTATGGCTAGGTGAATGATTAAATTGGCATGTTGTTGACATTTAACACATTTTTTCACATAATCACAATAGTCTTGGTTGAGGGTAGGACTATAATAGCCAAGGTGAAGGTTATATTTAGCTACATCAAGGCCACTAAAGTGTCCCCCACATATCCCATCCTGTGTTTTATTGATACAATGAGAAACTTCATGAATGCATAGGCAACAAAAGAGGAGACCATCAAAGCCATGTTTATAAAAAATTCCCCCCATAATGGTATAACATGAGGTACTCTAGATAAATACTCTTCGAGCAATCCTAGAGACATCATTCTCTCATCATCATAGATAGGAGGGCTTAGTAAGGTGATGGATAAAGATAAATATCTTAGAGTTTGATGGTGTAGATGGGATCTGAGAGGTGAGGGAAGTCATGGTGTTGACAAACTTATTGGTAGATTATGAGGTTTATTGTGTGGTAATGTTTAAATGATGTTAATATTTTTTCAACTAGTTGTTTGTACTATTTCAAAACATCATTTTTACACTGGTAAGGTTCATTTCTTTGATTGCCATAAGTTAGGAGTCACCAAAGATATTGATTTTTTTGACTCCCAAAGCTAGTGTAGTTTGAAGGCCTATGACTAGGGCTTCATACTCAGCCATATTATTGATACATTCTAAATCTATCTTGAAGGAAAAATGAAGTGGTTCACCATCAAGTGGAATAAAGATGATATTATCTCCCTTACCATGATGACACTTTGATCTGTTAAAGAACATGGTCACTTGATAGGTGAAGTCTACCTAAGAAAGGGTCACTATGGACTCATCTGGAAACTCAAGAAGAGGAGGTTGATTGTATGTTAATGGTGCTTTGGCCAATTGGTCAGAAATGACTTACCCTTTAATTGAATTTTTATAAATAAACTCAAGGTCAAACTCATCTATAAGCATGAGCCACTTTGCCATACATTGGTTTTGATATAGCTTGGAGTGCATGTACTTGAGTGGGTTGGTACTAGTTATAACATAGTTCTTGTGTTTAAGAAGGTAGTGGTGAATTTTGGTGGCCATGAAGACTAAAAATAAGCAAAACTTCTTGGTATGGGTGTATCGAGTCTCATATTCTACAAACATACAACTAATGTAGTAGACAACTTGTTCTTTATGTTATTCCGATGAGCAAGAATTGCCCCTAGGGAGTGGTTGGTGGTGAAGATATAAATGTATAAAGGTTGGTCATCTTTGGGAGGGGTGAGGACAAGTGGAGACAAAAGGAAAATTTTGAGTGAATCAAAAGCCTTTTTATAGTCATCATTCCACTTAAAAGATACATCATTCTTTAAAAGGTGGTAGAAGGGTTAGCAGTGGTCTAAGAGTTGGGAGATAAAGTGATGAATGGATTAGAGCTTCCCTTGTAGGCTACATAGTTGCTTAAGGTGAGTGGGAGGAAGCATGTCAAGGATAACTTTGATTTTGGTAGGATAAAATTTGATTCCCTAAAGGGAAATGATAGAGTCAAGGAACTTTCCTAACAAGACCCCAAAAATGCACTTCTTGGGGTTAAGGCATATATGATAATGGATGAGGTGATAAAAGATAATATTGAGAATGGTCAAATGATCCTTATGATATTTCGATTTCCCAAAAAGGTCATCTACATAGTATTCAATGATTTTATGGATAAGGTTATGGAAGTTATAGGTCATAGTGCATTGGTAGTTTTCACCAACATTCTTTAGTCTGAAAGGCATGACCCTATAGTAGAAGGTTCCCTATGGGGTGATAAAAGTGGTTTTATGCTAATCTTTAGGGGTGATTATGATTTGATTGTAGGTTGAAAATCCATCCATAATAGATAACATCTCATGGTTGGTATTAAGATCAACTATTTGGTCAATGCTTGGTAGAGGAAAATCAGTTTTAAGGAAGGCAAGGTTGAGTTTGTGAAAGTCCACATAAATGTATAGTCCCCCTATGGCTTTGGTGATAGGTACAATGTTTGAGACCCATTAGAGGTAATCAATGGGTTGAATGAAGTTGATGTTGAATATTTTTTTATGAGAAGGGCTATGCAATGGTGCCTTCATCTAAGTTTCTATCTAATGGGCTTGGGATCATAATTCGTGACTATGTTATGGGTGGTAATGGAGGGGTTGATGTTAGGCTTGTCACTGTAAGACCAATTGAATGATATGTTACAATCTTGGAAGAAGGAGGGGAAGTCTTGAAGTTCATTAGAATTTAATGATTAGCCAAGTTTTATAATACGGGGGCTGTCCTAAGTGCCCAAGTTGATATCCATGGTGGATTAATTCAACATGATTGAAGTCTCTAGAGGAAGATATTTGTGGATGGAAGATTCCAGGGCACCAAGATAGGTGAGAATATAATCATCATCTTGACACTAAATGATATTAATGGTAAGAGAGTCATCCCCTATCATCTCAAGATGGCTCATAGGGATGGTTATGGTCACCTCATCCATTTGATAGGTCAAGGGTCAAAGGTTGATCATGTTGATGAAAAAAATGTTAGGAAGGATGATGTCAAAATCCTCCTATTGTGATGATGAGGGAGTCAAAGAAGATAGGATCTCCTCATCAACTTTGGTGGTGGGAGGTGAGTTGGTATGCTGGTACAGTGGAGAGAAACTTAGGCCATGTTTCTTGTTGGTTTTTGGAGTCTTAATGGGAAGTAGCTCATGTGGCCCCTGTTCATATCATCTAACACCAAATCCTCTCCAAGTGTACCTATGGAGGTATATCTTGGTGAAGTTTAGGATGTCCAAATAGGAAAAGTTTGGGGTAAATGGTCAAGGTGAAGAGGAGGTGGTATGAGTGTCAAGTGGTTTTTCAAGTCCTCTATATAGGAAATGGGTTTGATAGTTTGAAGCTCCAAAAGGAATAATGAATCTTATATTCGGGTCATACCCAGGTTGGTGGTTAAGTTTCCCATACTCATGGGGAGTAGGGAAGGCATCAAGAGCTAAAAGGTGATATTCCCCAAGTGAAAGGTGTTGGAATGTTGGTACCAAGGGGTTTGTGGTGGGGATTTGATCAAAGGGGATGGATTATCTAGTAGATGCATTGTTGGTAGAAGATATGGATTCATCTTTCATGGTTGAGGGCTTATCTTTGGCTGATGAGGGTGTGTTAGATGGAGGTAAGAGGACATTGTTGGGTTGATAAGTCATGTTTCATGATGAAAAAAGACTTGGGTCAACTTGTATAGTGATAACTTGGACTTTGTGTTCAAATTTGATGTAATGATGAAGGTTAGAGGGTACACCACCCATGGAGAAAATTCAAGGTTGTCCTAAAAAAACATTATACTAGAATTCACCTTCCACTACATAAAAGAGTTCTAAGAGTGTGCAATGTACTAGATGGATATGAAGGACAACAATTGATAGAGTAGTGGCCATGGTATCATTGAAGGATTGAAGGATAGATGATGTTTTGAACATGACATTGTTTGGTAGTTTGAAGTTGATCATAATCATGGGAGGACATGATATTAATACTAGTTCCTTAATCAATCATAACCAATTTGACATGGGTTTGGTTGATGTAGGAAGTAATAAAGAGAGAGGGATTGGGGGTTATCTATATGGATGGAAGGTATTTTTGAATCCTTGAAGGTGACAAGGTTAGAAATTTGGAGAGTGTCAATAAAGGCTGCCAGAGGTTGAGGGTCTTCAAGTTGGACCTCTATTGCTTACAATGCCTCTATCATTACTTGGAGAAGATGAGGTGACGTAGAAATTAATTTTTATAAGCTCATCTTTGTTGGGGTCTATTAAAGTTGTTTGAGAATCACTCTTCTGATGGATTCAGAGGGGTTGGATTGAGAGGCACCTAAGATAGATACCTTGGGTTTGGTTGAAGGTGAAGATTTTTAGGTTTGATTTGGATGGGAGGTAGAAGATGGATATGTCCATGGAATAGATACTTTCACCTTCCTCTTATCCTTTTGTTGTGATCTCGTGACTACATAGATAGTATGGATGGAGGGAAGAGTTGGGGTAGGAGATTGGTTGGACTCTCCCTCACTCTGAGGTGAGGGTGAGGGAGTAGGTAGGTGTTGGGTATTGGTTATTGCTAGTTGGCTTAGTAGTGGGCTCATGGGAGGTTCATCTGACAATAGATCATCCTCATCATAGAGATGATGGATTATAGTTTAGAGGGATTTTCAATTATCTATGTCATATTTGGGTGTCTTATGATAGGAACACAATTACCAGTCATTATACCAGACTAGTTTTGGACTAAGAGTGTAAAATGGTCTGATAAGAGGTAGGGTCAAGTAAGAAGTTTGCAATAACCTTTGGAAAATAATTGAGTAAGACTCAACTAAAGGCAAAGAGGGTTTATAGGTTTTGGCCTTGGTTGATGAGTGGAAGTCTTTTTGGAAATAGGTTTGGTGATATAAGTTTTGGGTAGGGTAATGTTCTTAATTGATGGTTTTGGTTTTGGTAAGGTGGAAGTTGATAAGTTAGAGGTAGGAGGTTTCAGAGTAGGTAGTTTAGTTATTGATGTCTTGGTGAATATGGGTGTGTTAAAAAGCAAGTGTGTTGGTATAACCAATAGTGGTGGTTGGGTTTTGGTTGGAATAGATAGTTTCCTAATTAAGATGGAGGGATGAGGCCCTAAAATATAGGGAAAGGTTGAAGGAGGTAGAAGTTTATCCCTCTAGACTTTTAGTGGTTTTACCTCCTTGGTTGTTTTGGTTTGGTGTTTGGTTGGTGGGTCTGGTGAGGTTAGCTTCACTTTCACAAATGGATGATTAAGGCTTTATGTAGGAAAGATGCTAAAGTTTTTGGTTGGTTTTGTGGGTTTGGTTGGAGAGGATGATTAGGTTATTTGGGATATATCTGCATGTGATGGTTGAGAAATGGTTGGGTTGGTAGAGGTTTCTATTGATTTGATTGATAAGATAGGGGTTTGGATAATAGAAGTAATGGGTTGGTATGCCAAAGGTCTAGTTGGTGGTTCTTGTTTGGTGATGTTAGGGAACCCCAATTTTTTCCAAAATTTAGCTCGATCTACATTGAGTTTTTAGACAAATTCTAATCTCTAAACTAATCTTATAAATGGGATGTAAGGTTTGGATAAGTGGTTCCTCTATGGGAGGTACAGGTGTGGTAGTTTATTCCTTGGAAATTCTCTTCAAAAGGGAGTTAAATTATTTGGTAGTTGAGGGAGAAGGTAAAGTGGTGATGGTTGCTTTCTCTGGTATGTTAGTTAAAGGAGGGGTTGATGACTTCACTACTTTAAGAAGTTGAGGAAAAAGGGGTGCTTCCTTGGTTTGGGTCTCTAAAGGAAGAGAAGGTAACTCCACTACCTCAGTAAGTAGAGAGGGAAAATAATAGGTAGATTAGACAGTAGGTTATTCAACAATGAGCATGTTAAGAACCATATTAATGGTATGGGCATCATGAGAACACTCAGCTTTGTTGTTCTCATTTTTGGTAGGTGCATGATTGGGAAAAGGTTGTCTAAAAATGTCAAGGGATTGGTTCATAGGTGTATTAGGGTTGTCCAATGTGAGCTTCCCCTTGTCAATGAGGGTTTGGATGATTTTTTTGAAGGTATTACACCTACTAATGTCATGCCCCACTACCCAATGGAAAGCACATAGGTCATTCTCATTTTACCAGCTAGGTGTAAGATGTAAAAAATCAAATTGTTAAGGGGGATTGATGGGAGGGAGCTATATGATATTAGATTTTAGTAACTTATCTAAAACTGAAGCATAAGATTCTCCAAGTGGAGTACATTACTTTTGATTGTTTCAATTTTGGTTCCTCATGTTTTATTTTGAGGAACTAGAGGAATTTGGTTGATTGACAAATGGTGGAGGAGTGGTTTTAAGGAAAACCACATTTATAGTTCCCTTTTTATTAGCATTGGTATTGTTTTGGTTGCTTGTTTTAAAGGAGGAGGCCTTATTGGTTTTATATGCAGATTTTTTTTTCAACTTTAGCTTTCCTTCATTAATGGATCTATTTTATAGATTAAGAGCCATGGCAAATGCTTCATCAAAGGTTTTGAATCTCTAGACATGTGATGTAGAAGAGATGTACTTGGCACATGCCTGAGCAAAATTTTCTACTAGTTCAGATTGGGGCAAAGAGATGGAAAGTTGACCGATTAGGCTTCTCCAACAAGCTACAAAATTAGCAATAGATTCATAATCAAATTGTAGGATAGAGTAAAGGCCAGTGATAGAAACCTTCTTGGAGATATTTATTTAAAAATGATCTAAGAAGGTTTGGGCTAGTTGGGTGAAGAAGAATAAAGAGTGTTTGGTTATGACACTATACCAGTCTAATGTTGGATCAGATAAGGACATAGTGAAGGTACGAAGAAGGAGGGAATCATTGTAGGAAATAAAATAACATGCATGCCTTAATGCCATATTGTGTTTTTTGTGATCCTCCTTACTATGAAACTAAGAAAATTATGGAAGCTCCCACTAAGGGGGATATGATTTGATAGGGACAGATGGATGAATGGGTTTATTGTAGATCTGGTCACATGATAAGATGTTATGAGCACCCAAAATGGATAATTCTAAGGTAGTCATTTTATCCATGAGCATTTTGATTAGATTTACTTGGGGTTGTGCACTTGAAAATTTACAAGGTGTATACTATTGTTGTAGTTGGGTGACATATCAATAATTGGTAGGAGGTTGAGAAGCTACCACATATTGATATGTGGACATAGGTGGTTGGGTGGATGTTATGTAGGGTTAGGTGGATTCAAGTGGTTGAGTAGTAGGTAGAGGTATATTCCCTTGTGGGTTAGGGATGTAGCATGGTTTTGGTGCAATGGGAAATTGTTGGGTAAAAGCTATGGCTAGGTTGGTAATAAAAATAAGGGTGACCTTTTTGCTGATTAGAGGTAAGGTAGAAGGTATAGACACCACCAGATTTTGAAGTGGTGTAGTGGTTAGCATAGTGGGGGTAGTCAAAGGAAGGTTGGAAATGTTATTGGTAGGTACTCCCATGGTGAGGGAATTATAGGTAGCTAGTGGTTGGGTTTCTCCTAAGGTAGAGGAGTTGTTGGCGGGGGTGGAAGGTATAAGGGTGTTTATAGGTTAGGCAAATTGTTTTTACACAATAGTGTCAAAGGTTGTTGGTAGATGAAGAAGCTTGGGTAATTAATGGTTGGGTGGTGATTGTGGTAATATAAGTGTTTCCCATAAGGTGGGAAGGCATTCCATAAGGTGGATCCATAGGTGGAACCGAAGTAGGGGTATAATGAGGCATGGTGTTAAGATAATGCTGAAGAGCCACATGATCGTTTCAAAAGAGGTGGAAAAGTTTGTATCTCCTTGGGGAATTTCCCAAGGGAAATAAGGGCTTCCCAAAGGAGAATTTTCTTGTTTATAAATGTATTCCATGGATGAAGAGGTACAAAAGTTTGATTGGTTTGATGATGGGTTATGTTCTACTAGATTCTTTCATTGCTAGTAAGTTAGAACCATACTAAAAAGGGAGATAAAATACAAAAACAATCTCACCACTCAAATAGAGAGAAGAGAATAAATGAGCAAGGAAATCAAACACACACTAAAAATTATGTTAAGTTCTAAAGTTAGTTTTAGTCTCTCTTTTGGCTTATGCCTTAAGCTTTGTAAGATATTGTGTGATTGAAATTAGTTTGTAGAGTGGGTACTAGAAAAAAATTATATGGTTAGTTGTAGGTTGTATTTAGGCTCTCAAAAGGATCTATATTGGAAATCAATACATGGCTTGGTATTGGGGCCTACCCCCTCACTTCACACACTGCATCGATAAGGGTGTTGAGTGCTTAGCTAATATATACTGATTTTTAGAGTTTATACTCAACTAGAGAGCTAAGTTGGTTCTTTCCTTGGTAATGACCTCCAAGTAGGATCATCAGGAAAGGGTAAGGTGACCTTTAGGTGATGAAATTTTATTCAGACATTATCTCAATTTGTTTTATATTTGATTGATGTAGGTGGTTTGGTTTAGTTTATGCAACAAAAGTGATGCTACAATTAAATTACTTTGCTTCAATTTAAACTATGTGAGATAAACTTGAAAGTAATCAATGTATGCATTTGATTTTAAACTGAAAATAAATTTCAATTTTGTTTATGATCATATAATTAGGAGAATAGCATATAGATGCAAACAAAAGAAACCTGAGTAGAGACTCAAGGTCCCACCAGGTATGCCAAATGTTTTAGTGAATTTTACCTTATATTTTGAGAAAGGAAGAAGAAGAAACTAGATACAGGTATGGTTATAATTTTTGTTTGGTTATGCACATGTTAAATCAAATGAATTTGAAGAACTCCTCTTTAGCTTAGGAGGATGACCTATAAATAAGATATCTCTAAATAAAATGGTTGGTTAGATAGATATATAGGTGGATTTATTAGTGCTAGCTAGATCCCAAAATAAAGAGCTTTCTCAGGGGCTATCAATCCACACATTTTTAAAAATTAAGTTTAGAAAATAAAAGATAAACTACTTGCATCAATAATCAGAAGCTGAAAAAATTGAATGCAAGAAATTATTGACAAATAAATGATCAAAAATGACTAATATAGCAATAAGTGGGTCAATAATAATGCTAAATAGTTTAGGTGTGATTCATAAAATAAGTTGGGGGTTTGTGAATAGGTAGACAAAAAGAAAACTAGATTTGGTTTAAGGTAGGTGGATGAAAATAGCTTATTATTTTCTACCACAGTGACCATCAATGGTTGGTATGATCATTGGTAGTTAAGGTGATCATTGATGGTTAAAGTGACCATTGGTGGTTAGAAAAATCATCAGTGGTTAGGATGACCATCGATGGTTATTGTGTATTGGGTTTGGGTGCTGAAAGGTCAGATTGATGGGATCATAGAAGGCAATTTTGGGAGATGGGTTTATGCTAGGTTGATTGCAAAATACAAATAAAGTAATTGAATAATGGAAAGAAAATACTTAGCTTGCAAGAGGTTGGTTGGATGAATGGTTGAGTTGATTGAATTTTTGGTGGAGTCTGGCATGATTCTGATAAAGTAATGGTACTTGGCTATCGATTGAGGGGTGGTAGTGAGTTGAATCTCTATCATGATGACTAGATTTCTAGATTGTTGGATTTCTAGAAGAACACATGTAAAAGAAGCTCTAGATGCAAAAACTCTTGATAGTTGTGGATCCCCCTTCACCTCCTATTCCTCTCTCTTCTTATAGGCAAGGAAGGAGATGTGCAACAAGATATCAACAAGGGGTCCAACTTACTATCTAAATATAAATTGTTCATGAATTGGTTCACACATAAATTAGAGGAGCTAAATATAAAAAATCAATTCAAAGTTGAAGGGTTAGTTAAGTTGGTTCAGATGGTGGAGCCTGACCATCAACGATTAAGGTAACTATCAATGGTTAAGGTGACCATCAACAGTTGAGGGTTAAGGTAAAATTGGGTTAGGTTAGTGGATCAGACTGACTTGGGTTAGGTCTATTTTGCAATGAAGAGGCCAATTTTGGACCCAAGGGGGTCCTGAGGTGTTTTAAGGGAATTTTGACATTAAAAACCATCATGTGAGTATTTTTAGTGTCTATAGTATCTCTTAGGAGATACCTTTCAAATAGGTACAAGAATGAATTTCTCTTTCAAGGAATAAGTGGAATTTTCCTTTACATAGAACACACTACTGGGTCATATTTTTAAGGCATTTGTAATAACTTCAAGGTATCTCTTAGGATATACCTTTCAAATATGCACAAAAGTGGATTTCCCCTTCAAGGTATATCCTAGGAGATACCTTTTAGATAGGCACAAGAGTCGATTTCTCCTTTAAGGAATGAGTTTAATATCATTTACATAGAAGGCACTACTAGGTGATATTTTGAAGATCCCTATAATACCTTCAATGTATCTCCTAGGAGATATGTTTAAAACATGCACAAAATAATAATTCCCCTTCAAGGTATCTCATAGGAGATACATTTCAAACATGGACAAGAGTGGATTTTTCTTTCAAGGAACAAGTACAATTTTCCTTTACATGGAAGGCACTACTAGGTTATATTTTGAAGTCCCTTGTAATACCTTCAAGTTATCTCCTATGATATACCTTTCAAACATGCACAAGAGTGGATTTCCCCTTTAAGGTATCACTTAGGAGATACATTTCAAATAGGTACAAGAGTGGATTTCTCCTTCAAAGAACAAGTGGAATTTTCCTTTACATGAAAGACACTACTAGGTGATATTTTGAAGGCCTTTGTAATACATTTAATGTATCTATTAGAAGATAAATTTCAAACATGCACAATATTGGATTTCCCCTTCAAGGTATTTCCTAGGATATACCTTTCAAACATGCACAAAAGTGGATTTTTCCTTCAAGGAATAAGTGGAATTTTCCTTTATACAAAAGGCTCTACCAGGTGATATTTTAGAGGCCCCTATAATGCCTTCAATGTATCTCCTAGAATATAACTTTAAAACATTTAAAAGAGTGGATTTCCCCTTCAAGGTATCTCCTAGGAGATACATTTCAAATAGGGACAAGAGTGGATTTCTCCTTCAAGTAATAAGTGCAATTTTACTTTATATAGAATGCCTACTTGGTGATATTTTGAAGGCCCTTGTAATACCTTAAATATATCTCCTAGGAGATACATTTTAAAAATTCACAAAGGTGTATTTACCCTTCAATATATCTCTTAGGAGATACTTTTCAAATAAGGACAAGAGTGAATTTCTCGCATCAAGGAACAAGTGGAATTTTCCTTTACATAGAAGGTAGTATTGGGTGATATTTTGAAGACCAATATAGTACATTCAATTTACCTCTTAGATTATACTTTTAAAACATGAATAATATTGGATTTCCCCTTCAAGGTATCTCTTAGGAGATACATTTCAAACAGGGACAAGAGTGGATTTTTCCTTCAAGGAACAAGTACAATTTTTGTTTACATGGAAGGCACTACTAGGTGATATTTTGAAGGCCCTTATAATACCTTAAAGTTATATCCTAGGAGATACCTTTAAAACATGCACAATATTTTATTTTACCTTCAAGGTATCTCTTAGGAGATACCTTTTGAATAGGTACAAGAGTGGATTTATCCTTCACGGAACAAGTGGATTTTTCCATTACAAAGAAGGTAGTACTAGGTGATATTTTGAAGGCCTTTGTAATACCTTCAAGGTATATCTTAGGAGATACCTTTAAAACATGAAAAATATTAGATTTCCCCTTCAAGTTATCTCCTAGGAGATACATTTAAAATAGGGACAAGAGTGGATTTTTCCTTTAAGGAACAAGTGCAATTGTTCTTTACATAGAAGGGACTACTGGGTGATATTTTGAAGGCCCTTATAATACCTTCAAGGTATCTCCTAGGAGAGACCTTTCAAAAATGAAAAAGATTGGATTTATACTTTAAATGATAGTTGTTTATATGAAAAGTTAAATATAGTAAAGGCCCATGCAGATGCATTTTAAATTTATGATCATGCACCAATCAACCTCGGGGTTAAGTATAAACAATGACCAATAGCATTTGACTCTCAAGATCAAGATCAACAAATAAAATTGATTTGGGAAAACATAATTTTATAATGTGAAGAAAATATATTTTTAAATGGTAACAATCATGTTTTCAAACATTAATGGATGAAGTGTTGTGAAAGTGCCACATAAACACCACAGAGACACCACATAAATATAAATGACAAATCTAAAGATCTTGTGGGAACAAAAAGGTGAAGGTATAAATACATGATATGAATGAAAATATAAATTATGAATCTCACTTAAGTATGAATAACCACCACCATTAAAGCTACAAAAAAGCCCTAACATCTACAAAAGCCCTAATTCAATCCTGAATTGATCACAATTGAGTCTAAAATCTTAACTAGTGCAATTGAGTCCAAGATTGAACTATGCACCACTAGTGATAAATTTTAATAAACTTATAGCCATGGTAGCCAAAAAAAATATAGAAAAGGTGTGTATATCTATTTGACCTAGACCTAAAGTAGAGAATCTTTAAAGACATAGAATTTGATGTAATAGCTTTAAACACAAGAGAAAATAATTGGTCTAAGATTTTATGGATGATTAAGGAGCTACCTACCATCACCAAGGAAAATGAGAAGAATGAATCAGTTAAGAGGAGGTACTATGACCTAATTTACATTCAAATGACAAGCCTTCATTTCATTGTAGCAAAACCAAAGGTACTTCACTGCATAGATGTTCTCTCCCCTATTTTCAAATAATGCAAGATTGAAAAGGGCATGGTGTTTAATGAACATAATCATAAAATTATAGCTTATATTTAAACCATTGATTTTGAGAACTACTATAAGTTACCCAAGACCTAAGTAGATATAACCATAATTAATAATTGGGTTAAGGAAAATGACCTAAAGACCATCCTCACCCGGTGGCTATATTTTAGGAGTCAAGTATTCTCAGTCTTTAATGCCAACATTCCAATTAGCTAATTTAGGGTAGGGATCAGGATGGTTATGAATTTAATGAACAAGATGTGTGGGAATCCCACCACCACTTATGTTGACAAAATTTAGGTGCCCTTGGTATATTTTATGGTTGAGAAGGAACTCACTCCTCCCATTAGTGAGGTTGTTAGCACATGTTTGTGTAGTTAGATTTATGCAGTCAAGAAAAGGACTAGGAACAAATTCTACATGATGTCCTACATGTTAGATGCCCTCCTTGAAAATAAAAAGATCCCTAACTTTAGAGTATGGTCACCTAAGGGGATACAGACAATTCCCCAATTCTACTCAAAGTTTCACATATTCAAGTATAGGGGCCACATTCATTTCATCTGCAACTGTGTCTATCCAGCTTTGACTAAGGCCATAACTAGAAGCCCAATGGAGAGAATTAGTCCTTTGGTCAAAAATTCAATTGAATCCATCGATGACATATGGTTTTACCTAGATTTCAAAATCATCAAGATTGAGGGGACCCAATGCACCCTACTTAGGCTACTAGTCCATGTGCCAAATAACTTAGCTGAGCAAGAGGTAACATACTAGATATGCAATGGTATAGATGGTGTGTGTAAAAGAAAGAGAAAGGGACTAATGCATACCCTACCTATGACCATTGGTAGGATTGTATTTTAGTAATGGGATAATATTTAAGCTACTTCTAGACACATAGATTCTTTAAAACTACAACATGATGAACTAAGACAACGGGATCCCCAAGGAAGAGTAGTGGGGCACATAAAAGAAAAAATGATAAGTGTGGAATATGAACATCTGCCTGGTGTCTATGAATCAATATACATAGAGGATTCATCCTTTACCAAAGTGTTGGTAAGATTAAAAAATAACAACATTAAGCTAGAGGCTAGAGAGAGAAAAATTCAAGTGAGGATATATGGTAGGTGGGACCCAGGTAGTACCATTTACTACCAAGTCCATCTTATATACCCCCTCCAACATAGTCATATATAGAAACACAAAGGCTTGAAGTAAAAATTGAATAGAGACCTAAAAAAAAGAGACCTGGTGAGGTGGCATCATCTTCAACCCAACCTAAAGAATTAAGATCACCAATTGAATTCATTGACATAGTGGCATTGGATCGTAAATAAATATTGGAAGATAACCTAAAGATACTAGCTAGTGCCTATGAATAAAATGAAGAAGAATCTCAAGTTGAAGAGATAGATAAAGAGAAGGAAAAAGAAGTATCATTATACTTAGTCCCTATTACTACCCCACCAAAGAGAAAAGTTGAGCTAGCTTTAGTTTCAGTAAGAGGAAAAATCCTAAGTTGACCTTCACTCATCCTTTGAGTGAGGTAAACTTTTTTAGTGATGAAAACCCAATTCATGGTCAAACCATTCATGAATGGTTTATATATGGCAATTTGTAAAATATTCTTTCCATGCATCATACTTGGGCTATTAAAAAATTTGTCAACATCCATGTGCATGATGAGCTCAAGGCATGGATTGTAGCTCTACAAAATTAAGAAGAAAATATGATGGCTGCCTTTGGCAAATCAAGTGAGGAAAAAATGGATATTCTCACTCTAAAGGTAATTGAATATTCTGTTGGTGTCAAGTTTAACCCAACCATAGCTGGACTATAAAGAGTCACTAAGAATAAATCCATGGTTATGGGAGAAGAATTCAATTTTAAAAAATTGGAACCTTTTTTTGGCTTGACTCCTATTGAAGGTTAGAGACCATGTGGAAACCCCATCTTTGAGGAAAATTTACTTGAATTAGTTCAATCACAATCATCTCAGTTGTAGGCTACCATCAAAGGTTTACAGTAGTAGAGGGAGAATCCACAATAGTAGAAGTAAAATTTAGAGAAGTAACCTATATTGTCAATTCTAGATGCCATGATTAATATATTTGAAGCATCATTCTATGACATGTTTGACTCCTTAAAGTCAACAAGGTCTAGACAACATGTATTGAGCCAATAGGATGTAGCAACAAAAGGCTTAGTCATCCAGTGGTAGAATTTAAAGAAAAAAATAAATGAATTAGTCAACATCTTGGTATAGGATCAAATCCTTGGTTTCAAGACCATCAACTTATCTCACTTGAATACAATCATGGGATTGATTATAGACAAGATCAAGGGTTTGAGTACATGGTCCAAGAGCCTGGAAAGAATCCTTGGAGATGACAAGGAGCTATTAGATAGGATAGAACAATTATTGGGGACCATGATTGCTAAACCAATAATGCTTAGCCCTATGGGCCTCACAAAAAATGAAGAATTCAAGCACAAGGCCACCTTGGTCATGCAGGAAGTAAGGAGAAAAATCCAAGGCAAATCTGGGATAGACAAGAACAAGGTTATGGATATGATGCTAACAATAGAAGAAATGATTACTGAGACAAGGGTAATTAAGGAGACCTTAAGAAGAAATGATAGGGACTTTGGAGATGTATTTGATCAAGAATATGAGCTTTTCTTAGAACCAGTGGTTAATTTGAGGCTTATTGATGAACAACATCAAAAGGTAGTAGATCTACTACAATAGAAATATGAGACTTTATTAGCACAAGGATCCCAAGGCAAAGTTAGTTAAGGATATTTATTTTTTAAAAGCTTTGTAATATTTTTAAAAAGAGAATGTTATTTTTTTAAAGGCATGTTCAACTTGTAAGCACATTGCCTATAGGTCAGACCACTTGGGAAATTTTAGTGTAATGCAATATGTTTCGTTATTATAGAAACATTGTTGAAACTAAATCCCAAGACCTAAGTTTTCATGCATTTTTCATGATTTAATTTGTATTTTTGATAAATTATATTGATTTCACCTTTATAATTTACCTATATACATTTATAATTGATCATGTTAATCTCCACCACCTCCAAGTTAACTCAAACAAGCTCCTAATTTGGTGTCAGTTAACTCTAAGTCACAAATTATTCTTCTTCCTTACAAGCATTTCACTTTTATTTTTAATTTTGAATCCAAAAATTCATTAGATATTTAATCTTAAAATATTTCATATATCCAAAATCAACCTTCTATTATTTTGAAGAACTTAGCCTTAATTTGTAGTAATCATTTGCTCATTTGCACAAGTTGGAGAAAGGAGCTCATGAGTGTGCAACTAGTAATTTTTTATTCATGATCAATCACGTATATTTAATCTATATTATTCATCTTAATTTTTTTTATTCTTCAATATTATTTTAATATCCTCTTGATGAAGAGTTTTAAGGTCATAATTGAGTGACATATCAAGGAGCTAGTTACCTGAGGATTTAACATTTTCCTCAACTAATTTTACTTCACTTGATATCATCTTTGTTCATGTTGGAGGATTATTTTATTATCTATTTAATATATTTTATTATATATTTTTATTATTATAATAATTTTTCATTTGAAATTTTATTCACAAAAACTTTGAAAAAAAAATTCTTCTTTGTTTTCTTGCATTAAAAAACTAGTTTCATCTTACATTCATTCACACATTATAAATTTTAAAGAGTAGTAGTATTTAAATTATATATATGATATATATTTTAATCTTAAAATTATATACAACCAATCAACACCATTTTATTTTAGTTTTCATAGCACACATTTACATATATATAAAAAACACTAACAAACTTACATGCACAAAAACTAGGAAACCAAAAGAAAGTTTACACAGAAAATTGGTTTGTTTATTTGCACAGTAAATAAAGTAATTATAATTTAGAAACAATAATTTTATATTTTATTTAATCTATTCACATATCATTTATTTACATATAAAACAATCAAAATACCAAATAACTAGCTTACTAACATGTATAGATAGACTAGATCTTGAAAACTTAGAGATTGTATTTGCACACATAAAATCTGAATTTTAGATTTAGTTTCACATTTTTATAGTCAAGATTAAAAGTTTAATTATTTTTTAATTTTAATTGGACTGAAAATATAAATAAATAAAAACATTCATTGTAGTGCATGTAATTGAAAGTTTACATTCTCAAAAACAAAGGAAAAGTTAAAAATTAGCAGATTCATTGTTAGTTGAATTTCCAATATTAACCTATGTTGAATTTATAAATATCAATAAAATAATTAAAAAAAAAAGTCTAAAATTTGATTTCAACCTTTCAAAATAGAAACTAAATTTTCATAAACCAAATTGAAACAAGAAAACACACTTAAAAATCCTAACAAGGTTACTTCACTCTTGGATGATGCTTCTTGGACAAGTTAATCTCCATAGAGTAGGAGATTTACCTAGAGTACATGTTCCTGTGCCATCAAACAACATGCAGTGTGACATTACCTAAAACCTTAGATTATAAATTTTCCATTCCACTCCCATTAAAAACCTTATCGTTAAAAATCTTAACTTTAGTTACAAGTAAAAATACCCAATAGAATCCTCAATAGTGAAATTCATTTGCATCATAACATGCCAAGCCTACAATCTCCATACATCTAGATCGGAACCTCCCTCTTTCTATTATTTATCCTCGAGTCTAGCCTCATCATATCTCATTTTATTTGTGGATGAAATCAACTAGTCATATCTAACCTAATAGATTCAACCAAATCTCAAGGTTTTTCAATTGAAATCCTTTTTAACTTTCCTAAGCCTAGTAATCACCAAGAACTTTTTTACCTTGTCCTTATCCATTCTAAGGGTTATTATAACTCCATATTTTCCAATTTCATTGGTTCAAATGATCAATATCATTTAGGTGAAATTTTTTGGTATCACCGTGAGCACCTCTTCCATCTATCACTCAAGACCTTGCTCTTATACCTCAACTTAACTAACTAGATATTCCATTCAAATCCCTTATTTTCATCATCCTAACCAATTGAATAATTATACCACTCATCTCATTATATTTATAGTGGTTGTCTTATCTAGGCCTCAATAAGTCATGTACACAAAGTATAAGTATATTCATTACACTAGTAATATTAAATATAACTTTTTTATTATACTAGTATTAAAGCTACTGAGAGACTAAGTATATTTCATTATCTCGGCCATTAAAACTATTGAGATAATAAATATACAATAAAACAATACATTACATAGATTAAATATCTGAAAAGAAGCACTTACATAAATGACACTAAAAAATGAGGTCAATGCTTCCACCACTAATGCCACAGTACACCTAAGTTTAGTCAATAAAATAATGTTTTTCAACCTTCAAAAGAGATAGAAAATAATGGAAAGAGAAAAAGATAAACTTAACCCTAATTTTTAAGCATGCAAGAATTTTTGATTCTATAATAATTTAAAAGTTTAATGAAGTAAAATTATCATCATGGAACTTGGGAAATGATGGTAATGATTTAGAAATAATATGATCTTGCATAATAAGTGGAGTTTCATCCACATTTTTTGAATATGTAACATAAACAAATTATATTTAAATAAGGATTTACTGAGATACTAAATATATTTTCTTATCTCGATCATTTCATTATCTTGGCCATTAAAGCTACTGAGATACTAAATATATAGTAAAACAATACATTACATAGATTAAATACCTAACAAGAAGCACCTGTAAAAATGATTGTGAAAAATGGGGTCAACACTTCTACCACTAATGCCATAGTTCACTTAAGTTCAGTTAATACAATAATGTTTTTTGGCCTTCAAAAGAAAGAGAGAAAATTTGAGAGAAAATAATGGAAAGAGAAAAAGATAAACTTCACCCTAATTTTGAAGCATGCAAGAATTATTAATTCTATAACAATTTAAAATCATATAGAAGTAAAAGTATCATCATGAAACTTTGTAAATGATGGTAATGATTTTGAAATAATAGGCTCTTATACAATAAGTGTAGTTTCATCCACAGTTTTTGAAGATGTAACATAAGCAAATTGTCTAATAGGGATTTGACTCCTTAATTTTTATCCCCCCCTTATAAATACCTTTGAGATAATTTTATTCACCAATTCAAATACCTATGAGAGTGAGTTGTCTTTCTTGAACTTATAAACTAATATTTGGAAATGAATTTAACCCACAAATGGTAATTAAAATAAGTGACACACAATCATACCTAATAACTCAATGACCTATTGGGAAAGGATTTTGTGTGCTTATCTAACTTATGATTATGTGAGGGCATAAATAGTCTACCTCAGAACACTTAAGTCTATATATAGTATTTATATCTATATAATTTTCATTTATATATTGTATCTAAATGTAGATTTGTATAATTTAAGGAATTTCATTCCAATAAAATAGAAATAGACTCATCGTAACAAATTACACTTGATGGGTCTCCTACCATGGGTTTTGGATCACATCTAGGGGATCATCACTATTAGAAAATATTCAATAATCCACTATAAGACCATAGTACAATAAAAAATATAGAAGTTAAAATATGGAAATAGAAGTAAAATTATCATCATGAAACTTTGAAACCGATGGTAATGATTTAGAAATAATTATTAGGCTCTTGCATAATAAGTGAAGTTTCATCCACATTTTTTCAAGATGTAACATTATTAATTATTATGAGAAATAAGTGGTGATGGTCTAATAGTATGCATACACATTGGAATATATGGTGTCTTTTGAACATATCTGTCCACTTAAAATTTTTATCAAATTTCTAAACTCAAAATTCTTTTTTGTCATTTGTGTTTTTTTAGAACCATTGTAACAAAATAATTTTTCCATTGAAATCACTAAGATAAAACCTAATCACCCAAAACTGAGCTCCTTATCCAGTGAATATAGATGCCCTCTGATTAAAACTAAGGGAGTTATAATTTTGACATAGAGATTGTGTTAATGATTTAGAAATAATAGGCTCTTACATAATAAGTGAAGTTTCATCCACATTTTTTGAAGATGTAACATAAGTAAATTGTCTAATAGGGATTTGACTCCTTAATTTTTAGACCCCTCCACATAGGAATACCTTTGACATAATTTAATTCACCAATTTAAATATTTGTGAGGGTGAGTCACCTTTCTTAAACTTACAAACTAATATTTGGAGATGAATTCAACCCTAAAATGGTAATTAAAATAAGTGCACAAAATAATACCTAGTAACTCAAAGACCTCTTGGAAAAGGATTTTGTCTGCTTATCTAAATTATGGTTATATGAGGGCTTAAACAATCTACCTCAGAACACTTAAGTCTATATATAGTATTTATATCTATAGAATTTTCATTTATAGATTGTATCTAAATGTACATTTATATAATTTAGGGAATTTCATTACAATAAAATAGAAATAGACTTGTCACAACAAATTACACTTGATGGGTATCCTACCATGGGTTTTGGATCACATCTAAGGGATCATCAAAATTATAAACTATTTAATAATCCACTACAAAACTATAGAATGATAAAAATTATATAAGTTCAAATATTAAATTAGAAGTAAAATTATCAACATGAAACTTTGGAATCGATGGTAATGATTTATAAATAATTATTAGGCTCTTGCATAATAAGTGGAGTTTCATCCACACTTTTTGAAGATGTAATATTATTAATTATTAGGGGAAAAAAATGGTGGTGGTATAATAGTAGGCATACACATTGGAATAGATGGTGTCTTTGTAACATATATGTCTACTTAAAATTTTTATCATTTTTCTAAACCCAAAATTTGTCTTGGTCGCTTCTAATTTTTTTAGCACCATTGTAACAAAAGCAATTTCTCCATTGCAATCACCAAGATAAAACTTGATCACCCACAACTGAGCTCCTTATCCAATGAACATAGATGTCCCCTAATTGAAACCAAGAGAGTTACAATTTTGAGGTAGAGATTGTGATAATAATTTAGAAATAATAGGCTCTTGCATAATAAATGGAGTTTCATCCACATTTTTTGAATATGTAACATAAGCAAATTGTCTAATAGGGATTTGAATCTTTAATTTTTAGCCCTCCCCTTAGGAATACCTTTGAGATAATTTAATTCACTAATTCAAACACCTGTGAGGGCAAGTAATCTTTCTTAAACTTACAAACTAATATTTGGAGATGAATTCGACCCCAAAATGGTAATTAAAAAAGGTAACATAAAATCATACCTAGTAACTCAAAGACCTCTTAGAAAAGGATTTTGTGTGATTATCTAATTTATGATTATGTGAGGGCATAATCAGTCTATCGCATAACACTTAAGTCTATAGATAGTTCTTTTATATATAGATTTTCCATTTATAGATTATATATAAATGTATAATTGTATAATTTAGGGAATTTCATTTCAATAAAATAGTAATAGACTCGTCACAATAAATTACATTTGATGGGTCTCCTACCATGAGTTTTGGATCACATCTAGGGGATCATCATAATTAGAAAATGCTTAATAATTTGCTACAAGACTATAGTACAATGAAAATTATATAAGTTTAAATATGGAAATAGAAATAAAAATTATCATCATAAAACTTTGTAACTGATGGTAATGATTTAGAAATAATTATTATGCTCTTGTATAATAAGTGGAATTTCATCCACTTTTTTTTAAGATGTAACATTATTAATTATTAGGAGAAACAAGTGATGGTGGTATAATAGTAGGCATACACATTGGAATAAATAGTGTCTTTCAAACATATATATCCACTTCAAATTTTTATCATATTTCTAAACCTAAAATTCTTCTTGGTTGCTTCTAATTTTTTTAGCACCATTGTAACAAAAGCAATTTCTCCACTGCAATCACTAAGACAAAACTTGATCACCAAAAACTGAGCTCCTTATCTAAAAAATACATATGCCCCCTAATAAAAACCAAGGGATTTGACATTTTAAAGTAGATATTGTGCTAATTATTTAGAAATAATAGACTCTTGCATAATAAGTGGAGTTTCATCCATATTTTTTAAAGATGTAACATAAGCAAATTGTTTAATAGGGATTTAACTCCTTAATTTTTATCCCCCCCTTATAAATACCTTTGAGATAAGTTAATTCACCAATTAAAATATATGTGAGGGCAAGTCACCTTTCTTGAACTTACAAACTAATATTTGGAGATGAATTTGACCCTAAAATGGTAATTAAAATAAGTGACACAAAATCATACCTAGTAACTCAAAGACCTCTTGGAAAAGATTTTATGTGCTTATCTAAATAAAGGTTATGTGAAGGAAAAATAAATCTATCTTAGAACACTTAAGTCTATATATAGTATTTATATATATAGACTTTCCATTTATAGATTGTATGTAAATGCAGATTTATATAATTTAGAGAATTTCATTTCAATAAAATAACAATAGACTCGACGAAATAAATTACACTTGATGGGTCTCCTATCATGGGTTTTAGATCACACTTAAGGGATCATAAAAATTAGATAATGTTCAATAATCCATTACAGGACCATAGTACAATGAAAATTACAGAAGTTAAAATATGGAAATAAAGTAAAATTATCATCATGAAACTTTGGAGTCGATGGTAATGATTTATAAATAATTATTAGGCTCTTTCATAATAAGTAGAGTTTCATCAATATTTTTTAAAGATGAAACATTATTAATTATTAGGAGAAACAAGTGGTGGTGGTAGAATAGTAGGCATACACATTGTAATAGATGGTGTCTTTCAAACATATATGTCTACTTCAAATTTTTATCATATTTTAAAACCTAAAATTCTTCTTAGTTTCTTCTAATATTTTTAGTACCATTGTAACAAAATCAATTTGTCCATTGCAATCACCAAGACAAAACTTGATTACCTACAACTGAGCTCCTTATCCATCAAATACAGATGTCCCTTGATAAAAAACAAGGGAGTTAAAATTTTGACATAGAGATTATGCTAATGATTTAGAAATAAAAAGGCTCTAGCATAATAAGTAGAGTTTCATCCATATTTTTTTAAGATGTAACATAATCAAATTATCTAATAGGTATTTGACTCCTTAATTTTTAGTGATCCTACCTAGGAATACCTTTGAGATAATTTAATTCACCAATTCAAATACCTGTGAGGGTGAGTCACCTTTCTTAAACTTAAAAACTAATATTTTGAGAGAAATTTGATCCCAAAATAGTAATTAAAATAAGTGACACAAAATCATACCCAATAACTCAAAGACCTCTTGGAAAAGGATTTTGTGTGTTTATCTAAATTATGGTTATGTGAGGGCATAAGTAGTCTACGTCAGAACACTTTAATAAGTCTATATATAGACTTTCCCTTTATAGATTGTATCTAAATGTAGATTTGTATAATTTAAGTAATTTCATTTCAATAAAATAAAAATAGGCTCATTGAAACAAATTACACTTGATGGGTCTCCTACCATGGGTTTTAGATCACATCTAATAGATCATCAAAATTAGAAAATGTTCAATAATTTTCTATAAGACCATAGTACAATGAAATTATAGAAGTTTAAATATGAAAATAAAAGTAAAATTATCATCATGGAATTTTGGAACAAATTGTAATTATTTAAAAATAATTATTATGCTCTTTCATAATAAGTGGAGTTTCATCTACATTTTTTTGACAAATTCATCACCCATAACTGTGCTCCTTATCAAGTGTAAATTTCTCCATTGCAATCACCAAGACAAAACTTGATCACCCACAACTAAGCTCCTTATCCACTGAATACAGATTCCCCCTAATCAAAACCAAGGGAGTTATAATTTTGATGTAGAGATTGTGTTAATGATTTAGAAATAATATTCTCTTGCATAATAAGTAGAGTTTCATCCATATTTTTTGAAGATGTAACATAATAAAATTGTCTAATAGGGATTTGACTCCTTAATTTTTATCCCTCCCTCAGGAATACCTTTGAGATAATTTAGTTCGCCAATTCAAATACCTATGAGAGTGAGTTGACTTTCTTGAACTTACAAATTAATATTTGGAGATGAATTCGACCCAAAAATGGTAATTAAAATAAATGACACAAAATCATACCCAGTAACTTAAAGACCTCTTAGAAAAAGATTTTGTGTGCTTATCTAAATTATGGTTATGTGAGGGCATAAGCAGTCTACCTTAGAACACTTAAGTCTATATATAATATTTTTATATATAGACTTTCCATTTATAGATTGTATCTAAATGTAGATTTGTATAATTTAGATAATTTCATTTTGCTAAAATATCAACAGACTCATCACAATAAATTACACTTGATTGGTCTCCTATCATGGGTTTTAGATCACATCTAAGGGATCATCAAAATTAGAAAATTTTCAATAATCCCTTACAAGATAATAATACAATGAAAATTATATAAGTTTGAATATGGAAATAGAGGGAAAATTATCATCATGGAACTTTGAAACTGATGGTTATGATTTAGAAATATTTATTAGGCTCTTCCATAATAAGTAGAGTTTTATCCACATTTTTTGAAGATGTAACATTATTAATTACTAGGAGAAACAAGTGTTGTGGTATAATCATAGGCATATACATTGAAATAGATGATGTCTTTTGAACATATATTTTCACTTCAAATTTTTATCATATTTCTAAGCCCAAATTCTTCTTTATCGCTTCTAATTTTTTTAACGCCATTGTAATAAAAGCAATTTCTCCATTGCAATCACCAAGACAAAACCTAATCACCCACTACTAAGATCCTTATCCAATAAATATAGATTTTCCTTGATTGAAACTAAGGGAGTTACAATTTTGTCATAGAGATTGTGCTAATGATTTAGAAATAATAGGCTCTTACATAATAAGTGGAGTTTCATCCACATTTTTTGTAGATGTAACATAAGTAAATTATCTAGTAGGGATTTGACTCCTTAATTTTTAGCTCCCCCCTCAGGAATACCTTTGAGATAATTTAATTTGCTAATTCAAATACTTATGAGGGTGAGTCACCTTTTTTGAACTTACAAACTAATATTTGGAGATGAATTCGACCCCAAAATGGTAATTAAAATAAGTGACACAAAATCATACCTCAATGACCTCTTGGGAAAGGATTTTATGTGCTTATCTATATTATGGTTATGTGAGGGCATAATCAATCTACCTCAAAACACTTTAATAAGTCTATATATAGTATTTTTATATATAGACTTTCCATTTATAGATTGTATCTAAATGTAGATTTGTATAATTTAGGAAATTTCATTTCAATAAAATAGCAAAAGATTCATTGTAATAATTTACAATTGATGGGTCTCCTACCATGGGTTTTGGATCACATCCAGGAGATAATCAAAATTAAAAAATGTTCAATAATTTTCTACAAGACAATAGTACAATAAAAATTATAGAAGTTCAAATATGGAAATAGAATTAAAATTATCATCATGGAACTTCAGAATTGGTGGTATTGATTTAGAAATATTATTAGGCTCTTGCATAATAAGTGGAGTTTCATCCATATTTTTTTAAAATATAAAATTATTAATTATTAGGAGAAACAAGCGGTGGTGGTATAATAGTAATCATATACATTTGAATAGATGGTGTCTTTCGAACATATATGTCCACTTAAACTTTTTATCATATTTCTAAACCTGAAATTATTTTTTTTCACTTCTAATTTATTTAGCGTCATTGTTAAAAAAGTAATTTATCCATTCTAATCACCAAGATAAAACCTGATCACCCATAACTGAGCTCCTAATCCAATGATTACAAATGCCCCCTGATCAAATCTAAGGGAGTTGTAATTTTGACGTAGAGATTGTGCTAATAATTTAGAAATAATAGGCTCTTACATAATAAGTGGAGTTTTAGCCACATTTATTGAAGACATAAGTAAATTATCTAATAGGGATTTGAGTCCTTAATTTTTAGCCACCCCTAGGAATACCTTTGAGATAATTTAATTCACCAATTCAAATACCTTTGATGACAAGTCACCTTTCTTAAAATTATAAACTAATATTTGAAGATGAATTCAACTCCAATAAGGTAATTAAAATAAGTGACACAAAATCATACCCATTAGCTCAAAGATCTCATGGGAAAGGATTTTGTGTGCTTATCTAAATTATAGTTATATTAGGGCATAAGTAGTTAGCCTCAGAACATTTTAATAAGTCTATATATAGTATTTCTATATATAGACTTTCCATTTATAAATTGTATATAAATGCCGATTTACATAATTTAAGGAGTTGTATTTCAATAAAATAGCAATAGATTCATCGTAGCAAATTACACTTGATGGGTCTCCTACAGTGGGTTTTTGATCACATCTAGGAGATCATCATAATTAGAAAATGTTTAATAATCTGCTACAGGACCATAATAAAATGAAAATTATAGAAGTTCAAATATGGAAATAGAATTAAAATTATCATTATGGAGCTTTGGAATCGATAGTAATGATTTAGAAATAATTATTAGGCTCTTTCATAATAAGTGGAGTTTCATCCACATTTTTTGAAGATATAACATTATTAATTATTATGAGAAACAAGTGGTGGTGGTATAATAGTAGGCATGCACATTGGAATAGATGGTGTGTTTCAAACATATATGTCCACTTCAAATTTTTATCATATTTCTAAACCTAAAATTCTTCTTGGTCACTTCTAATTTTTTCAGCGTCATTGTAACAAAAGTAATTTCTCCATTGCAATCACCAAGACAAAATTTGATCGCCTACAACTATGTTCTTTATCTAGCGAATACAGATGCCTCCTAATCAAAACCAAGGGAGTTGTAATTTTGACATAGAGATTGTGTTAATGATATAGAAATAATAGGCTCTTACATAATAAGTGGAGTTTCATCCACATTTTTTGAATATGTAACATAAGCAAATTGTCTAATAGGGATTTGACTCCTTAAATTTTAGCTCCCCTTCCAAAGAATACCTTTGAGATAATTTAATTCACCAATTCAAATGCCTATGAGTCTAAGTCACCTTTCTTGAAATTACAAACTAATGTTTGGAGATGAATTCGACACCAAAATTGTAATTAAAATAAGGGACACAAAATCATACCTAGTAACTCAAAGACCTCTTGGGAAAGGATTTTATGTGCTTATCTAAATTATGGTTAGTGAGGGCATAAGCAATCTACCTTAGAACACTTAAGTCTATATATAGTATTTCTATATGTAGACTTTTCATTTATAGATTGTACTTAAATGTAGATTTGTATAATTTAGGGAATTTCATTCCAATAAAATAACAACAAACTCATCGTAACAAATTACATTTAATGGGTCTCCTACTATGGATTTTGGATCACATCTAGGGGATCATTAGAATTAGAAAATATTCAATAATCTACTACAACACCATAGTACAATGAAAATTATAGAAGTTTAAATATGAAAATAAAAGTAAAATTATCATCATATAACTTTGGAACCGATGGTAATGATTTAGAAATAATTATTACGCTCTTGCATAATAAGTGGAGTTCATCCAGATTTTTTGAAGATGTAACATTATTAATTATTAGGAGAAATAAATGGTGGTGGTATAATAGTAGACATACACATTTGAATAGATGGTGCCTTTTGAACATATATGTCTACTTCAAATTTTTATCATATTTCTAAACCCAAAATTCTTCTTGGTTGCTTTTAATTTTTTTATCACCATTATAACAAAAAAAAATTATCCATTTAAATCACCAAGACAAAACCTAATCACCCACAACTAAGCTCTTTATTCAATAAATATAGATGCCCCTTGATCAAAACCAAGGGAGTTGCAATTTTGACGTAGAGATTATGCTAATGATTTAGAAATAATAGGATCCTACATAATAAGTGGAGTTTTATCCACTTTTTTTAGATATGTAACATAAACAACTTGTCTAATATGGATTTGACTCCTTAATTTTTATCCCCCCAAGAATACATTTGAGATAATTTAATTCATAAATTTAAATACCTATGAGGGTGAGTTGCCTTTCTTGAACTTATAAACTGATATTTGGAGATGAATTTGACCCCAAAATGGTAATTAAAATAAGTGACACAAAATCATACCTAGTAACTCAAAGACCTCTTAGAAAAGGATTGTGTATGCTTATCTAAAGTATGGTTATGTGAGGGCATAAATAGTCTACCTTACAACACTTAAGTCTATATATATATATATATATATATATATATATATATATATATACTTTCCATTTATAGATTGTATCTAAATGTAGATTTGTATAATTGAGGGAATTTCATTCCAATAAAATAGCAACATATTCATCACAACAAATTACACTTGATGGGTCTCCTACCATGGGTTTTGTATTACATCCAAGGGATAATCAGAATTAGAAAATGTTTAATAATCTATTACAAGACCATAATACAATGAAAATTATAGAAGTTTAAATATGGAAATAGAATTAAAATTATCATCATATAACTTTAGAACCAATGGTAATAATTTAGAAATAATTATTAGGCTCTTTCATAATAAGTGGATTTTCATCCACATTTTTTGAAGATGTAACATTATTAATTATTAGGAGAAACAAGTGGTGGTGGTATAATAGTAGGCATACACATTAGAATTGATGGTGTCTTTTGAACATATTATATGTTCACTTCAAATTTTTATCATATTTCTAAACCAAAAATTCTTCTTAGTCGCTTATAATTTATTTAGCATCATTATAACAAAAGTAATTTCTCCATTACAATCATCAAGATAAACCCTGATCACCTAGACCTGAGCTCTTTATCTAGCAAATATAGATTCCCCCTAATCAATACCAATGGAGTTATAATTTTGATCTAGAGATTATGCTAATAGGCCATCTCTTTACACAAAAAATTCAAGCCATCATAGACTAAAGAATTTCATGATGATTCACATCTCAATAGGTTTGCACTCACAATTATTTTAAATGAAATTATTTTAACATTATAATGGGTTTAGAATAACTAGTAGGTTTAATTGTCAATTTATACTCTTTTGCTTCACATAATCCCTCTTAATCCCCCCCCCCCTCACACACAAATTATATTAGTTATTAAATAAATATAATTGACATATAATATATATCATAATATTTTTATATGTATGCTTGACATAGTAGGTTGAGAATATTCAAAAGTGATAATCCAACATAATTGACAGGTTGGATTCTTAATTAATTATCAAGGACATTGACACACATGACATAAAATTATTAAAAGAAGTGAATACAAGTATCTAGGCAAGTATATGTATGCATTTGGATCGTATGTTAATTTTTAAAACCTATCAATAAAGGGAAGGATATTTTGCATTCAAGGACTTTACAAATCTCATGAAGAATGACATGATTCGTATGAGAGGTAAGAAACTTAGTAGATTGAAGATAAGATAAAATATGTATTATGCATTTGATGAAATATTTTCACCATTACTAGATTTTCATGATGAATAAAAATAATACAATCATTTATATTCATGCACATAGTTATGATCTTAAGTATGGGTCTATGGTAATAGGTCGAAGGAACTTTTGTCTAATTCTCTTTGATCTTGAAGTAATTTCATTGACTATGTTACAAAGTTCAAACCTATGGATATTATGGTTATATGTTGACACAAAACTTCATTCTAATCTTAGATACTATGGTAATTGTATTCTCAAGAGGCACACTCCATGGACAACTGAGAAATCTAAATCAAGATTGAATTTTCTAAACATATCCTAGAGTGTAGCAAATGACTCATTTTTTCTATGTAAGAAGTTGATACCCAAATTAGCCTTGTATAGACCAACATGACATTATATATTACTTAAATACACTTTTCCCACACATCTTTTGATCTCTGTACTAGGATCCTATGATGGTGACATTTATCACCCCTATGGAGCTCCATATTCAATATTACACGCATCATTTAATCAACTGCATTAGGTTCATGTGGACCATAGCTCTTGGTAACATGCTCAAGATTTAAATCTTTTGTCAGGGTTTGAATTTTCAATACTTGTCACATTTCGTTAATTTGATGTGACTACTCCTCAAGTGCATTTGCATTTAGAAATAGGTGGGTTGAGTTTCTGATTCATTTAACATTATGGGGTCAAAAATATGATCATAGGTATGGATTTAAAAATCTATGGTGCTTCACCATGTGCGCAATATATGAGTTAGATTACTTTGAAGAGCAAATATATCAACCATTAATGTTTGGGAGGAATTAAATTAAAAGTTACAATCATGTATCATGAAGATGAAATCATGTATCACAAGCATTAAATTTGATGTTGTAGATGACACTTGGCATGGCATAGTTAGTACTAAAGCAAATGGACAATAAAATAATTTCAAGTAATGTAAATGATTAATTTTGTATCCCTTTAAACTTGGTTATAAAAATTCTATGAACTATTAAATTACATACAAATTATACAAAGAAATCAAGTCTATTCTACTTTACAAAATGACTCTCAAATTTTAGTTAACCATCAGGTATTTTGAGCTACAATTTAAATTAGTGATATATAATTCTTTTGTTGAATAGATTCAAATTATGCTAAATCAAAAATAAATATTTATCCTATTTAGTTTATTTCTCTAGTTTATTAAGACCAATAACTTCAATTTTGAAGTCTAACTCTGAGATGTGTTTCTTGGTGTTTCTAACTGCAGGTGCTGTAAAGTGAGTTGGAGATGTTTTCATCAGTTTTTAAAGATAAAATTGGTTGGAATTTTTGACTTATGTATACTGTGACCTTACTGGCAATTTTTTGTAATGCATAGTTACTAATATGCATGTATTCACTCACCTATAGTTAGCTCCAATTTTTGTAATATAATGTTAGAAACTCTTTATTTCATATAATATGAATTCATTGTTTCCAACTGTAGTTTTGTATCAAATCATATTTTAATTTATTTATTTTTAAATAACTTATTTTTAATTAAAATACTCATAATTTTTTTGAGCAACGTATATTGCATAAATTTTTAAAGAATGTAGGATTGTAAATTAGGAAAAATAATCCTACAATTTCTCAATATCACACCCTCAAAAATAATTAGCAATCCCCTAGCACATGACCCTACCTTACTATAGATGAATTTTATTACATGGTAACATGTCAAATTGATAGATGGGAATCTTATAGAGAGAGATGTAATTCTTATAGAATGATAATAATAAATTATTAGTGGTTAGTTTGAGAGATAAAAAGGAAAAAAAGAAAAAAAATCTCATTATTTAGTAATCTAAAAACCAATGTGCCATTTCTAATGTAATTCAAACATTTTCCAATCCACTACACCACCATTCATTGATGAAAAAGAAATTTTAGGACTAATAGTGGATGGTTATGATGTCCCACCTTCTAACAACAATGATGAGGTTCCTTCATATTTTTTGAGGAAAATTTAATGCAAGTTTAATATCTTGAATGAAATTCTTTATTAATTTTATTATTAAGAGTTTTTAAGACCAATAAAAAACTTTTGATAAGAGAGGTTGGGTGCATATGATATGCCTAATCAACATGTGAGAATCTATATCAAATAACCAATTTTGCCTGAGACAATCCCTTATATAGTGAAGGATGTTGTAGAGATTGATAATTTACATACACTTACTACATTTACTGACACCCTCTTGTAACATACTGATGCTTATGAGAGTGGACATGGAGATGGTCCAACTAACACTGCTACTCAACCACACTAATGTAGATCTTATAGTGCTTTATGCACTAGAACTTAAATTAGATGAGGAGAAGGATTTGATGTAAACCAATTATGGTAGTGTTTGTATTTGGATAGATGATATGGTTTTGACCCCTGTTATAAGAAACATTATGTCTAATTATATGGGGCATGATCAAAGTTAAAAATTCAAAAGAACTCAAAGCAAGCATGGAAATGACAAGTGTCAAAACTATGGGCCATGAAGTAAAGCTTGAGCATCTTCTTAAATATCGATGGTACACGGTCGAGCATACACATTTTGATCAATGGTATGTGGATTAAAGGACATAATCCATTAGCTCAATGTCAAATGGAGTGCATTCATCTAGGCAAGGAAGATCCAATGATGTGAGATAAAGGTGGACTTTTCAAAAAATCTAGAACAAATGCAATGGTGATAAGTGTCACAATCATGAGGAGTATCATAAGATAGCCAATGGAATTTGAACCCTCAGATCAAGATTAATAGTTCATGTTGATCCATGAAAGTAAATCTAATGGTGTGAGGTGAAGAGGATTTTATCAAAGGGCAACTGTCACTTTTAAATATTAATGAGCTATATGCTATGGAGATGCCATGATGACACCACATAAGAAAGACATGACAAATTTGAAGATTTTTTGGACTTGTGAAAGGAAAAGGTATAAATGTTTGATCAAAATAAAATCTAAGGCATGAAACTCATAATTTGGACTCGCTTCTACCATTAGAGCTCTGCATAAACCTTCAAAAAATCCCTAGCAAGTACAAGAACCCTACAATCATTGTAATCAAGCCAATGAGATTTAGATTGTTACTTGTGCAAGGATAATGCAATTTAGGAGCTGAATTACAATCCACTAGTGAGAAATTTGATGAAATTCACAACCATGACATCTCAAAGAGGTGTTTTTAAGGAGGATGTCAAGCTTTACTTGACCTTAGATTATATTATATAATATATATTTTAAATAAATATTATATATTTTAATATAATATATATAAATATCATTTTAATATATTAAATATCACTTGCCTTCAATTTGACTTGACTATTTCCAAGGTGAATTATGTTCAGAAATAGACAAGAGTCCTCAATGAATTTGAAATTCAAATTAACACTGAAAAATGGGGTTCGTATAATTTTCACACATTTTTAAGAGGAACAAAAACCATCAAATATGTTTGACCAGATATATTCTTATTCTTATATATTCTTAGTTTTTGTCTAGAACATACACTATAGAGCATTGACAGATCAAAATAGAGTAGGTTGTATAGTGTCTGAAGCATTGACCATATTTGTAACTATCATTTATGTAGATCCTTATTTTTATATATTTAATCTTAATAGTGTTCAATATATATATATATATATATCAATATTAGGGTTCTATAGGACCCTTGTCCTCTATTAAAAAATGCAAAGTTTTATAAAATAACTAAAAAATTCCAAGTAAAAACATCATGGCCAAACAAGAACCAAATATACCAAACAACCAAAAGACTCAAAAAGAATTCACATTAGTTCTTTTAGACATATGAATACCAACAATAGGATCAAAGTTATTAGTTGGTGGAAAAATAGTCTAAAAGATTGATTATCTTTCCCTTTTTACCTTTTTTTCTTTTTTACCTCTTACCACACTCCTTATTCTAAGTTTACCATAACCAATTGGATATCATGATTCATAATTTCTGAATTTAACTTTATATGCATCTCTTTGTCTGAATCTGAGCTTTCATATTCATGGCCTCTCTTCACTCCCCCAACTATCTTTTTTAAGGGAAAATTCTAGGGTTTTTCAATTACCCACACATTAGACTCAACTTATTTTTCATAAACACCTTGTTATTCTTTATTATTATCTCCAAATTCTATATTTTCCTAAAATTATGGTTCTTGAAAACACTCTTCAACAACTACTACTGGATCTGGAATGCGTTCAATATATTTTTTTGCTCTATCTAAAATGTGTGATTTATTTGTGTTTACTTGGCCCTTTTATTCATTATTTATCACTTTATGTTATGAAATCGCTAAGATTTAGATTATTGTAATATTTTTGACCCTATAGGAGTGTGCCTAATAGTGATGTCAGTGAGCCATCTACTGAAGGAACATGCATATGACTATTGTTTAGGCAAATAGGGTTTTAAAATATTTGTAACACTAAAATTTTATGAAATAATATAATAAATATAATTCCAAATACTCTTCATGTATATACTTCAATCAATTTTTAATAAAAAATAGTACAATTTTTAAGAATTTGTGTCGAGCTTAGGGAGGCCCTAGGTTGGCTTAGGTAATATAGAACCCTGTTGTAAAGCCCAGTACAAAAATAAAAGAGGTAAAAGAAGTCAAGTGGGTGCATAAGACAAAAATAGGTAGACTTGAGGTTCAGTTGTAATTCAATATCGGTAGACTCCTTTTTTGGTTTAAATTCTATGAAAATAGTTGCACAATAATTACTTTGTACCTTTTTTGATCATCTTCATCATCTGGTCAAAACTAACCAATTACGTATATTTAGCCATAAACCATGCAGTTCAAATGTCCTTCCTTATAAATCAATGAGCATGAATAGTTAGTCAAAATAAAACTCAATTGTGCATAAAGTGGTGAGCCATTACAATCCAAAAAATTGTTAGTTGCATCCATGATAATAGAAAACATAAGATAATATAAAACAATGGCTACAATAATGAAACAATAGAGATTACTAGGGTTGTTTAGTGTTTACTGCTATTGATTATTATTTATTTATTACTTATTATGTGTAGAAAACCAATAGGGACCCAAATGATGAATGTTAGGATGATTCAAGCTGACATTTTTAAATAATTATAATCAAATAATCTTAATAACAATAGTTTTAGATTTAAAAAATTATAGATAATCACCCAGACCAACCAAAAGGACCAACTTATAACCTGACAAGGACCCATTAATGTCTAAATGCTCTTTTCACTTGGAATACAGTGAGATTAAGGACCAGATAATTTAAATAAAGTAATTATAGCATCTATTAGTAATTAAATATATATGTTTAATGTGTGAGACTAAATTGGATATGGTGAGATTCGCTTGACATGATTTACATGCTAATAGAAATTAATACTTTATGATAATTAATATATTTTATGTTCCCATTGGATGTCAAATCCTATTTGAGTAGCCTCGTTGGTGTAAAAAATCTCCAGTAGTCACATCTTAATAAATAAATCCTTGTTTAAGTACTCTTTGAGAATGTGAGATTAATATGATGCTATTTGAGTAATTAATCTTGTGATCAATGTCAAGATCATTTTAAAATAATGTGATGGAGATTAAAATGGTGACATTTGAGTGATTCATATTATGCCAACGTGTCAATGATGATACTTTTTAGAATTTAATAGAAGGTTCATTCTTAATTGGCATGTTATCATTTAAGAGTGATCTATTTTTTTACATATAAATATATTGCAGACTATTTAACATGTTTCGACATTAGTTTCATTATATAATTGTGAATGCCAAAACATCAAATAAAATGGCAATCGAGTTTGAACTAGATTTAGCTTATTCAAGGATCGATATCAAAATACACACGAATATCACCCTACCATAATGGTAGGGTTCTTTTAGATGAAATGAACCTTTACTCTATAGGATTCATGGGGAGTTTATTCTTTTGAGGGATTGTATTTTATATTCAGTAATTACTCTTTCAATAAGTATATTTTTTCACATATGAAAGAGTCTTAGTTTTAAGGAAATTGTGATAACAGTTATGACTTTATTGTGGAGCTGGAGATTCTTCTATTGTAAAATTGGATGCTAAATATTTTGATGATGAAAATTGGATTTTGAATCCTAGCATGGAAGATTTGAAGCCTAACATAGAAAATTTTAAGCCAACATGGAAAATTTGAAGCATGGAAAGTAGAAATTTTGCTATTATGAGTCTTGTGAATAGTTATAGATGTACAAGTTTGATATTATGATTCTTTTAAACAATTGTAGCTGTATACAAGTTTATGCATCATAAACAAGTTATAATAGTATTTTAGGTGAATTTAATATATGTGAATTCTATGTTTTATTGCTATAACTCTGCCCTCCCTTATTTCATCTCTTCTTATATGTTTATTTAGAGCATTTCTAGCATTGTTATTTGGTCTGGACTATCTCCATAGTCTCAATATTTTGTTTTACTTAGTCTTGTTGGTTTCTACCCACCTAGGCTTGTACATTCTATTTTTTTAACATAGATAGAAATTAGACTTGTGAGTAGTTGACCTTATAAAAAGAAAGAGGTCATCAAAGGAGTCAAGTGGGTATATAAGACAAAAATGGGTATACTCTACCAATTATAATTCAATATGGGTAGACTCCTTGTTTGATTTACATTCTATGGAAAATAGTCACATAATAATTACTTTGCACAATTTTTGATCATCTTAATCATCTACTGAAAACTAACCAATTGTGTAGATTTAGCTAATAAACCATTCATTTCAAATTTCATTCCTTATAAATAAATGAGCATGAATAGTTACTCAAAATTCATCTCAATTGTGTATAAAGTCTTGAGCCATTACAATCCCAAAAAATGCTTGCCCCATTCATGATAATAGAAAACATAAGATAATATAATAGATAGTCTCCCATAGCTTTATACAATGGCATTTGCTAGAATAATTGACTATACCCCCACCTATAATTAAGATTTAAAATTTTGGAGCTAAGTAAATTAAATAGTTCAATTGAGTAGCCAACTTAATGTTTATGAATTTATGTGTACTCTCAGAATAAATAAATATAGTTGACTTCTATTTCTTGAGGAAACTGACCACCTTAATATTTGTATAAGTATTAATACCTAAAAGTGCATGACATGAAATAGTAGGTTGAAAATATTTAGATTCATCCTCAAGTCCTTCCAGACTGTTGATGTGTGTTTGTGTCAAGGATGTAATGTGAATAACAGAATAACATTTATTAGATTATAGGGACAAAATGAATATGGTAGTGACATCTTGGGGCTTCACTCAGTTTTTCTAGAGAGATTATGTGGTTAAAAATTACCACCTTCTAGTCTACAAGCAAACCGTACTTAGGGACAATAAGAATTTGGTATGACATAATCTACCTAAATTTTTTATGATGTAAATTGCTTTGTATTTATCAATATAATCCCAAACTCTTAAAAAAAATAGATATACATAATGAGCATTAATCTAAAGTGATTCATGTTAAAAAATTTCAAAAATAGGGAGTAATGTAGGGGGAAAATAAAGTTCCCTTGCAACAACAAAGACCAACAGATCTCCTTTGATTTTTTTAGCAACCCAGATAACACCCAGTCAAAATCAGATTACTTAGATCTGATTTATATCTAGACTAACATTGGAATTATCTAAGGCTATGGTATTCCTTTAGATATTGATTTTATAATTTAATTGCATTAGAGTTCAAATTTAACTCTGAATTTCCTTTTATTCACCATCAATTTTAGCTTTAAAGCTAATGTTTGTCACCTTTTGACATGTGGCACCTTCTAATTGTTCTTGAGTGCTATCAAAATTCAGATTAGTGTGATGAATTTTTTGTATTATGCCACATGGAATATATTTATTCATGTTGATCTCTTGGGTGGGGACCTCTTATTTTGGTTGGTTACAGAAGTGTCATGCATCATTGTCATAGGTAATTAGAGTTGGCATTAGGGTTCTTACAAAATAAAAAGGTGCCATGGTTATATCAAATCCCTTGAAAGTAAATTTTAAATAAACATGAAAGTTATTCCAAGGATACTTTAGGTATCTCCTAGGAGATAATTTTAAATAAAATTCCAATCATGTGCATGTTCAACATATCTCCTAGGAAAGAAAATTCTAATAGTGTGCATCAGTGCTCTTTCCAAATAAAAATTTGTCATGGTTATATCTAATCCATTATAAGGACATTTATAATAAAAATAGAAGGTATTCCAAGGCCCTTTTAGGTATCTCTTATGAGATACCTTGAAATAAAATTCCAATCATGTGCATGTTCAAGGTATCTCCTAGGAGATATCTCGAAAGAAAATTCCAATAGTGTGTATGAGTGTTCTTGCCAAATAAAAAGTTATCATGGTTATATCTAATCCCTTGAAAGGACATTTTCAATCAAAATTAAAGGTATTCCAAGTAACTTCAAGGTATATCCTATGAGATACCATTAAATAAAATTACAATCATGTGCATGTTCAAGGTATCTCCTAGGAGATATCTCGAAAAAAAATTCCCATAGTGTGCATGAGTGTTCTTGCCAAATAAAAAGTTGTCATGGTTATATCTAATCTCTTGAAAGTACCTTTTAAATAAAAATGAAATTTATTCCAATGTCCTTCAATTTATCTCCTATGATATTCCTTGAAAAAAATTTCCAATTGTGTGCATGTTTAGGTATCTCCTAGGAGATATCTCGAAAGAAAATTCCAATAATGTGCATCAGTGTTCTTGCCAAATAAAAAGTTTTCATGGTTATATCTAATCCATTGAAATAAAATTTTAAATAGACATTAAAGGTATTCAAAGGCCATTTTAATTATCTCCCATGAGATACCTTAAACAAAAATTCCAATCATGTGCATGTTCAAGTATCTCCTAGGAGATATCTTAGGAAAGAAAATTTCAATAGTGTGCATCAGTGTACTTTCCAAATAAAAATTTGTCATGGATATATATAATCCCTTTCAAGTAAATTTTTAATCAACATGAAAGGTATTAAAATTAAATTCTAGGTATCTTTTATGAGATTAATTGAATAAAATTCCAATCGTGTGCATGTTTAAGGTATCTCCTAGGAGATATCTCGAAAGAAAATTCCAATAGTGTGCATTAATGTTCTTGCCAAATAAAAAGTTGTCATGGTTATATATAATCCTTGTAAAGTACCTATTCAATCAATATAGAAGGTATTATAATGCCCTTTTAATTATCTCCTAGGAGATACCTCTAGGAGATACCTTGAAATAAAATTCTAATCATGTGCATGTTCAAGGTATCTCCTAGGATATATCTCGAAAGAAAATTCCAATAGTGTGCATTAGTGTTCTTGCCAAATAAAAAGTTTTCATGGTTATATATAATCCCTTATAAGGAAATTTTCAATCATGGAAGGTATTACAAGGACCTTATAGGTATCTCCTAGGATATACCTTGAAATAAAATTTCAATCATGTACATGTTCAAGGTATCTCCTAGGAGATATCTTGAAAGAAAATTCCAATAGTGTGCATCATAATTATTGCCAAATAAAAAGTTATCATGGTTATATCAAATCCATTTAAATTACCATTTAAATTAACCTGGAAGGTATTCCAAGTCCCTTTTAGTTATCTCCTATAAGATATCTTGAAACAAAATTCTAATCATGTGCATGTTCAAGGTATCTCCTAGGATATATCTCAAAAGAAAATTCCAATAGTGTGCATCAGGGTTCTTGCCAAATAAAAATTTGTCATGGTTATATAAAATACCTTTCAAGGACATTTTAAATCAACATGTAAGGTATTAAAATGATATTTGAGGTATCTCCTAGGAGATACCTTGAAATAAAATTCCAATCATGTGCAGGTTCAAGGTATCTCCTAGGAGATTATCGAAAGAAAATTCTAATAGCGTGCATCAGGGTTATTACCAAATAAAAAGTTGTCATGTTTATATATAATCCTTTGAAATCAATTTTTCAATCAACATGTAAGTTATTCCAAGTCCCTTCTAGGAATATCTTAGAAGATACCTTGAAATAAAATTCTAATCATGTGCATGTTCAAGGTATCTCGTAGGAGATACCTCATTACAGTTACAACTACTTATGCAAATTATACTCATTTATACCATCACTAGGATATTTAAACTTTAATGATCATTTTTCATGGCTTGAACTCAATGTTTTCTCACTCATCAATTGACATGCACAAATGTCAATCTGTGGATCACAAATTCCCTGGGCTATTTCTTTCAATCCTTTTGTTGGACATTTGTTGTAAGCTTTGTGTCTCGGCCACTTTCTCTGAAGGAATTTATTTATGGATTTTTTGCATTGGAAAAAAAATCTAGGGAAATTATCATGGGAAATTTTCTCAAAATAATTAAGTCTATTATTTTCCTTGGATAATTTATTGCAAACAAAATGTTTGAAAGAATTCATGTCTTCAGGCTTTTGCTTTTGAATGGCATTTGTGACCCTTCAAGACTTTTATTTTGGACCAATTTCCTAAAGAAATAACCCTTTGGTAAAATCATATTGGGTCATTTTTTTAATAAATTACCCTTTGGGACTTTGTCTTGATATAATTTCCTAAAAATTGCCCTTTGAGAAAATTATATAGGACACTTTACTTGAAAAATACTCTTTGTAATTTTTGTTTGGTCCATTTTGTCAAAGAAGGATCCTTCAAGAAAAGTATTTTGGACTCTTTTCTGACTGAAATGACCTTTAGCCTTTACTGTAGACAAAATTTCCACAATAATTTGTGTCTTTGGGCCTTTTGTTTTGGATAAAATGTTTGAAATAATTCTTGATGCTAAGCCAAAAACCTTAAACAAATTTCCTGAAATAATTCCAACATAGCCAAATAAAGTGGAATTTTTTCTTTGAGGGAATGATTTTTGAGTTAGAAGATGAGAATGACAAGTATTAGAGATCCCAATTAATGGGATAGATTTGAAACATTTTAACTAACTTGCCTACCTCCCCCTTATACATAATTAGCTAGTTTTCTTTCCTATTTATGTGTTTCCTTTCCTTTGTTATTATTTCCCTTTGTTTTTTCCCTTTCCATGACTTTTCCTTTAAATAAGTGCCATTGGAATAAGTCTCTTGTCTATCCACCATGCATCCTCACCCAAGTCCTTCCAAATCCTTAAAAAACATTCTTTAAAAGATGGTTATCTACCCACCTCACCTACAATTAATGTTTGATGCTCCCTTTTGCATGACTCCCCATAATGATCACTACAAATCTATTACAAATGGATATTCAAGTATATTTGTCACCCTTATAATTTATGGGGCACCTGATTTCAAATTACCCATAATGATCCTACCTAGTAACATTAGTATATAAGTACCCTCACCTCATCTAAATCGATCACTTGAAGTATTAAAATCCTTAAAGAGTATTGAGCATTTGAGAAGATCAGAAGAGTCGAGCCTAGAAATTAAAAGAATAAGTGAATAAATATTCATTAATTTAGTATATCCTATAAGATAGGGAGCAATAGCAAAATTCTTAATAATGGATCCTTCTACATCTTCATTGGGAAGTGAGAAGCATCCCACATAATAGAGATCCCATGGGTTAGGTAGTAGGGGAGACCTCCCCCCAAATATGTTGTGACAAAATCTTATGCTTCTGCTCCTGCTCAGTAAAAAAATAAAGTACCTATTGTCAAAAAGGTTAGAGACCAAGAATTAGTCACTAATTTCATATATGATATCATAGATCCTAAGCTAGTCAGGAATCTAATTTTTTTGAGAAAAGGTGTCCATGCTCGAATGCTCAAAAGGGTCAGTAAGGAATAATATGATTATTTTGGATGTAGGATGAGAGACTACACACTGGCACAATACATGGTGCCCTATGTTCATCTATGCCCTGAGATAATTTCCCTCTACACAAAAATATATGATGCCAACACTAGCATAATTAATAGCAACACCCATTTGAGGGTGAAAATTAGTGTAGATAGTACCAGGAAGATGCTCTAGCTCCCAAGTGACCCCAAGGCCAATGTATGTACCATAGAGAGCCTTCAAAGTGTCTGGGACTCCCAAGTCCAAGATAAGTCATACTTCTTCCACTCCCTCTCAAGAGTGACATCATGGAGATACCACATCTACCCATCTCCTTGGTAAGCTTCTCTTCATAATACTTGAAAAACACTCTATCCATATTGGCCTTAATCTCAAGGATGGACTTCGATGCCAACATCGATGACTTTTAGTTAAGGGCACTCTTCCTCTTGACCATGGTACAAAAGAGATAGGTGTTCAGGATGGATTTTGTAAAATCCATCACCACCTCTATGAGGGATGCACTAGAGAATTTTTTGATGGTGGTAATATTTTATTACTCATCTTTCCTCTTGCATGTCATTTTATACCAACATCCCTAGTTCTTCTCCTCATACCTCAAACTCAAATCCCATGACATGGACATTTTCCCCAATGTGGTGACCCTAAACATTGTATGGACCCACATCCTATCTATCACTAGGGACTAATATGATTTTTTAGATATCTTTATGTCTCTAGTTCTCATCAACCTCAGCACAGAGGCCCTTAAATCCAAAATGATGCATGGACAATGTTCATAGCTCATCAAAAGCAAGGTCCCAGTCGACTGGTTATGGGGAACCCATTTTATATTCATTTGAGTGCATAGTTTTTAGGGAGAACCTTTTTATCTCCCGCATATGCTAAAAATTAAGACCTTGGCCCTAGATTTGGCTCTCCAATTTGATGTGGTGGACTCCATCTATGGAGCAGGTAAAAAGAAGAATGGAGTTTATGATGTCCCTTTCGTAAGAGATGGTATTATGATGGTAAAGAGGTAGAAAAGATGCCTAATCATGGCCAATCTGGTATAACTTGGCCTTAATTTAATAGATGACAAATGGAACTATGATCCATCTAGATTCATAGCATCCTTAAAGACCACTAATGCTCCCAAGCATCAAAACTGACCATATTTGGAATAGAAAAGGTCACCTATAAAGGACATCCTCCAAAATTATGTGGATCTATCATAAATCTCATTATATTCCATCAAGCCATAGGAGTCCTTATATGATGTGGTCTAGGCATATGGCCCATATAAAAAAAATTGAAGGGTATGAAGAATCAGCTCACCTAGTTAGATTAGAGAGAATAAAAAATAGCTACCTTCATAAAATATAGGTATGAAATCATGAATCCATACTATACTATTGATGTTGAAGATATGGATGAGACCTTTGGAAATATTTAGGACAAGCATCATCCATAGGAGGGATTAGTGAAATTAGAATCCTACCCTGAGATAGTAATAAGAGGAGAAGATAAAGAAGAAGAAGAAGAAGTGGAAAGAAATGTCCCTAGGGAAGAAGTGGAGATTGCATCATAGTAGTAGGAAGCTAAAATATTGGAAGTCTAAAAGCCTTCCACATGGCCACCTTCTATGTACCCATAACCTATGGCTCCATTATAGCAATAAATCCTCTCCATGTACCTCATGACTAGTTCACTGCAGTACAAGTAGCCTGAGGCAAACAAATTTAGCCCTCCATTAGAGCTAATGTAGAAGAAGATTCACTTGGTAGATCCCCTTATTTCCACCTTTTCCTCCCTCATTAAATCCACTTATCCATCTACTATCTCACCTCAGGTTATGGAACTATCTACTACCCAACCAATTATTTCCCTGGCCCACTCTCTTCTTCATCCACTCAACCCACCATCAAAATCTCACCACTTTCTCCTATGGTTTTGATCTCTTGATACATGCCCTTTTGACCCCTTTGCCTTCATTATCCTTTTCATCCTCCATCATCGTGAAATCACCATTCACCCCATCCCATGGACTCCCACCTTTCTCTCCTTCCACCCTCACACTCCATTTATTCACCTCCATGGGGACAAGGTCTACAACTTTACAGTAGCAGGTAACCATCCCATTCATGCTATCATAGTGAATACCATTCATAGGGGAGAGCATTCAAGTGTTAGAGTAGTAACATTAGTATATGGACTCAACAAGGAAATCTCACAAGGCCCAAATGGAGAAGAAAAGAAGAAAGTAGGCCAGCCATTATATAGACCCACATGCAGTCATTCTATGACCTTACAAAATAATCCCTTATGATTTCTCATCTGGACCTTTGATTAGTCAAGCCCCAAGGATATATGTAACCATGGGACTATGCCATACAATTTTTGGCCTCAATCCTATCTAGGCTAGACCCATTGACAAGGATGAGCTGATGGAGGAAATTCAAAAGTCTATAACCATGGAATACATCAAGGTAACCTAATAGTGAGAAAAGACCAAGTTGGAACTAACCAAGGTGAAGGCTATAGTCGACTGCCTCAATCTTAAGGCTAAGTCCAAAGATGTGGAATTTAACAAATAATTGTCTGGCCTTTAGATCTATCTCTAGTGAGAGATTCTAGGTGGAAGCCAACCTATGAGTGGCTATAGAAATTAAGCTACAGGAAAAGAGACTAAATTGGTGTAGACCCATTAATAGTTCTTAGATTCCAATTGGGATTTATGAAAATTATAGTAGTAGGTATCATAAGAATCTTTGGTCATGGACAAATAAATTGAGAAACTAAATAATGACCTTGTTTCTCATGTATAGGTCATGGAGATCCTCCCTATGGTTCAAAAACTATACAAATATTCTTGGGAGAGGATCAAGGTCACGGCCACAGACCTGAAGCCAACCCTTAATTTTATCATGGATTCATAAAATCTAAGCTCAAAAGTGAGTGCATTCATTGATTATGTCATTTCCTTCATGGATCCCAAGGTCCCAAATTCACAGCTCCTCATCCAAAATGTTTACAATGCTTTCGATGAAACATTGCAAGCAGCGAGGGTGGCCAAGAAAAGGTAGGTGGTGATAAAAGTCCATGAGTTTCTAGGCTGAAATAAGGAAGCCAATAAGTGAAAGGCATTACCAAATACCTTAGATTAAGTGGTCCAATATAGGTAGCGGCATATTAAACAACTAGTCTAACTAGGATTCCCCTCACCTTTCTTGGCAGATAACAATGTCCTCCCCAAGGACCAAATCAAAGCATTTTTGGAACAAAAGAAGAATGACTAGATAATTTTTATGGCTCTTAGTCAATCACCTAATGTCTTCAATGTGGATAATATATTACATGCACTTACCTAGCTTGAATTCCAAACACTGGTAATCATTTAGGGTTTGGGAAACATCTCTTTTAAGGAGATTATTGATTTGGATAGAGCCTTTGAGGCTCTCAAAAAGAAGACCCAACCTAAGGAAGAAGAGTGGATGCCTTTATAGGTGGCTCTTCAAAAATTGTGGGTTCTCAAACCTTCCTCCTATTTTGAAATTTTTCTTCAACTATATGCACACCAGAGTTTTAGTTCTCTCATCCATAGGTAGATGCCCCTATGAGTCACTAGGAACTGTGGATCAAAATCCATGTTTTGTTATTTTGGAGCAGTTCATCTTTTGTTTCAAATTCACTTGATGGAGCTAGTAGCTCCTTATCACCTTTACATGGTTCTCCTTTCAAGCTCCCCTTTTTTTAGGTCCCCTTTTTGAATGTTTACCTAAGTATTGGCCTACGTCTACTTCTTCCACATAGTAGCCTAATGCTCAGAAAAGTTTATGAATCTCTCTTTTCCCTTTGACAGAGTGCCCACCCAATACATGGTAGCCCTATTCTTGTAAAAACCATTTCATTTTTGGTTAGACCTTCAAGTGGCATTATTAGTTAGTCAATAAATAAATGAGGCCCACTAAGTAGTTTACTTGGTGAATACAATTTCAACACGTGGTGTCCCTATGCTCAGCCTTGCCAAAAGAAGTACCTAACTTCCTCAAGGAAATACCTACTTGACATGCATCACCCCCACACTTATCCAAGAGTAGTTTTGGTCTATCAGGATTTAAATTAGTGCCATTAGCTAGATAATATTAAAGGGGACCCACCAGTTGATTAGATACAATCTTATTCATGTGGTATCACCACAACCCTCCTAAGCTTTGTAACCTTAATAAAATAGAGTGGATGTACAATATCTAGGATCCAAAGGCTAACTACACTCATGAGCTTGAGTTCCTTTTTTAGTTACAATGGTGTCATCATTGGCATGAGTTTTAGGATTTCTTAGTGTCATCCTCCTGAGAGGTTGTCTCACCTATATATTCTAGGTGCTTTCTTTTTGAAAAGGGTTGGTTACCATTTTTGCTTATTTTAGCTATTTTGTATATCACCATTTGTAATAGAATAAGAGTAATAGTAGTTACCTTTTTTCCATTCTTCAACCTTAATAGGTGCCCCTCACAGAGATGTGAATGGACATTTTTTATGTGCCCTCAAGGCCTTCTGTATTCATTTGTCCATATAATAATGAAGAAGATGTGATATTCAATGTCAATTTGCATGGGGAATTATCTATGCCTATCATATCTTTTCCTCTGCTTCTATAATATCAATCTTTTCTTTTATTATAGATCTTAATTGATGTTTTATGTTTTTTTATGGTATGTAGTGTTTAAGGGTTTGATCTATTTTATACAATTATAGTTTAAGTATTTTAAATCTCTTGGTGCATCACCTTAGTTTTATGTTTAGTTTTATTTACATCTTTCTCTCCCTTTTCCACCCCAAAATTTGAATGAAGATATGGATTATAAAATCCCAAAGGTTGCTTTACAGACCCTATACAAGACTCTAAATTTATGGGGTTGATTTATTTTGGCCTGTGGGGAAAAATGGTCAACATGTTTGGAAATTTCCTAAGGGTGGCATATTTTTTATGCCATGACCAGTTGCCTAATCCTATCCATTAGGATATGGAGTCACAAGTATATAGGCTTGACATAAAAATTTCCTCTGCAATGCACCAAACAATAGAAAAGATATAGAAGTAGCAACACACAAGATAAGAAACTAAGAAAAAACACACTTGTGCTTCAAGAGCACTTATTTGAACACAACATGATAAGAAAGGAAATACACACCTAACCTAATATTTATAAAATAGACCTTAATCTCTCAATATTAGGGTTTTAAATGTATCCCATTCATAGGGATAGGTAGTTCTTCTTCCTTCATCCTTGCTAACTGAAAGGAGTTATTTTTATTACACTTGGTGATGACATATAGTCCACTCTATAGGGCATCAAATTTGGTATGCCTCCTTGGTTTTTCTCTATCTTCATATCATTTCAAGACTATGTCACCTTCCTAAAATTATCTTGGAGTTTCCCTCTTATCAAAAGACCTCTTCATCAGTACTTAGTGATGATACATGGCTTGATGAGCTTTACCTCTAATCTCACTTCTATTGGAATGTTCTCAAGTACCTCTATTTGATGTGCTAACTCTAAGGTAGGCATATCTTGAGAGATAGGAAATCTGGCTTCCCTTCCATAGACAAGAACAAAAGGAGGATTCCCTATTGACCTCTTGAGAGTTATCCTATCAACCCATAAGGTTGTCTTCAATTTGGTGTGCCAAGATCTTTGGTTATGATCCAAAGTTATTTTGATTATTTTGATCAAGTTCTTATTAGTATATTTAGCCAACCCATTACCTTTAGGGTAATATTTGGATGAAGTTCTCAAGAATATACCTTTGTTATTTACCTAATCAGTTGTCTTAGCACCCTTAAAAGAAATAACATTATCTAAAATAATAGGAGTGCCAAAACTTGTTATGATGCTCTCATAAAACTCAACATAGAATTTATTCCAAGGCCCTTCGATTTATCTCCTAGGAGATACCTTGAAATAAAATTCCAATCGTGTGCATGTTCAAGGTATCTCCTAGCATATATCTCAAAAGAAAATTCTAATAGTGTGCATTAGTGTTATTTCCAAACAAAAAGTTGTCATGGTTATATAAAATCATTTTCAAGTACATTTGCATTCAACATGGAAGTTATTCTAAGGCCCTTTTAGGTATCTCATGGGATATACCTTGAAATAAAATTCCAATCATGTGCATATTCAAGGTATAGGATATATCTCGAAAGAAAATTTCAATAGTGTGAACTAGTGTTCTTGCCAAATAAAAAATTGTCAGGGTTATATCAAATCCTTTACAAGGACCTTTTTAATTGAAATAGAAAGTATTCCAATACTCTTAGAGGTATCTCTTAGGAGATAACTTGAAAGAAAATTTGAATCATGTGCATGTTCAAGGTATCTCCTAGGAGATACCTCGAAGGGAAATTCTAGTCATGTGCATCGAGGTTCTTTTGAAATAAAAAGGTGTCATGGTTATATAAAATCCCTTGTAAGGAAATTTTCAATCAACATGGAAGGTATTCCAAGGCCCTTCGAGGTATCTCCTAGGATATACCTATTGGTGTGGGTTTTTTGCACACTACAACCATAACAAGGTAGCCTCTAACATTTTAGGATTTCAATGGAGGTAAAATCCACTCAAAAAAGGAGGGTAGGATAAGGAAAAAAAGAAAGATCCTATGGTTTTTAGGAACTACTCCCCTAAATATTTTCTAAAAGGATAACTTTTCTCAAAACCTATGTCAGTTGTTAGCAACAATTACATACATAGAGTCAGACACGGCTAAGAAGTCTGAGAAGATAGAGATGCAAGAAATTCAAAAGCCTTAGACAAAGGTTGCTTCTTTTAAAAGTTGTTGCACACCTTTAATCAAAAATTTATGGCTTGATCTAGTGAAGTATCTGAGGTAGCTATTGCACACACATAGAAAATCACATCCAAGAAATCACTCATGCACAATAATAATTATAAATCAATTTTAACTTGACTATTTTAACCAATATATTTACCAATCCTTGAGTATTTTTTGCACACCTACAGATTAGTATATCAATCAAAACAATCAAGAATCCATTCACCAATTTTGTATACTAAATATTATTAAAACATGCAACCAAAGGAAATAACAACTAATTACATAGAAATTGGAAAGAAAATATGCGAACACATTCGTTGATGATCAAAATTGATGTTGCTCTTGTATTAAAAATTCTTTGACAAAAAAACTGAGTTGGGTTACAACTATATATATATATATATATATATATATATATATATATATATATATATATATATATATATATATATATATATATATATATATATATATATATATATATATATATATATATATATTTGGGAAAGGGGTCTCCTCATCCTCCAAGTCCATACAAAACTATATAAAAGAAAACTTATAGTAATTAAATAAATAAGTTGACCTTTCCGAATCCATGCAATGTGTGAATGTGTACAAAATATAAAGAGTCAACTTTTACAATAAAAGGCTCAAACTATAAATAAGTTCTAAATACATCCATCATTAAAAAATTATACATGCATGAAATCTTAGCCTATCAAGGCTTAGTCGTATGAAGCACTACATGCACCTTGGTCAGTGTGGTTGTTAAGGTGGAAACTATATAATTTGATACACCATCAAAGGTCTAATTTTTCCTTGCTTCATTCTCCTCATAAACTTTATGTGTCGCATCATGTTGCTACTATATAATATTCAAATTTAGTAATGATGATAAATGAATTATTTTAACTTACCCAAAGAGCTTTGAATGTTCATCCTTGGTTATCTGAATTGTATTCTTGAAAATTTCAACTCGGTTACTTTCTTCTGGTCCTTGCTCAATTTTGACTCTATCTCTTTAATTTTTAGGCCTTGTAAACTTTGTTTGAAGTCATCTACTACTTTTTGAATAAGTTTATCAAAATTGATCCTATTAATCAGATTATTGATGGAATCCATCACTTTAGATAATTTTCACTCATGAAAAATTTGGAGTGGGATTTCATGCACTTGATACTTGGGGACCAAATCCCTAATTGATTGTAGTCATTCTTTTTCCTCTTTTTTCTTAATAACAACCAAATTCAAGGCAGTATATGCTTCTAGCATTATCATGAGGTCAAGATGATTATACAGAGAGTGTTATATGTATATAACTAACATCTTTAATTTAGCATTGTCATCTCTCAAAGAATTGAACAATCGATTGGTGTTTCTCACATGAGGGGCCATTTTGGCCTTTATGAACTCCATGGCCTTTAAGGAGTTATAACACTAGAATCGGCCTCCTATACCTCAACTTCTATACTTTCAAGAATGTGTACCATATTTTCTTGCTCCTTTAGTTACTCCACCTTGACCTATAATGTTTGTAATTTAGCCTCAATATTCTATCAAGCTAATTTTTTGCCTCTGTGGATATAAACTATTGCATCCTCATGTGCCTATGCTGAGTATACAAGATTTTCAACTTATGGAGACTACCTCAGCTGCTTGTTCTACCTCTTTATGAGGGAGAACCATTCTTGTATTTTCTCAAGGATGATTTCATTAACTTTGTCATCTTCCAACTTCCTCTTCCTTACTCTCTAAATGCTATTAGATGAAGGACTAAACAAAGTGGACACTAAGGAAAGCTCAGTGATTTTGAAGATTAGCATTTAGGAAGCCTCGATTCTCAAGTAAACTACCCATGGAGGGATGTCCAATTGAGATGCATCATAAGTTATGATAAAAACCTCTTCATAAGCTTCTTTTTGAACCTATTGTTTCATTTGGGACCTAACAAGGACGTTGGGTAGGGAAGGCCATATAATTTTGGACCAGTCCAATCTAAATTAAGGGAGTGGGTGAACCGAGATCACTTAGGGATTGGTTTTCCTTCCCCTACCAATACTTACCACTATGGTTTATTCTATGGAAGAGGTGGATGGAAATGTAAGGGAAATTTGGGTGGAATGAACATGAAGTTGTGGGGTCGATAAAGTAGTTTGCACCTTCCTAGTCACCTTCTTCTTTTTTAGAGCTCTGATAGTAAAAGTTCTAGTCAAGATAGAGGAGGTAGGTAGTGGGAGTGTGATAGAAGTAGAAATAGAGGGGTAAATGGTAGTGGTGGTAATGGAGGGGTCAATGGAATTAAAAGGAGGGACTTCCACTTGAGGTGATCTTACCATAGAAGAAATTAAAACTTGTCCAAAAATTGGTAATTAAGATAAAGGAAAACTCACAAGAGGATGGGTACCTAGAGAATTTGGTGCTATTTGTCCTACTTGAAGGCTCATGGACTTAGTTTCCTCTAGTTATAATTCTTCATTAGAATCCTTCTCAATGTCTTTGATTATTACAACCTCCCCCTCCTAAGATGCAATAGGCAATCTTTGTGGTGGTTCAATTATAGGATTTCCTATAGGAGTCCTAGGCTTCCTCTTATAAACTAGAGGAGTATTGAGTTTTGTTGGGGAGTCTTGGGGTGTTGATGCTACTACTTATAATATTATTATACCAATAGATGTAGCAATCTATAATTAAGGCCTAGTAGTAGATACTTGAGTGGTTATCATAATCAATTATTTTGGTACTCTTCCTTCCTCATTAGAATCTAAGATGATGGGAACCCCTACTTATGACCTTTGCTAGAACTAGGCTTAAGCATCCTAAGATCTTTTTAAAAATTATTTAGCTTTAATGGGAGGGCTTAAGGTGAGGTACTTATTGGGTCCTTGGATTGCTCCTTGGACTATCCTCTCCAAAAATTAGAGTGCTCTCATCCCTTGTATAGATCCTTCCTACTATCTAACTCTCTATCAGTGATTGAGGGATCATCTTGGATTATCTACAAATGACATTCTTTTAGCCTAATGATCTTGGCTCTCTCCAAAACATCCTCATCAGATTTTGGATTAAGAAATAGAAAATCATATGGATATGGGACATGGTTGTAAGGGATGTTGAATCCCTGTATGTGATTTTGAACCTACCCATGAGGATCCCAATCTCTATGTGTAAGGATGGGGAATGAGAAAATTTTATGCTTGCCACCCACTTTCACAAAATGCTTCTTTATTATATAAACCATTCTTTTAATTATCACATGGTGGCTAAATAATAAGGTTTTCATCTATCTAGATAAATCCTCCTCGACACTCTACCATAGTTAGAAAGCAATTTCTTACTCTACCAACTTGTCTAAGATGTACTTGGGAAGACACAAAGGATTTAACTTATTCCCCCAAATCATGATTAATATGAAGTTAGAGTAGAGTAAATAATCCCCTTTACCATCCAAGTTATTTACAATATTAGGCCTAATTCTAGGCATAGGTGAGCAATGAATGGCTTGTCATACCTGTGGATAGACATCCTCTGATATTTTGACCATGTTTTTGGTATATGCATATATGTGCATGAATTTATTATGGTCACAAATCCTATTCTTTTCAAAATTTGTGGTTGTATTCTATAATTCCCTTAGATCTCTATAACAGGTACCCATGACTACATCTAACAAATAAGACATCATGTAAAAATTACCTGAAGGTATGAGACACTTGTCCTTATGAATTATCCACTCTCTCAAATGAAAGCTAATTATTTTGGCTAGAGCGTATGCATCATCATGGGTGAGCATCATATACAATAATGACACATAGTCTAAATAGAAAAAAATGAATACTTGGCATACCATACAGTCACTTAAAGAGAGCCATGCCAATGTGAATCTCCATTCTAAATTTTTTGATTGAAATAGCTCCTTTCAGCTTCTTCCCCTTTTATGTAATGGTCTAATTTGGGATTAGCCATGAAGATAGTGCCTTTTCAATTTAACTCTCTTCTTCGAACTATACCACAAAGTGTTTATCAAAATAAGCATCAGGTATACTCAAAGATGAATACCTTTGGAAGTCAGCTCCTAATATGCATGAAACCGCTATGTTATTACTCAAATGAAGTAGGAAAACAGCATGTGATATCCTTCCTAAGAAAAAAAAATCTCATAGAAGGTCAATACACAACATTACTTTTGGCTTGGCAACAACAAAAATGTAATCTTTGACATTTGAATGCTAGCAGTTCCTTGATGAACATTTTATCTACAAAACTCTAGTGAAAACACATCCACAAAATCAATGACATCCCATAATTATGAATAGTTATGGTACCTATCTCCAAATATTATATCATCAAAGACTATATCTATGAACTCTATGGAGTCCTTGATTAAATATAGGGATGGTTTATTTTCCCCTTGAAACACCCTAGATAAAGATTCCATTATGTGCATATATGTGTTATGTTGGTTGAAGTCTTTTTCTTTGTGATAGGTATGTTTTGCAAACATTTCGAATCTAGCTTAGTCATGGTTTTACTCGTAGTATTATTGAGATAGCAACTAGGGCTCTTTGCCACAATAAAAAAAATAGAAGACTTTGAATGTAAGTTAGTTTGAAAGCACTAATGACTTCAATAGCTACAAATCACCTATATAGGATTATATATTGAATAGTAGTTTGTGCAACATAAATGTGCAATGTGCACTTTATACATATATATATATATATATATATATATATATATATATATATATATATATATATATATATAGTTCAAACTTTGTTATCTCAAGTTGGTAGGGGTATTTTAATAGATTGATGGGAAATATTTTTAATTTTGTTTTTGATAAGTATGGTAAGGCTAGTAGTGCTCTTGGCAATAGGGCACTAGGGTGTATATCAAGAAAAGGTGCTTTGGAAAGATTTCTACTGACTAATTCTTTTGGGGGAATTTTTTGGACAAAATGTTTGCAATAATTTCCCTAAAGGGATATTTTTTCAGTCAAAAGTTTTGATAAATAGTCTCCGAAGGGATATTTCACTGGCCAAAAGTCCTATTACACAAATTCCAAAGGGTATGTGCCTTTAGATCCAAAGGGTCTACTTCATGGAAAAATTCCTGAAGGGTCTACTTTATAGGGTATTTTTGATGGGGGAAAGGGCTATGAGAATTATCCTAAAGGGTAAGTAGTCATTTTAAAAGGGGTTGAAGGCCTAAGAAGACAAAATATTGAAGGGTATGTCCATGGCAAAAGGTTCATTAAAAAGAGGCTAAAGGGCACTTTTCATAAGTCAAACAGACTAAGACAAATATCCCAAAGGGTAGGCTTAGTATGGCAAAGGCATAGGGATAAATTTTCAAAGGATAGGTCCTGTAGGGTAAAGTGTCTAAGATAGAAGTCTCATGGGTTAGTAGACACTTCAAAATGTTTAAAAGGTCACTTTCAAAATGCCCAAAGGACATGTGTCCTTAGGGGAAATTATTTTAGGGGAATTATTTTTAGATAAAATATTCATAACAATTCTCTCAAAGGATCACTTCTCTCGAACAAAATGTCCAAGAAAATTAGTTGAAGGGTACGAGGGCCATTATAAAAGTCTTGAAGGGAACTTTCAAAGAGCCAAAGGGTAATTTTAGTAAGTTCAAAGGGAATATACCCTTGATAAAACTTTTGAAGGATAAGTTAGAGGTGAAGGATCTACTCCATAGGGCCTCTATCCATGATAAAAGTCCTAAAGGATCTACTTCACAAAAGCCAAAGGTAATCTCAGAAAGGGATGAAGGGTAGGTTCAAAAGGGGCAAAAGGCAATGTCAATTACATCAGGAAAAATACCCATATCAAAAAATCTTGTAGATCAATTCTGTCAGGGGAATTATCTCAGACAAAATGTCTACAATAATTATCCCGATAAATATAAGTCAGTAAGAATTAGTATGCAGTAAAAATCTTGACAAAGACTAATAGGATGAGCTCCAAAACAATAAGTTTTAAAATACAATAAGTCATGAAAGAATAAGTCCCAAGAGGATGGAAAAGATAGTCCATGAAAACCTAAGTCCAGAATAATTAGCCTAAAGTAACAAACTTGATAAAATAGAAGATTTAGTCCATGAAAACTGATCTGGGATAAAAGTGATCATTTTAGAAAGGTCAAAGGGTAGGTTCATGAAACAAAGGAATCATGTTAAGGGATTTGTGTTGAAATGTCACGAGTTAGTGGGTGCATGCCACATGTCCTTGACTATTGAAAAATGAAGTCTTAAGCTTAATATTGTAGGTACCCTTGAAGGTATTTCTATTGCCCTTCAAACCTTCAAGGCTACCCATACACATGTTTGAAATGTATCTCCTAAGAGACACATTCAAACTTTTGGGTCCATAACAAAGGTTGAAATCAAATACAAGATCCCAAAATATAAGAAGCTAATAATTTTCTATAATTTTACTCAAAACCCCCATTGCTCATCATCATTTTGTATTGTAATAAAATACATGGTTGAATATTGACTTAATTATCTATTTTTCTCTATTTGGCTATTCCACTCTGATGCATATTTGAAATGTATCTCCTAAGAGGTAACTTCAAAGTAGGATGAAGCAAGAATTAAATTATGTAGTATTTAAAAGCTTATTTTTTTAGATTGACATAAACCGTGTCATTAAAAAAATGTTATATATTATGTTTTTAACAATTTTAGGTTTTAACATATCTCCATGCTTATGTTCTGATATAAATATAGATTTATCTCCTACATATAGGTATAAATTGGATTGATTTTATAAATAACCTAATTAACAACTCTTCTCATGTCTTTTACAAATGTCCAAGCTGAAAAACCATTCATCAATGGCTTTCCATCGTGGAGACTATGTTTATCTCATAAATAATGGTAAGGTCATTGGTGAAGGAAGAAAAAGTGGCAGGTCTAGATGTTGAATCTTGGGAACCTATAAATCTCACTTCTACATACCACAATGAGGAAATACCCATTAAATGTGTAAGTGTTAATGTGACTAAAGCTTTTGATCTAACTCTACCACTTCCATTTCCTATAGCTTTTGTGGATAATTTGGGGGATGTAGTTGATAGTTTTACTATATGGAGCACAATAATGATGCAACAACATCATAGACAATTTTTATATAGACAATGACATGGAATAAAGATAAAATCATTTGAGTTTAATTCTACATATACAACAATTACATAAAATCATTTGAAATTAATTCTACATATACAACCATTACAACAAGAAAAACCTTACTTGGATACATTTTTTTTGATATATCTATGATCCTACCACATTTTAAAGCCTAGGAAAAACTTTTCTTGGGAAAAGGGTACATTTGTTACACAAATGTATAGCTCTTACAAATGATGAAAAAAATATTTGTGGTTATGTTAAATTTGCACAACTAGGGGAGATTTTTGGTTGCATTACTATCCTAATGTTAGAAAATGAATTGGGAATTTACATAAGGAAATTTATACAACATTATGAGACTTACAATAGAGAGGTAACTAAAGCATCTATCATTAGATAGAATTCTAACAAAATAGTGGACACTAAGACTTGTAGAGAAATTAATTTACCATACATGACACTAAAGGAGAAAGAACTTGGAAATGTTTGGGATGTAGTGGATAATGAAGTTACTCCTTTTTTGGCATTCTTAGTATAGAGGTATCCAAAAAAATTAACTCGTGCCTACAAATACTTAGGCTGAAAAAGAAATCAGCCAAATACTTCACTCATCCAAGTGGAGTTTGAAGAAAGCATAGATGGTGAAATTTCAACAATGTATGTGGATAAATGTTACACCAAAAAATCTTTTCAGTCAAGATTGTCATTTGAGGTGCTAAATTTTGAAAATATGAAGTTGCTTGATTCCACCACAATAGATAGGAGGCAACATGTCTTGGATGCCCTTTTACTGATTTGTTTGGAAGCTTGGCTTAAAATATATGGATCGAAGAGAAGTAGCTTTTTTAACATTCAAAATTGTCACAAAAATGGGGAACAAAATGCATTCCATGTAAGGAGATTTTGACAAAAACCTCAATAAAAGATAATAGTAGCTAAATATTTATTAGACCAATTGGTGGATGATGTTGTAGATGTTTCTCCATGACTAACATACCAGGTAGATATAGATGGCTCATGAGAAAATGTTCAACATCTTCCAGCATGTTCACTCAAGAATTTATGAGGTAACACATTAATGAAAAACTAACAGATATGCAATATGAGCCAATATCCTAGACAAAATTCAAAAAAATGTGGAGAACCAATTTTCATGATGTGACGATTTCCTTGTCTGATGACTTTGTTAAGTGCAAAACATGCATCTTGTTGACTCAAAAAAAATGCTCTAGGTCCCTCTCTAGAGATCAGGGAGAGTGTATTGATCAAGAATTCATGATGCACTCAAATCAAATACTTTATACAAGATAAATGTATTACACACATAAACAAATGTCAGAGAAATACCCTAAAAAATGCCTTAGTGTCATTCATGACAAGGTGGAACATAAAAAAACATTTGTGTTGAGGACAATGATAAAACTCAAAGTAGTTATTGATATAATATTAGAGTTGTCAATGGTAGGGATTATAACACATGGTCATGGTGTAGGCAGATATGGGCATTTTTTATCATATGTTCTTAAAGGGTCTAACTTTACTATCACCTCATTGAACATGTGATTCAGGGATATGGAAAAAAAATGCCAGATACTTATGGATCTTTACTATATGAACCTAGATTTTTAAAATATCCATTGTATGATGCACTTTTGTCTAACATTTACTACTCTAAATGCAAGAAATACAAAGAAGAAGAATGCTCAATTGATGCCTTTAAGGGACTTCCTTCCAAGCTATACCTTCAACTAGACAACTATTGTGGGGACAATACAAATAGATAATTCCATCCATAATTTTGTTGAAAAGAAATTGAATTTTATATAAAACCAATGTTATATTTACAATTCATAAAACCCTATTTTTTGTACATGTATGTGTTGTAATATTTATCTCTCCTTGTCTACAAAGGTGTTTTCCTTGATGTCAAGGTTTGATTTATCCCTGTAGGACATACCCATCAGGACATCGATGACACATTTCAAAACCTATTTGAATGTATAAAGAGTAAATATGTATGGAGTGTGGCAGAGATGATGAACACTTATATGACATGTGAAAATACAAGAAACTTCATGCCATATTTGATTAAATAGGTAGTGGATTTCAAAGAGTATGTTAATAGTTACCAACTGAAGGGAAGAAATGAAATAGTAGGCTTGACAAAATATCAATACTTTCTTCTATCTATGGAGCAAGGTCAGCCCATTATGCATTATAAAAAATCTATAAGAGATAGAATTTTGTCACCCCCTATTACATTATGGTGAACAAAAGAAAATGGTGAGCCAAATGTTCCAGAAGGTAATTCGACAAAAATATATTTCAAAGACTTGAAAAATAGAGAAATGTCTCAAGATTCCATTTTTGTAAAAGAATCAGATAGAAGTAGAAAAAAGAGTGAAAAATAAATTAAATATAACTTTAATAAGTATGTACAACAATTCAATGAATTTGGTTTGATCAAAAATAGTAATTGGAAGGATCTAGCATATTACTTCCAAAACATCCATGACATAATGAAAGAAGACATGTTCCCTTCTTAAGTTGGGTGCATAGGATATTTTTAGCCTAGAACTCATCATGACATACCCTTGCATAGATATCTACATAAAATGGTTCATGACAGGACCCTTGATTTTGGAGTGGCATATACAGATACATATGTTGGTCCAAGAAGTAAAAGAAAAAAATTGCATTTAATCTAGCTCAAGATTTACAAATTGGAGATATGTTACTTCTCAGACCTAATGATTCTATAGGACTGAAATACACAGTATGATTTGCTAGAGCTGAAATCAATATTTTTATACTAAAAACAAATAGGGATTAGAATGAAGGGTCAATGTAGCTTGGTTCATCCCAGTTCATACAAGGAAAAAAGATGCAGAAGAAGAAAAAAATTATTTAGGATACTTGGATAAGAAATGGAAGCCAAACCCAAATAACACATCTTTACCATCCATACTCATAGATAGTATCATCTATGCATGGAAACCAAATTAAAAAATTAGAGAGGTCATACACTTGTTCTCACTAATTTTTTGAAAGGTATTGTAATAGGCTATTTGAATACATCATCCCATTAGGCACTAACAAAAATAGTGATAAAAGGATTGGGAAATTTTAAATGGTATTTCCTTAACTTTGGAATAAGAAATATGAATGTTTTTTTTCAAAATTTAGTCCATTTTTTTAGAATGTATAATTTTTTATTATTTTATTTATTTATATTTATTTCTAGTGACACTTCACGTTTTGGGTCTTGGAAAATGCACTTCAACATTTGAGTTTTATATTTTATACTATGACAATTCAGTATTTTAATAAATATGCATCTATTTAATAGAATTTTATTTTTGGAATGTCTAGTTCACATTTTTCTGATTCAAAATGGTCTTCGGTTTTTGTGTATTCCAAATAGCTAGATCATGTTTTATGAATCATGAAAACCTCTTCAGCTTTTTAGTTTTTCAAATTAAACTTCAAATTTATGCATCCTTAAAAATGGTCTTCGTAATTTTCACATCTAATAATTTACACTTTGGCTTTTGTATTTTTCAAAATACACTTCGGCATTCCCATGTATGCAAAAGGTTTTTGGGGTTTACGCCTTGGAATGTCCCACTTGTGCATCAAGATTTGTTCTTCATTAATTTTGCATATAGAAAAAAATTGTTATTTGGATTTTTAATTTTTTAAATTACACTTCATACAAGCACATGATATTGTGCCACATGGCACAATCTCAGCAACTCAATTGTGTGGAAGAATGACCAATCCAAACAAAAGTCTTGAATAATGTGAGCACTTAAGATTGTAACACACATCACAATCTTGGTAACTCAACTATATGGGAGATTATATTAATAATATAATAATATAACACCCATAATCAACACATGGTATGTACATAAATACAATAAAAGCTTTAATGTTTGTGAAGATGTCACCTGAATCAGATTAAATAGATAGTTCATGATCCATACAACTAATGACATGTGGCATCCCAATCATCCTAGGTATTTTAAATCACATATCACTCAAGCAATCGATTGATGTATGAGTTATTTTTCCTCAAGAAATAAACCACCAAGTCATATTATCTGTAAATGCATGGTCTATGAACTAGTTTGAATGACCGCATAATTTGGACTTATTGCAAATATATAATATAGATGTCATTTATTTGTAATAAGTCTAAGTAATTATTGATGAAGTCTAATTTATTTACGATAGTTTTCAACTACTAATTATTTATGATCATTTTAAATGATTTGGATTTATCACAAATACATTAGATAGATGTGATTTATTTGTAATAAATCCAACTTAATCTTGATATAGTCCAATTTAATCTTGATACAGTTTAATTTATTTTTGATAGTTTTTGAAAATTTGGACTGTTGATAAGTCCATATTATCTAAAATAGTCCTTTTATCTTCCACATCACTCATTTATCCCCTCAAATGATTGTTAATGTGGCCAAAAATTACAAAAAATTAAAATAATTGTCATAGTAAAAATAATGCACCTACAATAGTTTCTATGATCTCACTTCAGTGGTTGTTATAGGCTAGAACAATAGTTGCTATGGGCTACTTCTAAAATCTATAACTTTCACATACAGACTCACAACAAGATGCTTTTTTTAAAATTACATAATTTTTTTAGTAGAATCTAAATATCAAAAAAAAAATAGGTTTTGGGATGTTATTCATACTAATTTTATCACTTTTCCAGACTAATATGGTTTAACCCATAAATGCATATAGTTATTGCAGGTAACTTCCAGACTATATCGAGCTAAATTAAACCTCCTCTAATGTCTTTGATACCAATGAAGTGTCTGGACACTAATGCTACCCAATAATAACTTCTCCATGATAAAACCAAAACCAAACAACTAACAAATGAAATAAAATACACAAGTACACCACTTTATTTTTGGTGATGCAATATTGTAAAGGACCTTGGATGCTCCTGCATCAAATAATCAAGGTTTAAAAATGTGATCTCTGACTCACATGGATGGGATACATATCAAAATTACTATTTTTGTCATGAGGCATAGTGACCATGGCATCCCTTCCAAACATCAAGTAACACAATTATTTGATCTTATTTTTATGCCATGTACATCTCCTACTTGTTGGTTTCAAAACTGTTCTATTCTCATTTATGCTCTCTCTTCCTCTCCTTTTGGGATTATACCCAGCATAATCTATCTCCTTTGTGTGACAACACCCACCATTATCCATCCTCCTCCATCAAGGGCTTAACCAATGTTCATTAAAATCACTTATGGGTTGAAACCCACTCTCATCCAACCACCACCACTAAGAAGCTTTATATTGCATCTCACTCTTCCATGTGGGCTTAAACCCACCATAGATGACCACCTCCTTCTAAATCCTACTTGTATTTGTTCACACCTTGTCCAACCTATCATTGGATCCTTCTCAACATCACATATCCTTGTTTATAGTAGTTCTTTCATGGTTATAATCTTTCTTATCACTTCTAATATCAACACAACTAAATCATCATACACTAAGACATCCAAATGATAGCCCATAACATCAAGAATCACCTCAAGGATAGTTCTTACCTTCTCATTCTTTTTTATCTATATTTCTATAGCCATCAATTTCTCCATCTCAATTACAACATCAACTTCCTTATCACATGTTTGGGCTACTATGCACATTAGCAACTCATCTTTCCAATTGGTGAGCTTAAAATACTCACTCTCCACACCTAAAACTTTAGTTTATTTAACATATATTATGGATGATCTAAAAATCAATTGCATTCTCTCACTCCTAACCATGCTATAAAATTGTTCCATATAAAGCTTTGGCTTCTCAAATCCTTCATCATTATTCATTTATTCTTGGGATAACTCTTTCTACACATTGTTATAAATGAACATTCACTTGCACATCTCCTTTAGAATGAACTTATTCCCATATTTCACCACTATCTATTATCTCCATATCAATTGAAAAACACTCACCCAAGGTTAGAATGACATAACCAATTAGCTTTCTAATCATTATCACCATATCAATCTCTTGATCATCTTATTCACTTTGCTTCTCATGCATATGATCATTATGGACCGCGCCACACTTAATCTTCTTCTTATCTACTTTCTCTATGGTTTGACCTTCACATTGCACAAACATATTATGGAAAAAAAGAGTTCCAACTATCACATCAACTTCTTCACCATGTTCCAAAGGCATGTTTCCAAATCTTATTCAATGCTAATATGCTTCTCATTAATTTCACTCTCACAATGGACTACCAATGGTCCACTCTCAACAACTCTCATGGCTATTTTTTATTCCTTTTCATCTCTTTTAAATGGATGATCGTTCACTACAATATCCTTATGTGTAATAGCTTTCACAACCTCTACTTCTAATGTTTCCACCATAGAAGCTTGAAACTCTACTCACCCTCTCACTTTACTCACCCACAACTTTACATGGCTACAATATTATTTAACATAAATTATTTCACTCAAAGAAATGTGCATCATTAATTTTTTGTCCTCAACCTTATTACCATCCAAAATAAATTTGACAATCTCATTACCATCATGAACTAAGGAAAAATTAGAATTTTCCCACTCATGGGACTTTAAAATTACTTACCCATAATCACACAATTGGTCTCCAACTTTTGTGAGCAATGGATCACCTCTTCATATTTTTTCATGCAAATTCTATCACTTATGGGTTACTCACTGCTCTCAAACAACTCATTGTTTTGAAAATAAGAATTAGGCTCTATATATAGAAGCCTCTCCTTCATGTTGCCTTCCAAGACAACCTTATCTTTCATTCACCTATGCACATCCATGCTACTTCTCAAAATAGTCTTTGGCTGCTCACATGATATTTTCCCATCCTTATTACCTCTCTTGGAAATCATCTTCTCACCAATTCATAATTCTCTCAAGCCTCTTCACAGGAAGCTTCTTCAACTATCCTAGCTACAATTTTGGGTGCATAAAACACCCCAACATATTGGAAACCATATGTTCCCACTCACACACTTTTTTATTACCTTTCCTTTATCTCTACACTTAGATATCTTTCCAAAATGTTGTTACAGCTCCACTTAATCACTTACACATAACCTTCACCCTCATGGGGTCAACAACATTTCCATGCTTAAAACACATCTCTAGCTTAACTATCTAAGTCATGAACTTTTCTAAACTTTCATTGCCACAAAACTAAAAAATATTATCAAGGGATTTACCTTTCTTCTTCACCATAACCTCAGTTTGTCTCTTCCATCTATTGGCATCTTTTCCTCCATTTGATTGGCCTCAATCCAAATCATCTAGTTGCTCTAATATGGACAAGAACCCCACCATCAACTCTTCTTCTTCATCATCACACGTAGTTTCACCACCATCACTTTGTGTAGAAATATCCAAACTTTCCTGGAATACCTTCAACATATTTGTCAACTCACACATCTCACATGCTCTTCCTTTTGTGCCATATCTCACCATGAATCAGTAGGATCCTCTTTCATAACCTAAAATGGACTCAAAATAGAGTATCTCTCAAAATCCCTCATATTATTTTAGGAATTCACACACACATACAACCACCTATGTAATCCTTTCTCTCAAAAATTTCAATCTCTATGTAGACTTCTTTCTCACAACCTACCACACACATCAAGGAGTTTTCACATACAACACCCAAATGGACACAACCTTGATTTGATATCACTTGGTGTAAGCACAAGGAGGGGGATACCAATTAATTCCTACAATTAACTCTTGTGTTACATGGGTTCATGACTTCCACAGGCACACATGCATATTTCATCAAACAATTGACATCACATAAAAAATATTTAGACTTTTGCATCAACACAATAAAATACAATCAAATTTCATGCCACTATTGGGATTATTAAATACATAAATACATGGAGGAATAATTATAAAGATACCTTTGGTCTTACATAGACCCTTCCCTCACATTGGTAACCCCTACACTACCTTATAGACTAAAAAATAATACAAACATATAGTTATGGTGTTCTATTCTATTTTCCAATAGAGAGAAGACTTTGAATGAATATCATTTTACCTATATTGATGAATTGAATGACCCATGGTATTCTCCCCAATGATTCAAATTTTATCTTAGATGTTACATGCTTAAAATGGAATTAAGAAAAATTCTAAATGTGTGTAGGTAGCTACAAGCAGATGTAGTCAGGTTTTGGACTGTGTATGATCCTTTGTTCTTCTCTAATAGAATATGCTTTTCTTTGATGTAGCTTTGTTCTGAAAACATTTCACTAGTTCATTTTTTCCTTCTAGGTCATGTAACATAAGGAAGTTTAAGGGTTTCTTGAAATGAGATAGTTACACATTTGTGACTATTCAACTTCTCTCCCATGTCCCTCATTTGACCCCTCAAATGACAACCAATGTGGCCAAAAATGCCAAAAGTTCAAAAAATCATATGCAACAAAAATATGTACCTATAACAATTAATATGGGCTTAAAAAAATATGCACCTACAATAGTTGTTACAGCCTCACTTTGCTAATTATTATGGGTTACTTTTGGAAGCTATAACTTTCGCATGCAGACTCAAAATGAGATGTTTCTTTTTTTAAGTGGATAATTTTTTTGATTGGAAGATAAATATGAAATAAAAATAAAGTTTTGGGATGTTATTCATGCCAATTTTTTCCCTTTTCCAAACTAATATAATTTAAACTAGAAATGCATATAGTTGTTAAAGGTAAATTCTAGACTGTATCAAGCTAAATTGAACCTTATCTTAATGTCCTTGATACCAATGAAATGTTTAGACATTGATGATACCAAATAATAATTCCTTCATGATAAAACCAAAACCAAAAAATAAACAAATCAAATAACACATAAGCACACCACTTTATTTTTGGTGATGCAAGATTGTAAAGGACCTTGGATCCTCCTGCATCAGGGAGAGCTATATATTAAAGAATATATACATGACACATACTTTCAAAGATCAAGTTTTAGTAGGTGTTTGTATTCATATGGAATTAGGTATATTTTATCTAAGGTAATGGTGAGGCCTAATGAAGATGGTTATACAAATCAACATAGGGATCATGCATACCATAAAAAATCATCAAAGGATAGTTTGGAATTGTAATTTCTTAAGCAGGATTTTTATGAACATGACTCAACATTGGTTGGATTTAATCTCAATACAAGTAAGAGATTTAATCATTTTAAAATAATTATATATATATATATATATATATATATATATATATATATATATATTTGTTAAAGAGGCCATACTATTCATATTTTATAAGCTGTTATTTATTTTTTCAATGTGCCATACTATGAAAATTGTGTAGATTGTTATTTATTTCTTCAGTGGGCCATACTATGAAAATTATGTAGGCTATTATTAATGAAAAATGATGGGAAAGATTTTTTTGAAAATATATCATGGTGTTCCAGATATTTTTATTATAATAGGATGGGGATTAAATTTACGTGTTGACATTGAGGTAGATTTTACTCCTTGACTTGTTCTAATGCAAAGTCTATAGTGAGATATACAATGGAAGAGCACATCCACACTGATTCTACAATTACACCATAATTTCTTTGCTTTCACTACCATGACTAAGTCATTTAGGTATGTTACTCATTTTAAGGTGATAAATCTTTGACAAGATGACTTCTAACCAATTCTGATGGGACAAGGTTGAAAGTCCAGTTTCAACATATTTGAAAACTATTACATGTCACGATACATATTTTTGAAAATATCTTATGAATCTACTCTGCATATACAAAATTGTGAGATAAATATTCCCTCTTTCCCTCTCAATTGAAACACCTCCAACATAATAAAAATTTGAAAGTTAATTTTATAGATATAAATTATATTTATAATTTATTTGAAAGTACTAATTTTTATCTCTAAAATAATTTGGAATACAATGTATTCAATGAATTAGGATACATCTACAGCCTATCTAACTTAGTAAAATCCAATTTCAAATAAGGTAAATGATTTAATTTTTTTGGGAATAATGGATTATTATTCCTAATTTAACTAAAGGTTTGGATTAATAAATCAATAAAAAAATATTGAAATAAATATAGTCCTAATTTTTATAATTTATTTATCTTTTTAACCTTTCTAAAAATATCAATAAATAAAGATAAATATGACTTAGCTAGAAATAGGCTGAGATGGTTGAGATAGAGGCTAAAACTAGTTATGCAGGACTAGGATAATGTCGTGAACCTACATCTAGCTTTCATTCAGTGAGAGGATAAGAGCATCAAAAATAGGACACATTAAATTCTGGCACTATAGTCTAATCTTGCCATTATTATCCAAACTATTCATAGAGACTTGAAACTTTCTAGGTATTTACATTGTGCCTATATGATCTTGCCAATGAAATATTGAGTGTTGATTCATGATGAAACTCATTGTATAGATGATTTAATCTTCAAACCCTAACCCTACATAATGCTTGATAAAATAGTATTTGAATCACTTGATAAAGGGGGGGGGCGCGGGGTGGGGGTTAATGTGTAAGATATAATGAACATGAAATCTACAACCCTTGTATGGACATGGTGCCTACATACCAATACTTTGAAGAGGGATCAATCCATATGTATTTCTCCCACCTAATGTGCTTTGTGTAATAGTGTGATGCAGATGTAAAAAATGCCAAATTGAGAGTGTTTGAGGTGTCTAGGGACTTATATGAGGGTTTGAGTGTGTTTACAGTTGTGTTGGGTGATTATATGCATAGAATAGGGAAGTTTGCCTTAGTTATTTATTTGCATTCTTGCTTGATTTGTAAGATTTGTCACCTACCTATATAAATGAGCTTTGGATGGGATTTTATATAGAACCATTGGTCCTGGTTTGGATGTATTCATGTTAGGCTAACATAATTCAGGATAGGGATTAGATGAAAATGACCATTGGGGATCAAAGTGCAAATGGATAGGAGCACTAAAAATAGGACACCCTAGGGTCTAGTGCTATATTCCAAGTATGGCACTCCTATCCTATAGGCTCGAGACCTAGGGGAATAGGATTACCCTAGGAAATATAGTATGGCTAAGGTGGAATCATCATATAAAAGGTTTTGGATTTTTGATAATGAGCAAAAAGATGTCTAGAAGGGTCACAAGAGCATGAAAAAATGATTTATGGATAGGGTGTCACAAGCCACACTCAAACTACTAATTTAAAAAATTTATATGACTAAATTTTCTCCCCCCTTTATTATAGTGATGTGGCAAAGCAAAATACTAAGATAAAGGAAAAATAGAAAGTGTACTTGAACTTACCTACAAGGGTAAAACCATGAAGATGTGTGATGTTGAGTGTGCATAGAGAGAGCACAACATGAAGCATAAATCTACAAAGGAAAATAAAGAGTAGATCAATTCTTACTAGACATGTTATGTATAAAATTTGGGTAAAAGAAAGAGGAAGAGAAATGAATGAATACACCTCATTGGGTATGTGAACCAATACAAAACGTATTGTGATATTAAGTGATGTTGGGTATGTGCTATACCAAAATTAATATTATAAATAGAGCTAAGTGCTTAATTCCTTGAGGGTGGCTCAAGAATATAAAGGCTATCCTTTGGCTCCATCATCTCCCACTAAGTGAAGCTATGTAATAATGGGTGTGTTAATTAATTTTTAGACTATGTGTCTAATCCCTCGAAATAGGTGTCTCAAGAATACAAAGGCTAGCTAGTCCTTTAGCTCCATCATTGCCCACTATGTAGTCAACTATGAACTAATACCGATATTAATGTGTGTCATATGAGATGGCTCATGAAGACTATGGATAGCCAAATGTGTATTGAGAACTAGACCAATATTGGCCACTCCAAAAGGTGGAGATTAGACTTGTATAAAATCCACTCTAAAACTGAAAACTAGGCTTATATGAAAGCCACTTTAAAATGATGCCAACCACTATAGATAGAATAAGGCATGTAGCTACTGAGAATACCTGGGTAATATAATGAATTGGAAAGAAATAAATGCAAATGTTCCACACACATTATCCCCAATCACTGGTGTCTATAAAATGGATTCTAATTAGGAAGTTGTACCAATTACCCAATCTAAAATTGGAATCAAGAGCCATCATGCCATGCATGATTCCCCCTATATCTGGGTACTCTAATTAAAACTATACTTAAACTACCTAATCTAAACTAAACTATAGCTTAAAAAATTGTAATTAATCTTACCTTTTTGTCTATTTTTGAAAATTATGGATTTTTGGTTTTTTGGATAGGAGCACCAAAAATGGGACACTTTGGTGTTTAGTGCTATTGTCCACTTTTAACGCTCTTAGATTTTGTTATTTTTTATGACTACTCTATATTCATTACTATCTTTCTAGTCTTCTCTACATGTTTTAGGTTATAAATGTTGTCCTAAGTGTTCTAAAAACTGATTTTTGACTGATAGAGGGCTCTTATCTCTATGACAAAATTTGTGTTTGTTGCCCCCTCTTTTGAGGGTAGAAATGAATACCCTACAATGACTACCCTTAGAAGAAAGAGCTTTGGAAGTGTGTTATGCTATGAAATACATGATATATCAATGATAATCAAAATGATGTCTCCAGATATAACATAGTTTGTATTGGACATGGTTAGATCAACAGGAGTATGCCTAGATAGATGTCAAAATGTAATAGCATGTGTAGTATACTAAACTAGAAGTGGAAATATGGTTAGTTATTAGTTTTTAAGGAGGGATGGAACATGGTGTCCATCATGGCATCCAAGAATGCAAGATAATGCATGATGTGGATCATGATATTGTAAATAATTGAGAAGAAAACAAACAACAAGCACACAAGGCAAGAATCAAGAAGCATACAAAAGTGTCCAAGGGGCCAAGCAAACAAGGAACATTGGCACATGTCACTCAAATAGTAAATCAAACATATAAGGCATGTTTAAATGCCCACATACACATATAATTACAAACAAGGAAGATTAGCATGAGGGCCTGAAAGCACATAAAAGAGTATAAACAAAGTTGGCATGATGGCCTCAAGCACATAGAAGAGTATAAGAAAAGGACATTGACAAATGTCTAAAGGAACATAAAATAGTACAAAACTGGAACTGAGAAATGCAATCACATCTAGCTACTTAAATCAAGAAAGAAAAGCATGTAAATACTATAAATACTATTGCATCTAACTAATCAAAGCAAGAAGTGAAAGTATGCATGAAATGGAGTACAAGACTAGGTAGATGCTAGGAAATACACAAGTGATATATACTAGTGAGTATCGATAGAATAATCTATATAAGATTGTAAGTAATGTACATCAATATAATAACTAGAGTGTGTGGTGTAGGAATGACATAACCTAGATGGTGTAGTCATGTAGAAGATGTTCCTGGTGGGTAGATATATGATGTATGTTTCAAATGTATAAGTAGGATGCCCCCTCAATGGGTAGAGTGAAACAATCAAGGATTTAGGTATCACTACACACACTCAAAGAAGATCAAGTGAAGTATGATAAGGTAGATAAATTGATAAATAATAGCATAGAACAATAAAATATAAATCTAGCATGGTAGTAGAAATGTATATCATGAATAATGCATACAGTTGAAATGTTTTTGGTGTTTTGAGTTGTTTAAATGTTTTTATATTTTAACATGCTATATTATTTTTGGTATTTTTGAAATAAGCTATGTATAAGTAAGCATAAGGAAACCATGTACAATAAAGTGAAAAGAAGATATATACAAGAAAGATTGAGAAAAAATGATACTAACTGATGAGTCTCATAAGAGACTCCCTATCATGGTTTCCTGTATCAAGGAGAGGGATCGTGCATATCATGAAGCATGATGGAATGGCTGAACTGTGACTCTAAAAGTTGTGTATGTTTTAAGTTCTCTATAATATTTTTAATGGAAATCAACTATGGGGTCCCCTTGTAACTCCTAGAAGTGGATGCAACTATTGGGCTCTTAGTGACCCATCTATTAGTAGAAGAAGATCTCTAAAAATGTGCTTTGTGTGTAGAGGCATGTAACCTCAATGATACTACCTTGGGTGTGAATACTATAGCTAGAAACTATCTAGATTATTGAAGCTATCATTGATGTAGTGGTAACTCTAAAATATGCCTCTATGGAAGTGTATGAACTCTCTATGCTCACAAGGGAGGCATTTTTTATGTCTGAATCTCAACCAAAGAAAAAATTGTTACTGGTGGAGGAGCTAAAACTAGTGATTGTAGAGTAGTAGATGGATTTGAAGTGGGGAATGGTAACACATACAAAACTCCACCAACTATAACAACCTAATTATCATGAATGAATTTCACACATTTATGAACTATAGAAGGTACAACTCAAAGTTTCTAGAACCATGGTTGACCAAGCAACATATCAAAGACTCCTACACTGGGAATGATAGTAAATGGTGTGGCCACATGTGTAGGTCCAACCTATAAAAGAAGTACAATCTCACCCAATGGAATCTGTATGTGTCCACTGAATCCACTTATAACTGTGTCTATCAGGGTAATATCTTGCTCTAAATATCCCAAATGCTAGAGTAATGTCATAGTGCACATGTTCACATTGGATCCATTATCTATAAGAACACTATGAATAGGATAGTGATGAATGTAGGATCTGATAAAGAGTGCATAGTAATCTAAATCATCCTCAACTATCTCTTACTCTAAAAATGAGATCAAAGGTATAGCTGGAACTCTAGAATTATACACACCAATCATGTTTCTCAAAGGATGTGACTCAACTTAAGGTGCCTAGTATCTAGCTAGTGGAGGGTGTGCATGATATGCATGGTGAACACCTCATGTGCCCCTATCTCTTATTTAGAATGTTTTGGGAAAATATTATAAATTTTTTCAAAGCCTTGTCTTATGTTTGTTTTACTTGAGGAGGCTCAACTGGAGTGCCAAGATCAATGAGGTTACCATCAATCAAGTCTTGTATTTTTGTGTAACAAATTGATGCATCTATTCATTGTATAGCTTGGTGTCCTATGAAAATCACAAAATGCATTTTGATCATATCCACATGGAAGAGGCTTTATTATATCAACTTATTAAATAAGAGGGAGAGATAGGACATTGTATTTTAATAGTTATTGTAAGACTCTAGCTAGAGATATTGGTAGATTGGTAAAAGCTCACTGAGGAAGTGTTGATAAAACCACTCACTAAGGGGGTTATGAATTTGCATTAATTTTAGGTTGATTTTGAATTTTGTTATCATTAACCTTTACTTTATATGGGACTTTAATGTTACTCTTGTTTGTTGTTTTTGATATGCTTATGTACTTAAGTTTGCCCATTAAAATTAATTTGAATTCCCTTTATTTTAGTGTATGGCATAACTTAGTGAAGGAAGAGAACCTTTTTAACATTATTGACTCATGAAAATCTAGTAAAATACTTTGTTTGAAGAGATCCTATAATTCTTGATCGGCCATGGGGCTAGTCATTTTAGCCAAGATAGTCTTATATCTAAGAACATAATTTGTGAAATGCTCATTTGACCTTTGTTTCTATTATGCAATTTAGGCATAAGAAACCTTGTTACCTATGTTAATGTTTAAATTAGCTAATAACATGTCATCTAAAGGATTGAATATGTTGACCAACTAATTTGATAGACTATAGAACCATTGTAGAGCATAATCTTTTAAACTCTATATAAATAGCTTGGTTAAGAACCAATCATTTGGCACATAATCCAATCATGTTGTGTGAAAATCTCTCAAGTATGTGTTTGGATAACCCTTTCCATCATATAGAGTGAGCTTGGGTTAAACAAAACCTAGTGGCAAGGGTGTAGAAGTAATATCTCATGCCAATGGTGTATGAAGTAAAACAAAGGAGTCCAAAGCCTGTGTTGGTATAAAGGCACCTTGCTCAAGATGTAGCACATTAGATTGAAGAAATTTTATCTCTTTCATAAGGGTAGTCACATCAATAGATAAAGATGTACTAGACTTAACTATTGGTGTCAAATAGGAAGGTTGGGTTGTTATAGGGGGTTGTTAAGACATATTTAACCCCATAGGGTCATTTGCAACTGGTTGTTCTATAGTTTGAGAGGATTGACCATTGTTTGATTTTTATTTTTCTTCTTTTATTATTTTAATCATATCATCTTATATATAAGGATGTTGTTAAAATGTCTTGAATTTCCCTCTTATCAGTTTTGTCAAAACTGGTATAGTAGGCCATTGTTAAAGTAGGAAAATAAATCAAAACTGGATTAAATTTTTTGTAATAAGTTGTAATAATAAAAATGTGATGGAAGTAATTTATTGAATAAAGGAAATATAAAGTCCTAAAAATACTGGATTGGAATATGCATAAAAAGGATACGAAGCTCACAAACATGTAAGGTGATACCTCAAGAAGCAAAGGGACCTAGTAAAATTAACTAGGGTTTGAAATTAAATGATTTTTAAAATTATTATGGTGAATTTTAAAAATTAAATGTGAAATTATGATTTAAATATGTAGGAAAAATCAGAAAAATAGTGGAAAAATCAGCAAGGAATTTTCCCTAAGGTTTCTAGGATTTTTGTGTGCAAACGAAGTAAGTCGGGTTCACCAAATGATTTAACTTTTTTAGAAATAATAGATTTTTATTCTTAATTTAGCTAAGGTTATAGATTAATAAATAAATAAATAACATTTAAATAAATATAGTCCTAATTTATATAATTTTTTTTTACTTTTCTACAAATAGCAACAAATAAGGAGAAATATGACATAGCTAGAAATAGGCTAAGATGGCTGAGACAAAGCCTGAAACTAGTTTTTCAGGACTGGGATAGTGTCATGAACCTAGATCTATATTTTTTTTGGTGAAATGGTAGGAAAACTAAAAATATGACACCTTAGGATCTGATGTTGTAGTCTAATCCTACCATTATTGTCCAAACTAGTCACAAAGACCTAAATTTTTTTGGGTATTTACATTATGCCTGTATGAGCAAGCTTGTGAAATATTGAGTGGTGATTCACAACGTAAATTTTTATAAAGATGATTTAATATTCAAACCCTAAAATTCCATCATGCTTGATAAAATAGTTTTTGAATCTCTTGAGAAATGGGGGGTTAGTGTGTAAGATGTAATGAACATATAATCCATACCCCTTGTGTGGGCACACTACCTACATACCAATACTCTGAAGAGGGATCAATCCATATGTAGTTATCCTACCTAATGTGCTTTATGAAATAGTGTGATATAGATGTAAAAATACCAAATTGAGAGTGCTTGAGGTGGTTAGGGACTGGTATGAGGGTTTGAGTGTGTTTACAGTTGTGTTGGGTGACTGTATGCAGAGAATAGGGAATCTTGACTTGGTGATTTATTTGTATTCTTGCTTGCTTTTTAAGATTTTTCACCTCCCTCTATAAATGATCTTTGGATTTGATTTTATAGAAAACCATTTTTCATGGGTTAGATGTATTGACACTAGGCCAACATAATGAAGGATAAGGATCGGATGAAAATGACTATTGGGATTCAAAGTGCAAATGGATAAGAGCACTAAAAATGGGACACCCTAGGGTTTAACGCTATAATCCAAGTATGTAACTCCTATCTTATAAGCTTATGACCTAGGGGAATGGGATTGGCTTAGGAAATATAATCTGGCTAAGGTGGAATCATCATTCAGAAGGTTTTAGATGACCAATAATGATCAAAAAGATGTCTAGAAAGGTCACAAGAGCATGTAAAAAGGAGTTATGGATAGGGTGTCACAATCCACACTAAAAATACCAATTTGGATATTTTATATGACTATAGTAATCAAATAACATCCTTTATAATACATGTTTATATCAAGATCATGACCAAATTGGATCTGCTAAACCTAACTCGGGGATCTCTTACTACACAACATCAAAGGAGAGGGTTTCAAAGCCTCTATGAAAATGATGCTATTTAATAACCCTAGCTAAGTATACACACATGAAATGAAAACTAATCTAGTTCTCACCAAATATTATGGCACAAATGTGGGTAATAAGAAAAAATAAGTAAAGAAAACTCTACTCAAGTCAATATAGAGGTATTCTAAGTTAAGAGAAATATATTCATACTATCATATATAAAAATATCTACCTATCAAATGAAATAAAAAATTTAGATATACTTACCTTAGAAGTGAACTTGTCAAGTCTCAAACTCTCCCTTGGCCAATGGTGATTTACAAGTGTCAAGAGGTTGTTTTGGATTGTAAAGATCACAAGAATAATTTAGCTCCAGGTTATAAGACCTCTCATATGCATCTAATACTTCCAAAAGAAGAATGATCTACTTTTCCAAGTCAAGACCCTAATCAATTAACTTCTAAAATTATAGAATAAGTTGATGTTAGAGTATCTTACTCACGCTTGCTATGCTCTAGGTATTTGTGTTTACCTAGTTTTATCTTATGTGGGATTTAGTCCCACATTAGCTAATTTAGATTGTATTCTATTTTGACTTGCCTATATAAGCAAGTTATATTAATTTTAATATGCATATTTATTTATGATTTACAATTCTTTTGTAATCATCTCTTGTGTGAATAAAAATTTCTTTGTGTTCAATTGGTTTATTTTCTTGTTTATGCTAAAGCATTAATGTTGTGGTAATGAGCCATTGGAGAGATCTTGGATAAATATTTTTGATAACTCTTACATGGTATTAGATCCACCCCCCAATATCCATTACTCAGCTTTTAGGTTTCATGACATTATGGATCTATCATTATTTCCCTGACTCATGAAGTCAAATCTGGGTATTTGATCAATGATGGATGTTTGAGTTTGGTTTGATACACAAATACTAAGTAGATATTAAAGTTTTTCATGGTTGTATAAGGATTGTTTTTTATAGATATATGAGGAGGAAACATAGTTTCCATCTATAGCTCAACATCTTTAGCCTAAATTCTACATGATGCCTTGATTTTCTCATAAGCCATTCTTATTTCTTATGTTATGCAAGCTAGCCGGTTAAAGCCACTCACCAATTTTTGTATTATAATAATGGATTTTTTGTGGCTTTGTTGACTTCTTTGACTTTGTGTGATCATTTGCTTATTTATTTCATACATCTTATATATTTAAAAAATATCCATGGTTTTTGAAACATCCTAACCTTCTTGTCAAAATATTTTTTGTTTTAGATCTAGTTTATAAAGTGTTTTTTACTGATATGACAAGGGTCTTTCTCCTTCAATACCATCTTAGATTTGATTGGTGAGTAGCTTTTACTACTATGTGGAAGACAAAACTATCATTAAATCTTCTAAATAGATATTTTTCACCATGGAAAGACATCAAAGAGTGAAAATGTTTGAAGCAAAATGGCTTTTATATTGATATATAGGAGCCATGAAGCGCAGTCTAGCAGTGATGGGTACTCACCTAAATCATAGAAAGTGTGGTCAATTTGTAGACACCAAAATTGTGTCTACTCCTTGGTCTTCTTCCCCCTTAGTCCCCTTGGTCCACTTCTAACACATTCCTAACCCACACACTTATTAATTTAAAATAAATTATCTATTTTAAATTAATCGTCCTCTTGACCCCTCACCCATGACACCTCACCTCTCCTTGGATACCTCTCCTTAGATGCCTCCCATCACCCTATGACCAATTTATGACCTATTTCTTACCTCTTACATCATATTAAACCCACCTTCGACCATTTTCCCATGACCAATTGACCCTGGCAGTTGGAAGAATGGGCAAAAGGCTAATTTTAGCCCTTTTTCCATTATTCTAGCTACCGACATCGGTTACAGTCGGACGACGCTGGCGGGATCGCTGACGTCGGTTGCTTAAAACCAACTTGTAGGCTGAATCAATGGATCCTCTTCCTTTGAATGCAAAAATCCTCTTGCGCTCAGACTTTGACCTCTCTCTCTCTCGGCTCTCCTGGACATCAACAGGGACTCTCTAAAATCAATCATTAGACTTCAACCAATGCTCTTCTGGCTACAGACACAACAGAGACAAGCATCTCCAACACCTCTGGCTCTGCACCAAGTAGGAGGTAAGTATTCTTCTGTGATTTTTATTATTTTAGTAATTTAAAATGTATTTATAATGTATAAGCAATTATCTTCTTTTCATTACTTCTAAGTATTATCAATCAGACCCAGCTTTCAACCAGACCAGGCCTGACTCTCTTCCCAAAAAGGCTGAGAGGCCTTTCCCATACCCTTACCCCTTTTCTAAAAACATATCCCCTGCCTTTTGTCCCTCCTAAAGACCCTATCTACTATCTTACCACACTACACAGACCCAAACTCCTTCCAGACCATTCCATCGACCACAGACAGCCTTGAGACTTGTCCAAAGCCTCGCTACCCTGACCGACACTAGCCACCAGGTCCATTGCCCCTACCGACGTCGGTAGACTAACTGGCATCGGCAACCTTAGACAAACCGATGTCGACAGACTAACCGACGTCAATGACTGTGGTAGACTGACAGTAGATAGTAGGTACACATTATCTAGTTTCCTCTTTGCTAGTCATTTGTCATTTCTTTATTTTTGACACTTTTACTTATTAACAGTGGACTATCATCCCACAAGGAAGTCTTTGCACTTCTAGGATTGAGCTTTTGCTTGGCAGTCCACCTTATCTCTATCTAACAATCTCTGTGTTTGAGTCTCTTTCTTCTACAGGTGTCATCCTCCACAGCCAAAGAGGAGTCCCTTCAATGTCTGGATAACGGTGCACAAACTTCATCCGAGTACATACAAACCCCTGACCATTTATTCTAGTTTCTTACTTCCTTTGAATGTAGAAAAGCGAAAATAGTTTGAAACATTCTAACATGCCCGGTGGGACCCTAGGAGTTTTCCTTGGGTTCATACTTTTTCTTCTAAAACAAACTTTTCATATAGGTGCATTAGGTCTCTTCTTGCATCCTTTTCCTCTATCTCTTCCAAAAGAAACTATCAGCAAAGTTAAAAAGAATCCTTCTTTTTCTTTCTTTCCTGCATCTAGAGTAGTAAAGTCATACTCTTAACCTTTTCTCAACTTGTCTTCATTTGAACACACATTTCAATTTGGGCTTAAAATATATTGCATTTCATTTCTGCCTGAATGCATACTTAGCTCTCACATCTAGTAATTAAAACCGCATCATGAATAAAGCGTAGTCCACTTATGTTACACGACCATACCACTATCACAAATCAAACATCAAAACATACTTGAGACAAGGTCTGACTAGGATTTCATCACCTAGCGGATACCTTACCCTTCCTGGCAATCCTACTTGGACTTCACTACCAAGGGGAGAGCCCACTCTATTCTCTGACAGAGTATAAACTCTAGGGGAAGTATATACTAGCTAAGTGACCCAACTTAATCTCTAGGCTCGTGAAGTGAGGGGAGCTTGCTCCTTAGCACCAGGCCACGTACGGAACCTAACACAGACTCTTGAATACAAAAACTAACCTGAAACCAACTTTAGACTATTTCTTCTAGGACCTGTTCTAAAGCCAACATCCCAAAGACATTCCTCTAAGGCATAAGCCAACATGATTCTAAAAGTTTATTCTTAAGAATTAACGTTTAGGGTCTGCTTGTCTTCATCTATTTTTCTATCTATATCTAATTTTTTGAGTTGGTGAGGATGCATTTTTTTGAGCTTCAAACAACTTAGAACCTTTTTTTTTCTTCCTTCCCAACAACACAGTAACTGACATCAGTTTTTTCCACCGACGTCGGCAACCTATTTTCACAGACATTGGTTATCTAACTGACGTCAGCCACTTTTTTTTAACCAATATCGGTTATTCTATCAACGTCAGTTACTGTCAACAACTTTTTTTCCAAAACAACAACCTTAAAACCTGACCCTTTTTCTATCAAAAACAAATTTTGGTTTTTGAAACTGAAAAAACACAGATTCTGGAACCTGACCTTTTTTTGCCTTGAATGGTTTTGACACGTAGTCAAACCAAAATGCTTGTTGACCACGCAAGGAAACAATCACTTTCACCTTCACCTTTCATATCAAGTCCTCTAATGGAGTATCATTCAGACATTGAACGTACTCCTATCCTGTCAACCCCAGATCAACCCTCAATTGTCCCTGAAGGGGACCAAAATTTTGAGAGACTCCTTGACCACAATGTTAAGGCTCTCCAACACTATCTCGCAAGAAACCAAACGTGAGACCTTTCGGGTGAAGCGGCGATGACATCAACACCATCCGCTACCCAACCTTTTATGACTCAGGCTATTGCCTCAACCATTAACCCGACCATGGCCAATATGCACAGTTTGGCCTCCCCATCTATTTTTGGACTGACCTCCATCGGGTTTTCATTACCCCCTCAACCATATGCAATTCAACCAAGTTCTACATCATACCAAAACTTGATTGTCTCAACTCCACACACTCTTGCACCTATAAATGCAAGAGTGTCTACCTCCCCTTTTGCCAATGCCACCATGCAACCACCTTTGGCAGTATCTAGTCAACTTATGCCTTCTACCTTCATGACACAACCACCCTTGGCTTCCACTTTTGCCCCTATGACTAGTCATCAATATGTTGCGCCTATACCAGTGCAACCAACTACGTCATATGCCCCTCCTAACACCTTCCAGGTACCTTACAACCTAAGGGGTGCCCCATCTATAAATCCATCAACTGATCTAATCAAGATGTTGATGGACAAGATGTCTAATCTTGAGACATCTATTTCTGGTTCAAGCAATGTTCTTTCATATGAACAAGTCTGCAATGAACCCATACATCCTTCTATCCCAATTCAACCCTATCCTGGCCAGTGGGAGCTTCCTGAGTTTACTTATTTTTAGAGTAAGGAAGACCCACAGCAACATCTATGAGCATTCAGACATGCTTGTTATCTTATAGCGCATGATGATGTGTTGTTACTACGCATGTTTCCCATGTCGCTTTCTGGCCCTACCCTTGATTGGTATAGCTCCCTTGCCAGTCACTCTATCTTTTCATTCACTCAGCTAGCCCAACTTTTCTTTGACCATTTTTTGATCAATATCACTAAAAAGGTCTCAATCACGGACCTATACTCTATTAGATAGTTTGACGATGAATCCATAGCCGATTTTGTTGCCCGTTGGAGAGGTTTGATTAACCAACTCTCATTTTCTTTACCTCAGCCTAAGCTCATCGAGATCTTCTCTAGAGCATGTGCCAATCACATCTCATCCACCTTGCGGGTCCAAACATTCCACACTTTTGACGAAGCTTTCACCATGGCCCGAAAGCTTGAACTCCGTGTGGTTGAAGAGGACAAGGTCAAATTAAGAAATAACAACACAAAATCCAATCACCCTTCTTCATCTAAGCCTTCTTCTACCCACTCTAAACCCAAGGGAGTGGCAAATGTTGTGGTCTTTAGATCACCATCTTCAACCATAACCAACCAATCCCAACCTTCCACCTCTCAAAGCATCACCAAACAATTCTAACAATTGTATATACAACATCAGTATACTCCTATAGGAGAATCATATGCTTCCATGTTGGAAAAACTCATCAAATAGGGGGTCCTCAATCTCCCTCAAATTTGACCACCCCAATTTTACTCCTCAACACCTATCCCTGCATGGTACAGGGAAAGCGACTTCTGTCATTATCACCATGTCCAAGGCCATGACATAAACAACTGCAAAACCTTTAAAAACATTGTCCAAGACATGTTAGACAAAGGTGATCTTGTCTTGGACAACCCAAATGCGCCACCCAATCAAAACTTAGACATCTTCAGACAACCTTTCCCTAACCATCCCCATTATCAAAACAACATTCAAACCATGGTCGGTGACCCCCAAGAGTGTAACATACGCACAGTCAACACGGTTTCGCCTTCCATTCCTAACCAACCTCTCTCATAGTCTGAAGAGGTTAGTCAACCTACTTGTCCACCATGGGTAGAGGAGCCTTCCTCTCCTATTTTGCCTCAACCAATGGAGGACATTCCTCCATCCACACCTATTTCACATGTGGGAGAATCTACCTTGACCTCTCACATATTGGAGGATGCCTTGATGACACCAACACCGACTGCCTCACCCTCATCCTTCTTATCATCAATGGGGGATCATACTTTTTCTGCTCCTCGACCACATGAGGAAGCCATTATCATCCCAACACTCTCTCCACCTGAAGAGCCACATTATCCAATTCCTTCTCCACCGAGAGAAGAACTTGCCACCTCACCAACTTCGACCAAAGAAGACCTGGTGACAATTCTCTCACAATCACCTCAATCTTTTAAATGACCGACTATAAAACTTCATGCAACCTCATCCAAACCCTTGCAGTCATCTACCATGCCAAAATAGGTTAAATCCCTCGATGTGCATCGTACATCCAACCTCACTCACCCACAAGTGACGGTAGACTTAAACTTCACCCCACACAATAGTAGTCCTCACACTAAACCAAAGAAGGATACTAAACCTTATCCAAGAACTCCTCCCCCACCTTCATCATTACCATCTATCCTAGGTCCACATCCTTCTACTTTAGAAAGATTGCTCCCACATCCAACACCTCTCAACAAGAACATGTCATCTCCACATGTGGCCATACCACCAATTAAAAAGGTGACACGACAAACTCTCCAAACAACTCCTAGACAGAAATCATCAACCTCTACTACAACAAAGAGCACCGACCCATTAAAGGGTTTTTATGCTTCGATGTTATGTCAATTGTTGTAGTCATCTAGCATCGTCCTCCCACCTATCAAGCCTTACCAACCTCTCAGACCAACCCCCTTGGTTCGATGACACTAAAATATGTTGGTATCATCACACACCAGGGCATGACACTGAGCGTTGTTGCACCCTTAAGGCTGTCATCCATCAACATCTGGCAAAGCACACACCTCACATTGAGACTTCTTCTGACCACATTTTTGACCAACTATTGACACCATCTCATACCTCTCAAACCCCATCACCTAAATCGGGATCCCCACACAAGACTATGGTCCCTCAACTACCTCCTCAACCTTTATTTGAAATCAACACAATTAATGTCGCCACCAGGCCCCAAACTATGAAGGATAAGGGAACAGACTAGACATCTACACCTTTGACATATCCATTATTCATCAAGACCTCTCAACCAACACAACCCAAGATTTCTATCTTGGACATGTCTCGACCACCATCTCTGGGGGAAATTCCTCCTAACCTCACTAGTCCACATGACGCTTGGTATAAGTGACTTGTGGACTACTTGACATATTCTATCATCCCTCCCAAACTCTCTAGCAATAGACAATGAGCTTTTATCAAGAACACTGCTCGCTACACCGTGTTAGGGGGACTTCTTTACAAGCAAGGTCTCGACGGCCTCCTAATCCAATGCTGACAACATCCTAACCAACTTCACATCAATCAACCAAGCATTGACCAAACATCGACCTCAACCAAGCCTCGACCAAACATTGACCAAGCCTTGACCAAACTTCAACCTCAACCAAGCCTTGACTAAACATCAACATCAACCAAGCCTCGACCGAACATCAACATCAACCAAGCCTTGACCAAACATCAACCAACCAAGCATCAACCAACTTCTTAATCATCCTCATATCCAAATTCTTACTCATCTCCAACACGTGACCAATTTGGAACGAAGCAAATGGGGCAAGTTTGCTCCTGATTAACTCAGACCTTACATCATAAAGCATGGGTCAGGGACTTATTAGAACTTAAGCCCCTAAATGCCTCACATCTTCGACCAGTCTACTGTTAGTCAAGTAATTATTCACTTAATGTTTAACTTGAGTTCGATCCCTTGAGCAATACCCGTCATTGTCATTCCTATTCCTTTTCGACCCTCGACTCTGCAAACATCAGTTAACCCTTTTGTCAAGCATGAATGCTTTGACCTAATAAAAGGGAAACCCTCTAAACCTCTATAGTCAAGTCCATGACCAAAATTTCAGTCAACAAAAATATATATATATATATATATATATATATATAAAATTGGGATGCATATTCCAAGGTCATAAACTATAAATGCAGACTGCTCCCTCGAAGGATAGCTGCATAATTGCTGTAATTGATAAATTGCTCCCTTGAGGGACAACTATTCAAAGACATTTAAACATACAAAGTATAATATAGACCACTCCCTCAAAGGATGGCTATGCCAAAATTTTGCTACATACACAGCACTATCTCAGAAGCTTCCCGCATCGATCAACTTCACAACATGACCACAAAACAAGACAACATCCCCTCACAGACTTCTCGCATCGATCAGTCTGCCAAAAAAAAAACTGACTAATAAACTATTACGTCATGGACTTGTCTATAGTCATTCTCAGGGTCACCTATAAAAGGGGCAATGTTGTCCCTACCAAAAAGGGTTCCCCCATCCATCCATATCACATAATCACACCCATCTCCCCAACATACTCAAGGGATTTTGAGCTCACTTAATGTCAAGTGATTCGATTACTTCTCTAGCACAATCAATGGTCAACGACGTAATGCATGAACGAGGCTTTTGTTTTCAAAAACCTCATCTATGCCATCATTATGGTCCTTGTCAATGAAAGAGTGACGCGCCTTTCACTTCTTACATCTTGGTCACAAACAATCCAACCCAATCATTTCAAAACCCAACCAAATCAAACCAAACATTTTCAGACCACCAACATGACATAGTCCATTTCACATAGTTTCTATGGAAACCAATACACATGGAAACTATCGACCAGACACAATTTATGTCAAGCATAAACCATTACTTGCTGAAGCATACATAATCTCAATTCATTTTTAGCATACACCATTACTAATATGGAAAATTGCTAGGGATGAAAGACCACTCAACCAATGTTATAGAATACACCATCACACAATATGGAAAACGCTGTAACATCATCATGACCAAAACCAACCTATCAACCAGTCTGAACTACATTGGCTTGAGGCCCTTCCAACAGGGGCTATGTAGGTAGCACTCAGATGACATGACATCTTCTGGGGTTAGCTCGGCCACATCCATTTGTCTATCTACCTGATGGACAAACCATTTTATCTTTGACCATGACTTGACCTAGTCCGACCCAATCCATAATCGACCCTCTTCTCCCTTTCCTAGAGAGAACTACATTGGCCTGAGGCCCTCCCAAACAAGGGCTATGTAGGTAGCACTCAGATGACATGATGTCTTCTGGGGTTAGCTCGGCCACATCCGTTTGTTCATCTATCTGATGGACAAACCATTTGACCTTTCACCATGACTTTACCTAGTCTACAATCATGACCAAACAACCAGCCCTGACATTGCAGAAGTCACCTTTGACTTCTCATGGGGCACATTGGCAATCACATACATCTCCCTAACCACATCAAATAACCATTTGAGATCACTTTTATCTCGACCTGACTCGACCAATGACCATGGAGATCGTGACTATCTCCTCTGACCATGACCATTTTTGAGACAACTTTGTCTTATTTGTTTTAATTGCATGTAGGCTACTTCACGAATAGTTAGCCAAATTGTCTGCAACCCACATTTCGACCCTCACAAGTACTGGATCGCGAGCAAGTTTATCCCCACTACTTGTGACATTTTTGTGTTTCCAAGAGCACTTCCTAAGCCCGGGATACTTGGAACATGACAACCATTGGAGCTACAGCTTGGATCGAATAACCCAATCAGCTACGACTAAATGTTGGGGCCCAGTTATTTTGATTTTGGCACTCCTCGAACCTTAACCTGTGACAATTTAACCTGACCATCTCATGAAGTGGTATGCATGCAATCTCAACTTTTGTAGCATTCTCACTCCAACTTCACCATCCTCATCCACTATCTATTAAATTGGCACCCGATTTCAGGTTTCCTTCCCTCGACTCCCACTTTGAGGGGGGATACCTCATCATCATAATTGGGGCAACCTCCATCTTATCCCATACCTGGGGCAACTAACTCCTATTTTTGTCTTGTAGTTCGTCAAAAACAACCAGCACAACAAAAAAGGGCAAATGTAGACACCAAAATCATGTTTACTCCTTGGTCTTCTTCCCCCTTAGTCCCCTTGGTCCACTTCTAACACATTCCTAACCCACACACTTATTAATTTAAAATAAATTATCTATTTTAAATTAATTATCCTCTTGACCCCTCACCCATGACACCTCACCCCTCCTTGGATGCCTCCCATCACCCTATGACCAATTTATGACCTATTTTTTACCTCTTGCATCATATTAAACTCATCGTCGATCATTTTCCCATGACCAATTGACCCTGGTAGTTGGAAGAATGGGCAAAAGGATAATTTTAGCCCTTTTTCCATTATTCTAGCTGTCGATGTTGGTTACAGTCGGCTGATGCCGATGGGATCGCCGACGTCGGTTGCTTAAAACCAACTTGCAGGCCGAATCAATGGATCCTCTTCCTCCGAATGAAAAAATCCTCTTGCACCCAGACTTTGACCTCTCTCTCTCTTAGCTCTCCTGGACATCAACAGGGACTCTCTAAAATCAATCATCAAACTTCAACCAATGTTCTTCTGGCTACAGACACAACAGGGACAAGCGTCTCCAACACCTCTGGCTCTGCACCAAGAAGGAGGTAAGTATTCTTCTGCACTTTTTATTATTTCAATAATTTAAAATGTATTTAGAATGTATAAGCAATTAGCTTCTTTTCATTACTTCTAAGTACTATCAATCAGACCCAACTTTCAACCAGACTAGGCCTGACTCTCTTCCTGAAAAGGCTGAGAAGCCTTTCCCATACCCTTACCCCTTTTCTGACAACATATCCCCTACCTTTTGTCCCTCCTAAAGACCTTGTCTACTGTCTTACCACACTACACAAACCCAGACTCCTTTCAGACCATTCCATCGACCACAGACAACCCTAAGACTCGTCCAAAGCCTCACTGCCTCAACCGACGCTGGCCACCAGGTCCATTGCCCCTATCGACGTCGGTAGACTAACTACCATCGGCAACCTTAGACAAACTGATGTTGGCAGACTAACTGACATCAGTGACTATGGCAGACTGATAGCAGATAGTAGGTACGCATTATCTAGTTTCCTCTTTGTTATTCATTTGTCATTTCTTTATTTCCAACACTTTTACTTATTAACAGTGGACTGTCATCCCATAAGGATGTCTTTGCACTTTTGGGACTGAGCTTTTGCTTGGCAGTCCACCTTATCTCTATCTAACAATCTCTGTGTTTGAGTCTCTTTCTTTTACAGGTGTCATCCTCCATAGCCAAAGAGGAGTCCCTTCAACATCTGGATAACAGTGTGCAAACTTCATCTGGGTACGTACAAACCCCTGACCATTTATTCTAGTTTCTTACTTCCTTTGAATGTAGAAAAGCGAAAACAGTTTGAAACACAATTACTAAGCCAATAGATTACGTATTAAAAGAGAAATGAATTGTATTTATTTTCATTATAATTACCTTAGCCTCCACATTTTTTTGTTCTTCAACCTACATTTTTTTCTTCTAATGGCATTGAGAAGACCAAATTTATGACTAACAAATTGTACCATCAGGTTATATATGAAAATCCTATTGCTAAGGTTGGGAACTTTGATCGTCATCTAGTTTCCATGGTAAATTTAGGGGTGAAACTACCTCTAGGATTGAAGAGGAAGTCTTTCACATGGTTATTATTGACAACATTAGTTTTTTAAGTAGCCACCTAGTTGACAAGCTTATAGAGAGGTGGGATTGTATTATGCATGGAGATTTAGGAGATAAACATATTTTGATGCTATTACTTGGATATATTTTTATCCTTTTAGTCCTATATTTTTTTAATATCTATATTCTATTACCTATTTCCTTATCATTTCTTATGATATGTTTGAAGCAAGAAAACTTGTAGAATACTACATCCCAGGTTTGCGCTCCATTTCCAAGGACGATGCCCCATTTACAAGGACAAAGTTGAAGGGTTTTTTAAGGAGCATGGCCATTCTAGATCTTTTTAATGTTTTCACCTTTTTTTGTTCTACATGTTTTCTCTATTGTAGGACTATGTTTTTTCCCTTCTTACTATGCATCAGTTGTGTTAGAGTATTTATAAAGGTATGCGTTTCAGAATAACCCTCCTTAAAGAGACCTAATCTCCTCAAACCCTGCATAGAGTATTCCTTACCAACTAAGAGGTGATATACAATAGGGATCCACCTTATTTCCTCTTCAGATATCTATATATTCATTATTTATGTTAAATGGTTGTATTTTTTTCTTAAGAGGAAGTGTAGTTCACTCCCACATGCATAGAGATCATTAGCTTGACTCTTTTTTATTTCTATTGATTTGATGAGATTATTGGTTCCATGCTAGTTCAAACGAGTGTTTGGAAGGCTAGGTTCCCTTTAGCCATAGTACTTTTTTAAAAAAATTAGTGTAAATTTTATTAAATAAGCCTCATTTACAAGAAATTATTTATTTAATAACTTTTGATCATTAGCTTGAAATTGAGTATCATAATTTTCAAAAGTTCATTTTTTTCAATTTTCCATGCATTTGGCCTATTTATATTATAAAATTCACTAAAATATAAATTTCCACATTCAGGGGGTCTCTTTGCATCGTTTGTTCTACCTTTGATTTTGATTTGTGGTGACATTTTTAGTGGTGACATATTTTACTATGTTTTGAGCATTTTTTGAGGGAATATTTCTTGTTTTGCACATACCTTATCTCTTTCATTTGTTATAGATTGGAGGTTGAGGTCTAGTTTGGTAGGAAGTTAGACCCCTTCACATGCAACACAAACTTCCTTATTTCTTCTTCTCAACTAAATTATCATCATTTATTACACTCATGGACACATTTTTGGTTGATTCTAATGTCTTATTCTTGAGTGTACATTAACGCTACTATAGGGTTTTCTATGTTATGGGCCCTGCATTGTATTTTGCACATGCATTATCTCATATGCATTTTTGACTAAGTCTGACATATTTTTTGTATATGCTTTACACATTATTATTTTTGGATGCTTATTATTTTATGGTGTGTTTGCATGCATTATGGTTCTTTCACAAATTTTCCATACTCTTCTATCAACCCATGGCATGCATTATTACTTTGACACATTGGTAGTTATGTCATGTCTCCTCAAGGCCCCTTTCTTAGTGCTTCTCCTTCATCTATGGAGACACTTATTTTCTCCTTTATTTTTGGAGCATCTCTTTTGATGGATTATTTGATAGGTTTACAATCTCCTCATTTGGATCTATTCTATTGAAACCCAGTGTCTTCCTTATTTATATCTAGTGTTTTTTTATGTATGGGTTATATCATACTCACACTAATTTATAAAGCGTCATGGGGGGTTTGATGATACAAACTTGTCTACCTTCATGAATTTGTGTGCTCTATTCTAGGTAATTTTTCACCTTATCAGTTGCTTGTTTCTCCCATCACTACCATGGGCCATCTTCTTTGAGATGATTTTATATATTTTTGACAGTTGATAGTCTCCTTGTTTGGAGCTATTCTGGTGTATACAGTGTCAAATTATTTAGTGTTTGAGTAGTGGATTTAGACCACTCGTGCAGATATTTTTTCTCCAATCCATCCATTTAATAATATGGAGGGGGTGTGATGTATAGTTTGCTTATTGGTGTTGAGAATTCCTTGCACATGTTATACTTTTTTATACTCTTATCACCACTAATAATCTTCTTGATTGAAGCTATTCCGGTGAATCCCAGTGTCAGTTATTTTTGTGATCAAGTAGTGGATTCAAACCACTTGTGTACATTGATTCCTTTTATGAATTGTGAGTACTTGGAGTGTAAAAGTATTTTGCATCATCTTATGGGGGATTTATATCTCTCTCTTCTTATTTTCTCTCTTTTAGAGGGGAGTTTTCCCTATGGGTTTTCTCTCTTTTTCTCCACTTTATGAGAGTTATTTATATTTTGCACTTATAAGTGTTTTCTAGATTTTTTCTTTGTATATGGGTATATTATTCAGACACTTTGTTTACTAGAACCCATATGAGGGATTTTACTTAACTTCATGGATTTCTCGATTATTCTTACAATGTCACTAGTGTGTTATCCCCACCATTGACACTAGTGTGGTAGCCCCACTAGTCTTTATGATCACTTATCACCATATGTTGGAGGGTGTTAAAGCTATGCTTCTTTAGGTTCATCATTCTACCTAGTAATTTAGATTGCAATGTTTGTATTCAATAATCCTCATATTTAGCACCATTATTAATTCAATTTGGTGGTTATAGTGACTCAACATCCATGTACTCCAGCATGATGGATTGGCATCCATAACGACATGTGGCTTCATACTACATCCTCTTTTATTATTCCCTATCTTAACTTGAGGGGGTGTTAGATTATCTTACTCATGCTTGTGAGGCTCTAGGTATTTATGTTTACCTAGTTTTGTCTTATGTGGGGTTTAGTCCCACATTGGCTAGTTTAGCTTGTATTATATTTTGCCTTGCCTATATAATAAAGTGTTATTCATTGTAATATACACACCTATTTATGTTTTACAATGATTTTTTAATTATATCTTGTGTTAATAATAATTTATTTTTGTTCAATTGGTTTATTCTCTTGTTTATGTTGAAGCATCAATAGCTGAGGTAATGAGCCATTGGAGAGATCTTGGCTGAAGAGTTTTGATAACTCTTTCAGTTGAATTATGAATTGTAATGATGAAAAAATAAATTTTCCTCTCTATTAGATTGAAATTAAGGTGGTACTTGAAGCTCATCCATGTCTTGAAAGCGTAACATGGGATAGTGCATCAAGAAATAACATAGAAATTCATGAAACTAAGCTAAATAAAAATAAAATACTAAAATTAGTATTGAAATTAAATTAAAGTAACTGAAATCACCATATACCTACCTTGACTTACCTTTTTATTGAATGACTTCATTAAAATATCATAGTCTTGGTCATTGAGGGCATAGTACATGCATTTGAGAAACCCTAGGGATACAAGGCTAAAAATAGTGACATTGTATGCATACATAAGATGGTTAAATTAGAAATGAAAAATCTCAAAAATGATTAAATTCCTTAGAAAATTTTCAAGCTAGGATTTCCAATGCTAGGTTAGAACCAAAATGCCAAGCATTTAAATGAAAAAATGATGACAAATGAATGTATAACACACTAAATCATGTTGGGAAGCATGTAAAACATGAATGACAAAAAGGAATATAGAACAAACTAAATCACATTGGAAAGCATGTAAAATATAAATGACAAAAATGAGTATAGAATGCACTAAATCACATTGGGAAATTTGTAAAACATGAATGATAAAAATGAATGTAAAACACCCTAAATCACATTGGGAAGCATGTAAAACATGTCAGTAAATGAGATATCAATGTGATATATATATATATACAAGTAAATGAATGATAAGGAAGTAAATGAATGTAATCCCATGTAATATAAGCATACCAAATCAAGACACAAAGAAAACATAAATGACTAAAAATGAGAATGTAAATCAAAATGTATAATAAGCACATTAACTGAATCATGAATAAAAACATGTAAGCATGTAAAATGTCATATGTAACAAGTGAAGTCCATAAAAATAAAACAAGAACATTATGGATAGATGAAAATAAAAATATCTAAAGGATGATGACTCAAACTTATTGCTTATTCTAAGATATGATGTAAGAAAGAAAAATGAACTAATGACATGACTAGGATGACAATAATATGGTGTATTAACAAAATGTGAATGGTATATTTATGAGGAAAACATTGTCTTATCTGAGGTGTTATAATGAAACTCATAAACTAAAAGCTAAAAGGCATAAGAAGGAAAATGTAATCAAGGATGTGACCAACTAAAATAAAAACCCATCAAGGGGAAAGTGGGAATAATGTGATGTAGATAAGGACTATGAGTCACCACATGGGGGATGTGAACATCCTTAGCAGGAATGAGACACTATAGGCAAGTGAGCAAGGCTATAAACTATTAACATCAAGGACTTAGGACACTCTGAATAGTGAACACAAATTTTGGGTTAACAAGTGAAGCACATAGATCATCCCATAAAGGATATATACATTAAAATTAAAATAGACCTACCTTCCCATAATGTGTTCCCCATTCCACAGGACCCCTTATAGATTCATCAGTCTATTGTGAAGATTAGGTACGTGTGTGATAAATTAATTGGCACTATAAGTATATGATATAATGAGACCTCATACCTTACTCTACTGGCCTACCACTCCCCGATAGACTTTTGATCTATCATGAGGCCAATTGTGTATTTTTATCTTTGACTAAGATAGGATATGTGCCAAATAAAGATTGTGTCTTTTGGTGTGATCTAACTTTTAAGTTTGTATTTGCCTTTTGATCATTTCCTTTCGTTTCTTTTATGATTTGGACATTACCTCTTTTGGATTTTTATGTTCCTCCTCCATATAGATTCAGAGAAATAATCATGAGTGAAATAGGTGACAAAAACAAGAGAGTTTACACTTGGTCACTAGAGAAAAGGACTTGACGAACATGGTGTCTAAATATTCCTAGACTTGCCCATAAGTAAGTATGCAATCTCAAAACCAACCTATGTGTGCTTCAAATAAAAAGAAATAAGGGAAATATGGGGATAGTGAGAGATCCATCCATGTAATAAGTGATACAATGATGAATATGCTCATAGCTGATCATAATGAGTTAAAATAGTGCTATGAAAGGGACAGGGCTATGATAGGATAGTCATGTCACTAGGGAAGATGTACTAACATATAAGGGATATAACAGAAGGACAAATGAAAGTAGTAGTTATCCCAAAAGAGGGATAAGGTAAATAAGGGTCAAATAATCATAAAGATATTTAAGGCAAAAATGATGAAAATGTAATAAATGATAATAGTTGAAGTGATATCTACAAACCAAAAGAGAAACAAAGGCCGAAATAAAAATGAAATAGAACCAAAGAACAAAGAAGAAAACAATGGTAAATTAAAACGAAATTAAATACATAAAAACAAATAAACATGAGAAAAATAATGAGAAAAAACTATGATAAGATATATATCAAAGATGAGCATGTGAAATGTGAGAGTATGTGTCTTGGAAAGTTTCTTAAAGTTGAATTTATTTGTTATTATGCAACATACAAGAAGAGTGAGAATCATAGGATGCCCCAATGGGTAATTTAATTTAAGGATCAGTGTTGCAAGATACACCAAAGTATGAAGTGGTATGCATATGGGCATCACAAAATGCCCCAAAGTATGAAAGGGTATGCAGATGGGCATCAAAAAATTCCCCAACATGTGATGTGAAGTGAGGTGAAGTGTAGTTATTATAATGAAATGCATTAGGCTAGTGAGTGTAGTTGAAGACAAGTAAATATGTTGGTTTTTAACAATGTTTAAATAGACATAGGGTATTTAGGATAAATATGAGGAGGTATATAAGGTAAAGGAGGACCATTTATTATGTATTTTAGAGTAGGCATTTGAACTAGGTGCTCATTGGATTCTTGTAACCTAAGAGGTTAAGTTTTGATGTATAAAAAGACATGTTTGAATTTGTTAATGTTAGTTATCATTTCCTTATTAGTGCAAGAAGAAGGATCGGTTGTGGTTTAGACAACATTAATGGATGAGATGGAGTATGAGATAATTATTGTCAATTATTAGGTAGGTGATGTTGATGTGATTATGATTCTTTAAAGTGGGATTAAGAGACTTGAAGATAATATTGATAACATTTTTGTGTAAGAGTATCAATATTGAAAAGTGGACCAAACAAGAAGGTAAAGAGGAATCGGTGAAGAACACAATAAGTCTCATGAGAATGAGCTATCATAGCATGACACCAAAAAACCTTATCAAGATTGTACCATTTTAGAGGAGGTTTGTAAGGGTAAAATTTTATGGGTTTAGAGGGTGGAAATTTCTTCTTAAGTTCTTCTAGACTCAAGGGAGGGTGGTTTGGGTTAAAATTGGTTAAATTGGATGCTCTCTGTTGAGGTTGGGGAGGCTAATATGAATCAATGTTATGAGAAAATGATTGGAAGGATTCCTTATTAGTTGATTGAAGTGATTCAAATTGACTCATAAGAAATTCTTTCTCTTTTTCTTGGTTTAAGGCTTCTTCTAATGTTTTAGGGGAGAACATCCAAACATTATTTTGAAGAGGAGTTTTAAGAGAAGTAATAAATATTTTAAAAATATTATCATCACTCATGTTATGGTTTACTTTGTGAAATGGATACTTCCATCATTTGATGAAAGGGTAATCAAATTCATTAAGAAACTGCTTATCATTGATGAAGTGGCTAAGGTTATCTTTAACAAGATTATTGTGTTGAAATTCTTTAACTAGAGCATTGACTAAATCCTCTATTTTCCATATTGAATGTTGGGGAAGTTAATTATGCCACTCCAAATAATCTCTCATGAATTTTTTGATTATAATTTTAGTAGTATCAATGGTATTGGTTTGGGCCCATTCCTTATATACATTACTAAAAGATTCAATAAATATAGTGGGCTCCTTAGATCCATCATATGTAATAGCTGGATAAATGTTTCCAATATCTATAGATATAATTAAAGGAGCTAATGGTTCACTTTTAATATCTTGAAGAATTTTTTTATGCATTGGAGGTTTAGGGATGATATTCTCATTGGCATCTCTAAGAGGAGGGATAAAATTCTGATATAGTTGAGTCATGATGACTTGAGGTGGTTGACTAGTCATTTTTATTATATGAGATTACATTTGCATAATTTGGGAATTGTTAGTTGTTTGAATAACATTCATTTTAAAACCATTTGATAACAATTTGAGTTATATCAATGGGAGGAGTAGAATTATTGGGTTGAAGAGTTTTGTTAGGTTCACTAGAATATATGCAAAGAATTAGGATAGATCTATGACTTGTCCTACGTAGTGAATAGTAAGCTCAGATAGGGTAATCTCATCAAAAAATCATTTCATATATATTGATATTGGGGACATGACCAATATGGATCAACTTTTTTAACTAGATACTTTCATCATTTGATGAAAGGATGAGCAACTTCATTAGGAAGTTACTTTGCATTGTTGAAGTGGCTAAGTTGATTTTCAAGAAAGTCATTATGTTGGAATTATTTTACTATAGCATTGGATAAATCCTCTAGTTGCGTAAAGGAATGTCTGAGATGTTGATTATACCACTCAATTTCATCATCAATAAAGGTTTTGAATAGGAGCTTGGTCATAGAAAATGTGTTATTTTGGACCCATTATTTATAGAAATTGCCAAAGCTTTTAAAAAATATAGCAGGATATTTAGTCCCATCATATGTCATAGTTGGGGAGATGTGTCAAGTTTATATAGATATAATAAGTGGAGTTAAAATGTCATTTTAAATATGTTTAACCATTTTTTTATGCATGAGAAGTTGAGGGATGATATGCCCATTGGCGTATCTAAGAGGAGGGACACATTTCTGATTTGGTTGAGTCATGATGACTTGAGGTGATTGATTAGAAATTTTTAATATATGAGATTAAATTTACATCATTTGATTATTATGAGTAATTTGTTTAAGTATTTTATCAAGGAGTTGAGTAATATCAATGGGAGGAGTAGGAATGTTTATGGTAGGAGGATTCCTAGCATTAATAGCAAGAGGAGGACTAGGGTGAGTAACTTTAATTGTATTACATTGTGGTTTCCTTGAGGATGCAAAACTTAGGTTACATTATGTATTAATTGGTTTGTCAGTTGGAATACATGAAGGAATGAATTCTATAGTTTCATCTGAAGTTATAATATAAGTGAGGTTATGATATAAATCCTTGATTATGCAGTGTTCTTATCTGATTAGAAGCTAAAAAGAAAACATATTTATTAAATAAAACTAGGTCAACCACCTACTAAATTGAGGAAAAAATAGGCCAAAATAAACTAGGTTGGCCACCTACTAAACTAAGTCAGCCACTTATTGAATTGGGGAAAATAGGCCAAAAAAACTAGGTTGACCACCTATTGAACTAAGTCAGCCACCTATTGAATTAGGGAAAAAATATGAAAAAACAAAAATAAGTTAGCTAGGCCAACTTAATTTATTATGTGATACAATTTTATAGAACTTAAAAATGGGAAAAAAATAGAATGGAAATTTGTAGTACTGAGTAATTTTATTGAAAATAGAAATGGTAAATTGAGATAATTTATAGAATTAAAGTACTAAGTTAGAGTGAACCTAAGCAATATGACTAGGTTGACCATGTCAAATTCATTGGTTGACTGAAAATGTTGGAAATGTGATTGTTGACTAAGTCATCCAGGTTTGATTTAGTCATGCAGAGGTAAAAATATTTGAAACACAGAGGTTAAAAAGGGTCATCTGAGTCAACTTAATCTTTAGAAAGCTAAAAACTAAAAAATAGTAAAAATAAGAATAGATTGACTAGCTTAATCTAGTTTTCTAAAACACTGAAAAGTAAAAACTACTAAAATGAATTAGATTAACCAACTCAATGTAGTTTTCTAAAATTTTGAAAAGTGAAAACTACTAAAATGAACTAGATTGACTAGCATGATCTAGTTGATTGTAAGTGAAATTTTTAAAAAACAAGAAAAACTACCAAGTCAACCAACCTAACTCAATTTGGAAATGAAACCTTATGAGTTTAAGGAATAAAGTAGATCGACCAATGTAATCTAGATGATTGTAGATCCTGGACCTGTAAACTAGATAAACCAACTCAATCTAGTTGACTACAAAAATAAACCCTATAAACAAAGGAAAAAATGGGATTGATCAAGATGATCTAGTTAACTGTGTATCTTGAATCTGTAGACACAGGTTCAAACTAGATTGAATAGCTTGATATAGCTAACTATAAATTAAAAATTAAAATTTACAAGGGTTAGATTCATGTGGTATTCACTAGAATGTATGTAAAAATTAAGATAGATCTACAACTTATCTTAGTAAATTCAAGATCAGATAAAGTAATCAACTAGCATCCATTATAATACATGTTTACATTAAGATCATGACAAAATTATATCTACTAAACCTAACCTGGGGATATCTTACTACACAACACCAAAGGAGAGAGTTCCAAAGCCTCTGAGCAAAAGACACTATTTAATAACCCTAAATAAGTCTACACACTTGAAATGAAAACTAATATAGTTCTCACCAAATATTATTTCACAAATGGGGGTAACAAAAAAAAACAAGCAAATAAAAATTCTACTCAAGTGAATGTAGAAGTATTCTAAGATAGGATAAATACATTCATACTATCATTTATAAAAATATCTAACTATCAAATGAAATATCAAATTTAGAGATACCTTCAAAGTGAATAGGTCAAATATCAATCTCTCCCTTGGGTAATGGTGTTTTATAAGAGGTTGTTATGTATTGTAAGGATCACAAGGATAAATCATCTCCAGGTTAAAATAACTCTCCTATGCATCCAAGACTTCCACAAGATGCATGCTCTACTTCTCCAAGGCAACACCCTAAACAATGAACTTCTCAAATGATAGAATGAGTAGAATTATGTACTGTAATGATGTGAAAGTGAATGTTACTCTCTATTGGGTTAAAATTAAGGTGGTATTTATAGCTAAGAATTGACCCTAAACCCTTCCATAAATTTAGGTGACAAGATCAACTAGATCAATTTTGTTAGGTGGGAAAAGTAGCCATTATGTCTCAAACTAGGTTAGCCAAGCTGACTTAGTTCTATAATATGTGGCTTAACATTTGTAACTAGATTGACTGGGTTGAACTAGTAGGAAAACATAAGAATGAATAAGATTGACCTAGCTAACTTGGTAGGAAAAGTGGCCAACTTATTTAGGGGCTATTTGAAATGAGGATTGCTTAGGGGATCAAGGCATGAAAGGAGATGAAATAGGTTGTGTGTGTGTGTAATTTTAAGTATAAGTTGACATTTAGACATAGAATTCAGGTTATATTTTATATGTATACTTTCAATATGTGTTGGGAGCGGTTTCAGACCTCTAGGAGCTATAATGCAAAGTCTACATTTTAGATGGTCTTATTGGATTTTAGACTTAGCCATATTTCAAGATTTTAGAATTTCAAGGAGACATCATAGGAATTAAATGGATAGACACTCTAAATAAGTTGGACTAATGGTATGAATGATACACAGCCACAACAATCTTGTGAAGCACCAATGGTTTTCCCACCTCTTTATAGGTACACTTTTTAAGGCATGCACTTAGAGAGATTACAACTCAATAGGTTCTTATAAGAGATAAAGTGTCATTAAATGATCAAGTTTGAAAATATTGTGTGTATACAAACAACTCTTTAATCTCTCTTTCTCATTTTATTCATAACCATTCAATTACCCTTCACTTGGATATCATCATTGTAATGCTTGGTTTGACTATAATTATAGATCTCTCTAAAGGATTACAACATGTATCATTTGACAATATCTCCACATGAATAATTCTATTCAAAAAGTTTATCATGGAATCCTAAAAAATAAGAAGAGGTTATATTTAAATAAAATTATAAGAGATACACTCAATATGCTAAAGTTCAATTTTAAATATTTTATGGTGCACACAAAGACCAAGAATCCACTTAAGGATAGTCACTCATTACGTGATGCTTAGGTTAGGCACACAAGCACATGCATGATGACCAAATCATAAACACATTTGCATAATTCAACACATGATCTCATTCTCTTTATTCATCATAAAATAAATTTAGAAGAAAAAATAGTAAAATTCAGTAATTATAGGTTTTATATACAAAATCCAATAGCATAACACTTCACTAAAATATTGATGAACAAAATATCCCATAAAACAAATTCCATTTTCTAATAAATGTAGAGAATGGTTTGACCCTAGAAATTCCATGGACACCCCTAGTGTTTCAACTTACATAACAATTTTTCATGGGCTTGAAAGATTCAAAAGGCAATAATAAAAAAAAAATAGCACCTATAGGAGACCTAATCATATTTTAAAGGCATATTTAACATTTTAAAATATAGCTTGAGCTCATATTAGCTTCGCCAACCTATTCAAGTTCCCATCTCTAGATAGCTCATGGAGCATTGGTTAAGATTTACATTAACATAGTCAATCTTTGAATGCCAACTAGAATTTTATTAAAATATAAAACCTTAGCATCATTCTTGTTGAACTTATAATCTCATTTTCCACTACTAACACCCCCTAAATTCAAAACAAACCTAAATGTGCTTTAGGTTTTGGCTAGCTCTTCACATAATAACTAAGACTTTTAATTGTTCAGATCAAATTTGGAGTTTTGCTTACCACAAGGAGTCATCACCAAGACTCAATCAAGATGTGATTTCCTTATAACAAAGTAAGCATCGACCAAAACTCACAACAAACTAGATGGTCTTTGAGCCCTAGTAAATACTCTAAAATCCATTTTGCTTAATGTATATCCTATCATGATTTTAACTTTGAATAGAACTGTAAACCAAGATGATGTTGTTCTAGACCTTATTATATGTTTGGGAACTAATTACAATTATTCAATTTGTTTTAAGACATTAACACCTAATCAGGGGTTATAAACTTGATTATAATTTTCAAACAACAAATGAATCTTCACAGACCTAATCAACTTTTGGAAGCTTATTTACACAACGAGCTTTAACCAATTTTTTCCAAGACATAATCAATATTTATAAACCTGATTACTATTATAAATATCATGCAACTTCCTTCAATGCCTAATGAAGGTTGTGAATCTTGATTAACATTTCCAACTAGACTTAGACCAAATTAGAGTTTGGCCTATGATAACCTTGAAGCACCTCAATAACTTTTCCAACTCCGTGTTAAAAATAAAATTTGATGGCAATAAAAAACTGATCCACCAATGCAAAGAATTTAAAAAATGAAAACAAACAAAATTATGAACAAATAAAGGAAAACATACGTCGTTCTATTTGGGTTATGCAATATAGCCTATCAACCATGGATGCTCTTACATTAAACACCCACAATAATAAAACATACCATGATTTCTAGTTCATGAACATGTTATTATTTGTTATATTTTTCCCATGTTCTTAAACTTTGGATGCATTCATCCAAGTCACATCTTTAGCTACTATATTCTTCCACTTAATCAAGTACTCATAATACTCACTACTTCTTTTCTTCTTGCCAACTCAAATGTATATAATGGCTTCCATTTCCTCTTTATTTGCTCATGGAAACTACTCTTTCCAATATTCAACTAAAAAATCCTTGTTGTCACTTGTTTTTTCCTTAACATATGGGTACACGTATGCTACATTGAAGATAGGTAAAATACGTACTCTATCTAGTAACTAAATTTCATAAGCATTTGCTAAGAACTTCTTTAAAATAATTCAAGGCCTAGTCTTCTTCCACTTGATTTTGTTGTACTCACCTTTTGGAAATTTCTCCTTATCAAATGTTCCAAAACCGAGGCCCCAACTTTAAAATTCACTTCTCTCCTTTGCATATCAAAATGCTTCTTGTATTTTTTATCACTCTTTTCAAGTCCTTTCTTGACTTTTTGATGCACCTCATGCATATATTGAGTGTAGACTTCACCTTCCACACTTATCCTACTCATCTCAATTTTACTCCTTCATTCACATACACCTCTAGGAATAATCCAATACACTATCTAAAAAGGACTCAAACTTGTACTTTGGTTGATTGTAAGCAAACTCAACATATTCGAACATTAAATCCCACTATTTGGGTTTGTCATTAACCAAACATCTTAGTATATTTACAAGACTCTGATTTACCACCTCTATTTGTTCATCCATTTGAGGATGATAGGCTAAACTAAAGTCTAGTTTGGTGCCTAAATTATTCCATAACATCCTCCAAAAGTGTTCAATAAACTTTGTATCTATATCTGATACATTACTCCTCGACAACCCTTGCAATATGACAACTTCCTAAAAAAAAAATTTACAATATGTGTGGCATCACTAGTCTTCTTACATTCTAAAAAGTGAACCATATTAAAAAAATATATCCAAAATAATAAATATATAATCATTGCCTCATCGTGTTCTCAATAATCCAAGAATAAATTCCATACTCAATGCATCCCATGGTCTATTTGGAATGGGAAATCATTAATACAAACCAACATTCTAAATTTTGCCTTTAATGTGTTGGAAAAATATACACTTATTTATAAACCTCTTCACATATGTACCCATCCATGTCCAATAGTATTTATCACTCAACTGTGTCAAGGTCTTATCATACCCAAAATGACCAACAAAGCCTTCACTATGTTTTTATTTCAATAGGTTATCTCTCATGGAACCTTGAGGTATACACAAATTTATCCCTTTAAAAAATAGTCCATCTTGTATCAAGTAATCTAACCATATAGTTATGTTTGTATTAGATGTATTTATGTGTGTTGTCCATGCATATCATAAATCCAAGTCTTCTTCATATAACTCTTCATTGATTCAAACCCAATTATCTCCACATTTAGCTCATTCACAATGAGATATCACCTACTCAAGGCATCTACAACTTTATTAGACTTTCCACTTCTATGTCTAAAAAAAATTGCTTTGAATAAATTCTACCCATTTCATGTGTCTTTTGTTGAGCTTACCTTAGTTGTTTATGAACTGCAAAACATGATTATCGGTGTATCAATTGAACTTCTTTGAAAATAAGTAATGTCTTTGATTCTTCAGAGGTTGCATGCATGCATATAAATCTTATTCATAGACTGAATACTTCTTCTTGGCATTATTAATTTTCTCATTGAAATAAGTAATGGGCTTATCTTCTTGGTTCATCACTGCTCCTATGGTTACTCTACTTGTATCACAATCATCCTAAAACACTTTTCCAAAATATGTTAAGGCTAACACTAGTTATTATATCACCTATCTCTTCAAAAACTAAAAGATACTTTCTACTGTAATAATCCATTGAAATTTCTTCTTATCTCCCTCAGTTTTCGTGATCGATACACATATAACCCTAAAGTTTTTGATCAAACTTATGTAGAAACTTGCCAACCCATGAAAACTTCTTACTTTCAACATACTTTTTGGCAAGGTCCAATCCATAATTTCCCTCACCTTCTCAAGGTCTATCTTAAATCCATCCTTTGAGATTAAAAATCCTAAATATATTAGCTTCTCTTGCATGAAGTTGAACTTCTTCAAGTTCAGTAGCAATTATTCTTCATTGAGCTTAACCCAAAATAACTTTAAATGTTTCAAATGCTCCTCTTTAGAATGACTGAAAAATTAGAATGACATCTAGATAAACTATTATAATTTTACCTGTGAAAGGCTTCAACACTTTGTTCATGAGTCTAATTAATGTACTTGTATCATTTAAAAAACTAAATGTCATGACCAGCCACTCATACAACCCATCACTCATTTTGAATATGGTCTTCCACTCAACACCTTATCTTACATGTTTTTGATGATACCCATTTTTCAAATCTATCTTGGTGTAGTACCTAGCTCCACTCAAAAATTTCATTGAGTCATCCATTCTTGGAAATGGAAACATGTACTTAATGGTTATCTTATTGATTACACATGAATCCGTACACATTCTCCACTCTTCACCTTTATTAGGTGCTAACATAATTTGAACTACACATGGGCTCAGACTCTCTCAAATTAAACTCTCCTTCAATATCTCTTACCCCTATTTCTTGATCTCTTAATTATCCATTGGAGTCAACCTATAAGTTGCTTTGTTACGTAAACTTACTATTGACACTTAATCGATATAATGACTAATGTTCCTTATAGGTGGTAGTCCCTCCTAAAACTCACTTGTCACAATATCAACATAATATTTCAACATATTCTAAATTTCCATAGTAAGATCATTTACCCTAGTTGTTGTCACAACTTGCATATGCTTTAAAATTATAACAAAACATGTTTCTTCCTTCTTGGCCACTGGCAAAAACTATTTACTAGATACCAACATCACTTTGGAATTCTTGTCCACCTCATATCATTTATCTTTCAATGGACTCAATGTGAATCTCTTTCCATCCTTCATAATTATGTAGGTGTTTTCTCTTCCATCATACACAACTCTACTATGAAATTATCATTGCCTTCCCAAAATCACATGACACATGTCCATGGGCATGATATCACACAAAACTTCATCCTTGTACGAACTAATCTGAAAAATCACCACACATTTCTCATTCACCATAACTCGATGCCTTTAAGAAACCATAAAACATTTTATGGTGTAGGATGTGTCAATCATTTCAACTCAAGTTTTTCTACCATTTTTTGAGAAATTAAATTTTTCATGCTACCACTATCAATCAAAACTCTGAAACACTTACCTCTATATTTTTAAATAGTCTAGAATAAACTCTTTATTTCTATTGGTTCATTCACCTCCTTGTCTAGTTTTAACAACACTCTATTCATCAACAAAGCATCTCCTTATTTTGTCTCTTCCATATGTTTTGGAGACCCAATGATCTCCTCATATCCAAAGGCTATATGATCTATCCCTTGAGATCTCTTACTAATGTTCTAAGATTTTTATGGACAATCTTTCTCTTTATGTCTATCAATTTTATTTCACCCATAACACTTACTTTGAAAGCCAATGCCTCTATGTCATCCTTAGATTCCTCTTCCTCTAGAAGAGTATCCTCATCTCATTCTTGAATTCTAATTTTGTGAACCATTTGCATCTCCACTATAGTTTTTTTTTTCCTTTTCTATTGATGTTTTATCCTCATCCTCTCAAAGACCTCCATCTACCTCTAGATTTTGTTTGTTGTTTTCTCATCAGCTTATCTTTTGCCTTCAATGCAATTTGGTAAGCTTCCTCTACAATTTTCAAGTTCAAAAAACTAAGAACATTTGGAAAAATGTATTCCATTCACATACCTTGAAACTTTCTTTGGATCCTCCTTAGATTTTCCATCTCTTATCATGAGTCTATGCAACTCCTCTATGTAGTCCTTGATGTTCATCTCCTTTTATCTCATATTTTTTAGTTTTTGAAACAAGCTCACTGATAATTAGAAGGTAAAAATTTGGCCTTCAACATCACCATAATGATATCTAATGATCTTATTTTATAGTTAATTTTCTTATATCTCTCAACCTGCGCATGATCCCACCATAAGGTGGCATGAATCTTCAACTTCGTGCATATGAAATTCATCTTCTTGTGTTCCTCCATAGACTTGTAGTCAAAATATTACTCCATTTTTGCTATCCATTCCACAAATTCTTTGAGATTCAAAATCCCACTATATTAAGGTGTTTCCAACTTTATTCTACTATCAAGACTTACCATGACTATAATATATATCATCTCAACTTCATTTTCCATATCTTACAGCCCAAGATCTTGAGTTCCTTCTTCTTCATCCTCACTCATGTATTCAACATGAGCTCCTCTTCATTGTTCTCTTTCCATTGAATCTAACCTTTTCTACATTCCATTCATCATTTTAACCAAGTCCACAACTTAATTTCCCCTCAGTCTTGCCCCTATCTGAACAATATTAACCTTATGTTCCATTTATCTACACAATGCAAACTTCTCTTTCACAACTTGCCAATAGACTCAGTGAGATTATTTTCTCATGCACACTCTCCTAGCAATAAAAACCTTTCTCTAATACCAATTGGTGCACACAAAGATTGGGAACCCACTTAAAAATAGTGGTTTATTCCATGATGTTTAGTTTGGGTACACAAGCACACACATGAGTACCAAGTCATAAACTTAACACATGATCTTATTCTTTTTATTCATCATGAAGAAAATTAAAAAAAAACACTAAAACTTAAACAATGACAAATTTAGGATACAAAATCTAACAACATATTACTTTGAAAAAATATTGATGAAGAAATTCTCCCACCCCCCCCCCTCTCATAAGAACAAATGTCATTTTCCAATAAATGGGGAGAATGGTTTGACCCTTGAAATTCCATGAAGACCCTTAGCATTTTGACTTCCATAGTAGGCCTTCATGGGTTTGAAAGAGTAAAAAAGCACTAAGAAAAGCATTTTAGCACCTACATGAGACCTAATTAGATTTTAAACACATATTAAACATTTTAAAATATAGCTTGAGCCTGTAACAACTACACCAACTAAGTTGGGATCCCATCTTCGGATAGCTCAATGAGTATTGGTTAATATTTACACCAACATAGTCAATATTTGAATGCTGACTAGCATTGTATTAAAATAAAAAACCTTAGTATCATTCTAGTCAAGATTTGAATTTGATTTACCACTTCTAATGCCACTTTAATCCATCACAAACCTAAATTTGTTTGGGCTTCATCCATCTCTTCAAACTTTTCATTATTCTGATCAGCTTTGGAACTCTGCTTACCATGGCAAGCCAACACTAAGACTCACTCAAGATATGAGTTCCATCAACAAAATTAATATTCAACTAAAACTCATCATGACCTCAATGAATACTTTGATTATCTATTTTTCTTAATGTATACCCTGTCAATATTTTAACTTTGAAGACAACAAACTAGGATGATGTCATTCTAGACTTAATCAGATGTTTAGGCATCAAATTCAACTGTTCAACTTTGTTCAAGTCATTAAGACCTAATTGGGGGTTATAACTACCAAGAAATAAATGAATCTTCATACCCCTAATCAACATATGAAATTTGATTAACACAACGAGCTTTAACTAATATTTGCCAAGACATAATCAGTGTTTATAAACCTAGTTAGCACTATGACCATCATGGAACTTCCTTTAAGACACAAATAGGGATGTGAAACCTAATTAGAACTACCAAATAGACTTAAATCAGATTGAATTTTGGTTACTAGAACCTTCAAGATATGGGAATCGTCCATAATTGGATGTCCAAGACTGGTGACTATAGAAAAAACATACACAACTATTAAAGCTAAAAATCGAAGAGTAAAACTGTAATAAATGTATTCAAAATGAGGTGGAGATGGAATGAATTATAATGACTCAAAGCTTACAACTCACTAAGCTCACAAATCTAACGCTCTTAGCTTACACATATCCTAACTAAGTAGCATAATGCACAAGGCTTACAATCACACTACAAAAATGGTATAAGGGCCACGTAGATCCACAAGCCTCACTAAATACTCAAGCCATGAATGGCTTAGAATGAGCAATAAAATCCTAGACACTCCTCCACATAGAATGCCTTAGAGAAGAGGCCTATAAATAGGTTAATTGAGTGGGTGGGTAGGTATGTCAACATAATGTTAACATACCCTAAGTAAGCTTAACAAGTAATTGGAGTTAATTACTCTTGGGCTCATCACTCGCCTAATAAAGACCTAATTATACTCCTAATAAAGCTAAATTAAATAGGTGTAGTAAAAACCCATGTAATGGTAGAATTATACACCAACACCCCCTTAAGTGTAGCTTAGGTGGGTACAAGAATTGGGCCCTAATAACTAGGCCTTATCAGGTACCCAAGTACAAAACATCTCTCATAAAGTGGAGAAAGGGAGAAAACCTAGTGGGAAAAAACTCCCCCCCAAAAGAGAGAAAAGAAGAAGAGGAGAATAAAATAACCCCCAAATGATGATGTTGAAGTAGTTATTACTCCAAGTATAGCTCACAAGATGATGAAGGTTGATGATGAGATCTTCTACCTTAAGACTATATAAGATCCATCTACATCGAACAATGTTTCTTCCCTTTGGCAAAGGAAGAACCTGATATGTGTACTAAAAGTATACCCATTCCATAATGTAAGATGTAATTAGTAGTATAAATATCTTTGAATGTGTTCTAAATTATATCTATGCATAGGTCTGGCAAGAACATGCACAAAATTTGGAGGTAATACCACTGAAGTGAACCAGTCAAAAGAATGACATGGAACATTCCTAGAAAGAATGTCCATGTGAAGATTGGATCATGACTCACCAACTCAAGAAGGAAAAACCATAAAAAGAGATGAGTCATTGATGCTCATAATATGTGTACTCATACTGTAAATAGTGGAGTCCTCTGAAGTACAAGTCTATAAAGGCTCTAAAAGAGCAATAATCTATATAGGAATGAATGTAGAATATACATTAGGAAAACTGAGTTTTGGTAGAATCTCATCTTGTAGTGGTGGCTCAACACAAGGAAGATCACTATCCACCATGGATGTGTCATCATAGGAAATAAAAGTAGGAGGTGAGAGTACAACTATCTCAGAAGAGATGATAGGAAGTAGAGGAAGAGGTGTGATGTAAGTCTCAATTGGATCTCCAAAAAGACTCTAAAGAGTGATCCAAAAATTAGAGGGAAACTCTCTATTATCTACATGGTGGTACAAATCCCATGAAACATGCAACAACAAGTGACCATGGACATAGTCACAAGAGTTGGCCCAGTCATTGTATTAACCTAGGTCAATAGGAGTAAAAATCTATCCATATAAGAATGGAAGAAGTTCATGTTCCTTTAGTGAATGTTCCATGTACATATTCCATGAATCATAGTTAGTCTTACCAAGAAGGACCACTTGAGAGATACCTATTGATGAGAAATGTTGAGTATACAACAGTGTGAGAATCATCCAGAATTAGACGTCTAAGACCAATGACTGTAGAGAAAACACACACAACTATTGAAGCTAGAAACAGAAGAGAGTAGAACTATAATAGATGTATTTAGAATCAAGTGGAGATGGAATGCATTATAATGACTCAAATCTTACAGATCACTAAGCTCATAGCTTTAATGCTCATAGTTTACATAGCTCCTAACTAAGTAGCATAATGCACAAGGATTATAATTACACTATAGAAATGGTAAAAGGGCCATATAGATCCACAAGAGTCACTGAATGCTCAAGCTAGTAATGGCTTAAAATGAGCAACCAAAACCTCCACACTACTCCACACATAATGCCTTGGAGAAGAGGCCTATAAATAGGCTAGTTGGTTGGGTGGGTAGGTATGTCAACATAATGACAACATAATGTTGACATACGCTAAGTAAGATTAACAAGTAATTAGAATTAATTACTCTTGAGCTCATCAATTACCTAATAAAGACCTAATTAGCCTCCTAATAAAGCTAAAGTAATAGGAGTAATAAAAACCCATGCAATGGTAAAACTATACACCAACACCCACCCTTAAGTGTAGCTTAGGTGGGTACAAGAATTGGATCTTAGCAACTAGGCCTGATCAGGTACCCAAGTACAAAACATCTCTCATAAAGTGGAGAAAAGGAGAAAACTTAGTGGGAAAAAACTCCCCCAAAAAGAGAGAAAATAAGAAGAGACTAAAATAACCCCCAGATGATGATGTTGAAGTAATCAGTACTCCAAGTATAGCTAGCAAGATGATGAAGGTTGATGATGAGATCTTCTACTTGAAGATTATAAAAGCTCCATTTGCATCAAATAATGTTTCTTCCCTTTGGCAAAGGAATAACCTAATATGTGTACTGAAAATCTACCCATTCCATAATGGAAGATGTAGGTAGTAGTACAAATATCTCTAAATGTGGTCCAAATCATATATGTGGCATAGGTCTGGCAAGAACATGCATAAAAGATGGAGGTAATACCACTGAAGTGAACCAATCAAAAGAATGACCTGGAACATTCACTAAAAGAATGTCCATGTGAAGAGTGGAGCATGACTAACCAACTAAACAAGGAAAAACCTTAGAAAGAGATGAGTCATTGATGCTCACAATAGGTGTACTCATACTATAAATAGTGGAGTCCTCCAAAGTGCAAGTCTATGAAGGCTCTAAAAGAGCAACAACCTGCAGAGGAATGAATGTAGAATCTATAATAGGACAACTAAGGTCTAGAAAAATCATGTCCTATAGTGGTGGTTCGACACAAGGAAGAACACTATCCACCATGGATGTGTCATCATAAGAAATAAAATTAGGAGGTGAGAGTACAACTATCTTAGAAGAGATGATAAGAAGTGAAGGAGGAGGTGTGATGTAATTCTTAGCTGGATCTCCAAAAAGACTCTGAAGAGTGATCCAAATAGTATAAGCACACTCTATATTCTCTACATGGTGGTGTAAATCCCATGAAACATTAAACAACAAGTGACCATAGACACAGTCACAAGAGTTGGCTCAGTCATTGTATTAACCTAGGTCAATAAGAGTAGGAATCCATCCATATAAGAATAGAATAAGTTCATATTCCTTTAGTGAATATTCCATGCACATACGCCATGAAGCATAGTTAGTTTTACCAAAGGATCACTGGTGTATACTCAACCTTCCTCATAAATAGGTATCTCTCAAGTGGAGTCGACATGATCAATAAAAAATACCAAAGAAGTGCACAACTACATAAAATACTCTGCAATAAATGTTTGAAGCATGTTCATGAATAAGATGTCGAAAACAACTAATAATGCATCCAAATGTGTAATTAGTGTTGGAGTGAGGGATAAAAATAGTACACACTCTAAAGATGGAATTTATACTCAATAAAAAATAAGTCCATATAGATGAGAGCAATCAGTACACAATGCATGTTACAAAAAGCAGTAGGACCCATACCCCCCTGAATATGGCACTTTATAATTTTAGTGTGTTTTACAATTAAAATAGGACCAATGGAATGAGAATGAAAAATAAATCACTTTTGCAAAAAATGGCACTCAAATTTGAGTTACTGAGCAAAAGTTATGGCATAATCAATTTTCTATCATTAATGGCCTACTTTAATGAATTTGCACTTAAAAGTTTAAATGCTCATGTAGAGAAGGAGAAGGATAAACAAATAAAAAACATACATCACTCTTTTTAGGTGATGCATTTTATAAAACCTTCTTTCTAATAAATTCTCTTGTGTTATATCTAACAAAGATATTTCATTTAATTATGTAACTTCTCTTTACAACATTCCAAACCAAGTCTCAAGTTTAATGGGAAACAAATTACAAGGTAAGTGTATCTTCACATATTATATGTTGTTACAAGATATTTTCAAATTCAAGAGAATTCAATCAAAATATATATATCACTTAAGAGCATTATGTTTTCATCATGGTCCAAATCTCATAGCAACATATATTCTTGATTTCTTTAATTGCGTTGACAGCTGTAAAAAGACATATCTACTAGTCTTGATCAATGGTAAATGTTAATTTTATATGTCACAATACCATGGAAATTATCACAACCATCCAAAAAAATAAATAAACAACAAATGAATCAATCATCATATACAATTTTATCTGATAGTCATTCTCATTTTTTGATGTCTATGCAAGTCTATGCATATTTGGCCATAGGCTTGCCTTTGCCTTCTACAGGTCCAACTTTCAAATACATTGGTAGGAATTAAATATATATATATATATATATATGCCTTGTCTTGCTTACCCTTGTTTTTTGGGTCAATGCGTGGAAATGTAGTCAAATTCCAACATAATGGATAGTGGTTCCCAAGGAGATACTATTGGATATATCTCAGATGGACTATATCTTTGTGCTATTTCTAAAAAAAAAGGGAGGAGATTTGGGAGCTATGGTTACTCAGATTTTATTTTAATGTATAATTTACAAAATTTGATGATTTTAACCACAACTTTGGTTATTTTGGTTGCTTGTGTTTTTTTTCCTTTATGCTTGATTCCATTACACAATTAACTAAAACTATGACATAAGTCTAAGTCTATGATAAATCAGTAAAAAAAAATCAAACTAAACTCTATATATTAAAAATAATAAACATGAAAAAGGGAAATGCTAAATTAGCAATTGAACTTGAAAGAGAAGCAAAATGTATTGGAACAACCACACTTGATATAAATTTCTATTTTTAATTCAAATCTAAATTGTGTATGCATTAGTTGATTATGTCCAAAATTTGAATTTTTGATTCAATAGGAACAAAAACAATGCCTCCATCATTCGTGTCTAAGGAAGGAATGATGTTGAATGTTTCTGATCATCATTCATTTTCTCTTATATCATTTATGTAATATGCTCACTTTATTAATTTGAATATTATTATGTTGCTTTGAAATTGAATTCCATGCTTGTCTATACTTTTGATTTGAATAATTGATGGGAAAAAGTGTCTGATTTCACTCTTAATTGTTCTTGACCTAGTTTTCTATGACAAAAAACAATGCAAAAGGAAAAGGGAAGAATTAGTTAGATTGGGCAACCATAAAGGAATTTCTCTATGTATCTTGTATGTTATAATCAAACCTCTCATATTTCATGTGAGTGTAAATGGATAAATAAAGTGAGGTCTTCAACCCCCTCTTCCATAAGTGTGAGATGCAACTACATGCACATTCATCTAGGCCTTCTTACAGTGCAAGATACAATAGAGAATTGATACAAGTCATTGAGCAGTGATAAATAAATGTAGAGTATGCCTAGACTTGAAATAAAATGACTTTATAATTCTTTGGAGACCTTTTGTAAACATGTATGGGAACCTATTCTTCTTAAAATCCTCATAGATTATCTGTATATATAGACTTATTATTTTTGAATTAAAGACCTATTGGCATGCAAAAACTAACAAATAAAAAAAGTGAACAATTGATAATTAAATATAAACATTTAAAGGATGCAACCACCAATCTTACAAAAAATATTTGAAAAAGTGAATGATATATAGAAAATATTTCTTATTCTATAGAAATTTAAATTAATTAAAATTAGAATAACATTATTTTTAATATACCATTTAATTAACTATACTTTATTGTCACTATAATATAAAATTGACGATTCAACCTGATAGATTTAAATGCTACACTATTTGATTCATGCATTGATTTTTTATTATTTCCTACTAATAAACAAGGCCATTATATGAAAAAGGCCATGATATGAAAAACCTTGCCAAAGTTGATTGAATTGATTCCTCTCATATCGGATTAATGTTATGTTCCCTTCTTTTTTTTCTAGAACTATAGTTCAAGAAGAAATGTATTTTGCCTCAATTTTCATAAACAATAAAGAGAAAAGTCAACCATCCACTCACATGCTCCATAATTATTTTTTATTATTAAATATAAAATTAATATTTTAAAAAATTAATAGAGAAAACATAAATGAAAAATGGTGACATGTGATTAATTTGGAATGAAAATTTTAATTGAAAAGCTTAAGGCTATAAAGGAGAGGACCCAATAGTTGAGTGGAGTCCAATAGTTGAGAAGGTAGTTAAGGGTATGAGGCCTAACTCCAGAACATTTTTTTAACTAAAAGTAGATGCATTTTTCATTAATTACAAACACATTTGTACCCAATACTCGAACATTGGTTTTTTGAACAGTCATAAAAAAAATTGATCCTTTGTACAAGACATTGTACTATTATTAGTACCCAATATTTTAATTACAAGTATTTGAATTTAAGATTTACATACATAAATGTAAATATTGAATTCAAAAATATAAATTTTATATTTCTTATCAAATATAATATGTCCTTTCACTTGATATCAACTATCAGAATCTTCTGAAATAAATACAACAACATGTGCAAACTTCAATACCAATTTATCATTTTTCATAACATTTTATGTCCAACTATACATCCATTTTATCTTGTATTTTTTTTTTCTTGAATGTTTTTTACTATTTCAATCACAGTCCCTACATGATTGAATAAAATATGTAAGGCTCACCAAAATATTATATTCATATTCAAAACTTTTCAACAATAACTTATACTACAAAATTAAATTCTATAGTCTTTTATTTCAATTTTCATTTTACCCAATTGCAATGCACATTCATTCTATATTGATTCATATGAAATGAAATTCTACAGAATATATTATATTTTTATTATCTTTTATACAATTGAGCATGAAAATTTGAATATGTATTCAAATGTTTGTTAAAAAATAAATATTTTCTATGGCTCTGTGAATTATTAAATTGTAGTAACTGTAGTTTAATTAAGTTTATGGTTTAGGTATAATTATCAGGATTATATCTACCCATCAATTTGAACTCTCAATTTGTAATCTCAATTTGTACTGGTGATTTTCAACACAATTAATAATTTAATTTTGGGTAGCCATTATTGTTTACAAATGAGGTTTATTGTATCTCACCAAAGCTATAAATATGTAGTTACTATAGTTTATTGCAGTGTAGTCTATCTGTGAATCATTCAGAATAAGTAATTGTGGCTTAGAAAAAATTCTAACCATTTAAAGTTAACTTGTGTAATAGACATGGATACAAATAAATGAAACGTATTTTTTTCTAAGAATTACATCTATGCAAATGATCCTTATTACAATATTATTCACACTTAACAAAATAATAATTAAATACAAAATTGAAATAATGAAATAATTAACTCTAAACCGTAAGACACTTTGGCTCATGACTTGTACATGTTTAACCACATATAATTATAACCTATAAATTCATAGTAATGAAAAAATCATTGAAATATGTAATCCATAATAATTATCACTTGAATGTGTCATTACATTGAGGGAAAGTGCATAGGTGGTATTGTTGATGGAAGCCTTGAAATATTTCATTCACTACCAGGAACCATTCAAATTCACCCTTTAATAGTGAAGATTCTTTACAAAATCCTTTATTAAAAGGCAACTTTGATTGTTTTTTGTAGTCAACAATAAAAAGTTCTCATCCTAAACATATTTAGTAATAATAGAGGACTACAAACAAAGAAACTAGAATGAGGTTAAGCCAACCATATCATTAACAAAATCACAATAGCCACCTATGACACATGTTAACTTCAAATGGCCATTAGCCTTTCTGAGACCACTTGATCATAATTTCAAAATAAATAAACCTAGAATACTAAAAAGAACCAATTCATTTCAGTTTGTGTGGGAAGACGTACTCATTCCCTATGATTCATACATTGATTACATAGAATTGAATTGTAGTCACTATAGTATTGGAAATCACATAAAGATTCACACACACCAAAAATATTATTTATTTTTAGCAAAAATTATAATCCATACTAACATTTTTTAAACTATTTGTCTTATAGCCTTAGTGAGGTATGAAAAACCTCACTTACAATCACTAAGACCTATAAAATAGCCAAGCAAACATCACCTACAAATCATGTGGGGGTGTGTCTCGACAAAGAGATGGCATGGAAGCTAAGATAATGGGTGAACATTTAGCATCATCATAGGGTGAAATAACTAAACATGTGTGAAATGATTATGAAGTGGTGGCATTAACTGTAGGGTGGTGAGACATCAATGCTTTGTCATCTCAAACTAGGTGTATACATCTCGTGGGATGCATAATTAGCCAAAGAATCATTGATGAATAACTATATAAAAGAGTAATTAAGACTTCAATTCAAGTTTGCAATCCAAAATTACTAATTTTGAATAATCCACATAATGACTACAGTGGGTATAAGCCATATTAATAATTGACAGAATGACTAGATAAAATCATTAATTTGTTAACAAACATTTGATGCCATAGTAACATTTCCAAAACCATGGCATAATATTAGTGAGGTATAAAAAACATATGGATCACAACCTTAGTGAGGTATAAAAAACCTCATCTATAAATAACAATGGAAATCCAAGCATCGATGAAATAAATGTGAATGATTCAAACCTTACACTGCCATTAAAACTTGTAAGTAAAAATAACTCATTTTGAATTATTCAAAAAATGACTACACTAAAACTAACTATATTTTAAGAATGTGAAGAATTATGGAAAGTGAATAGACAAAATTATGTTATTTTTAATAAACATTCGAAGCCATATTATAATTTTTTTTTAAATTTGGGTCACAATCTTAGTGACGTATAAAAAACCTCATATGTACGTAGCGATGGCAACCAACGGTAAGCAGTCATGTAGTGGTTGTTGTTCTTCCAATCATCTTGTCTCCCAAACTCTCCATCTCCTCTTCCCTTCAATAATAATGTGCATGAAATGTGATGTCTCGATGGAGATGAAGGTGTGATAAGGTCAGTGTCAAATAGTGTGATGATTAATGAATTGAATATATGATGATGGGTAATAACTGCAAGGTGGTGAGGCATTAATGCAAGTTATCACCTTGAATTAGGTGTATTCATTACATGGGTTACACACTATCAACCATAGTTTAAATGCCCAAATTTTTGTACCCACTTATATTTTTGTGGGTGATGTTATGATTGCTGATCAATTGGACCTCCAAAATAGCACCATAAAGACCCCTTGTACGATAATTGAAACCACGGGTCCATATTGCCATGTCAGATGTTCAAAATCTACAATCATAAATTTAATAAGCTAAACTATCCATCAATGTCAATTTTGTGTGTTTATATGGCATGGTTTAGGCACCACGTAATCATAAAGTTAGGGTGCATGACTATTGGGTCCTCTCCCTTATTATCTATCATTCTTAAAGAGTTTTATAAGCGAAATTATACCAACAATTCATTATTGTACCATTTTATTTCTTTTTATAATTAGTGTCATGCATAAGAAGTATTTATGAACATAATAACTAACTTTATTGTTCTTTTTTATTATTTATTTATTTAACGTCAATTAAATAAGAATAGATATCACCAGGTTAACATCATCGACCTCCATGATAATTTAGTTTAATGGTGAAACACAAAGGTCATAGATTCAAACCCTATAATGGGTATGGTATGCATGCCTCATATTTAAATCACAATAAGGTACCTCTTACATGTTGGGAGTATGAGGTAGTCCCATATACTATAAACTACCTTACAAATCATAACGTTAGGAATACGAGGTGGTCTCATATGTTATAAGCTACCTTGGAGACCATAACCAAAACAGTCCTTGACATCATGGACCTTAAAAATTTATTATTATTATTATTATTATTATTATTATTATTATTATTATTATTATCATCATCATCAACCTTCATAAATTAAATTTAATACACTAGAATAATCAAAATGACTTTTATATAACTTTAATTTGTGTCAAATTATGATTAATTTACAAACTAAAAGTTTTAGTCAAATATCTTGAGAAAAAAAACCAATTCCCAATTCCAATGTGCAAAAACTAGGTTGGAGTATAGATTTCCCCCCAACTACACTATATGAGTGACTATTGGTTTCCACCTAATTGCAATCTAAACCCCCAAAAAAAACTAATCATTAACTTCCCATAAATAGTAGAATACATATGTGTCTGTATAATAGTCTCTGAGTCAGTTGTTTCAAAAGATTAGTTGGAATTTCCAAAGAATACCCTCCATGAGTTAAAACTAGAGTTATAACTGTGCAAGAAACCACAAACCATGAAACAGAGGCTAAATCAGTTCTCAAAATTCCAAGCAATATAAAAAATAAGTAAAAAACCTAAAGGTTAAAAGTGTGATCTTAGCTAATGTGCTCATAAACTGGATCCGTATATTTTCAAAACTGATCTTGCTTATTTTTACAATATTTGAGAGACTATCTTGGCCACCATGAAACCTCTTGCAAGAATCACAAAATTGGTTCACTAAAACTGTAGTATTATAGGTAAAAAGTTAGGGAAATTAGAAAAGAAATTTATTACCCAAATCTCTAAAATGGAATTATTGAAGCTAAATTTAATATAAACTATCTGGAATCTTGTTCTATGGCATCATATAGATGGAGGATTAGGTGAAGGTAAAGTTTTATACAACCCAATTCTATTGTATAATGGTCAAATTTAAACCCATCATGGCCCATCAAAGGGCTCTGAACCTATCCTAGAAGTCCATTAAAAAATGGCCATAAAAAAAAAAAACATAAAATCCAAAAATTATATGATAACTAAAAAGGGCCTAGTCATTATTAAAATGACAAAAGAAGAGTGAGGTTTAAAAATTCTTGCTAGCTAGTACTATGACTTCCATGTCACTTCCTACTAGTGGGCCTTAGGCCTACTTGGTAGACCAACTCCTGAGTGGCAATCGAATGGATAAGTTCACAACTACCCACTCTCAACCCCACATCCATTCCCATGAAATTCCATTAATGGCATTTATGTGACATGAAATTACTAGTCCCACATTTCTACTAAAACTTTAAGTTATTTTTAAAAAATTAGATAATGTATTTCATTAAAACTTGTAGTTACAACTTGTCAATGATAATTTTCTCTTCCAGTCTTCTAGACACTTCCACTTTGCTAGTCAGTGCTGGTGGAGGCTAAATTAGTTTTAATTCATTGTATTTGATATTTTCCTAATGCATTTGTCATGAGTGTACCATGTGTCATGTGACTAATTACCAATGTCAACTTCTAATAAATTATAATTAATAATGTTTGTGGGTCATGGCTACTCTGGGCGTGGTCTTAGAGTTAGTTTCAATACTCTATCTCTCATAACTTACAAGTCACAAATTCACAAGGTGAAGGGCTGAAGGCATTTCTGCTACTCTGAAAGGATGTTTATCCGTCAAAGTTCAAATTTCAAACTAGTTGGATTTGTGGCATTAGTTTACAAGGCTATTTACAAACTCTAGAGATTAATTGTAATTTACACTCTATAGATTCAGGTAAGTACTGAACCTACCCAATTTCTTAACAAGTAAATGAAAAGGAAGTGTTATGATGGCCATTGACAATTTGGTGACATGGAATTTTGGAAAATAGTTTGCAAGGAGGGTTTTTTCTTAGACTCATAATATGATTTAAAGGTTTAATCAATTATCTAGATAAACCTTTCTTTAGTAAATCAAATTAATTATTTTAAAACCAAAAAAATATAGAGTTGTGTAAGGTTTATAAATTTATCTTGAATATAGATTACAGATATTTTGATTTGACTGTGAAATTGTGAATATATATTTTTTATTTTTATATATATTTATATTACTAATTTGTAGGGGATATATATTTTTTCATTTTAATATATATTTATAATATTAATCTGCAGTGAATATATATATATATATATATATATATATATATATATATATATATATATATATGTTTTATTTTTATGAGACCAATCTGAGTGTAAATTACCAATATCAATTCTCACTATAAATTATTGAGCAAATTCATTGATGTGTTATTTTTATTGATGTCAAAGAGAGCATGTGTTACTAGTGCATTAATGACAAAGTGATCATATTGATGGTTTAGAGAGTGTTTGATTTAGTGAGGCAATTGATGGATGATATTGATGGTATGGACATGTTTCAAAGACCCTATGGGGTGTTATGAGTGCTTGGATTGATTATGGAAGTGAAAAAAATTCATCAGAATAGTCATTTAAGTGTTTTGGTTCAAGTAGTCATCATGACAGATAAAGCTAAGTAAGTAATTTGCTGACATCATATTTCACACATGTGAAGGTTTCAAGAGAAGGCTGATATATGGATAGATTCACCTATATGAGGATATCTTATGGTTCAAATTTGAGGTCTAGACATGGAGCATAATAAAATTTATTAAGGTTCAAAGTTGGCTTCTCAGAAATAGTTTACCAAGTTCCCATACATAGCCAAATTTATGATATTGAACATCTACGATGAGTGTTTAATCAGATCACAGATCTAAAGGCAAGTTTTTAATCTAAATGGATAAGGATCCAATGGTGTATTTTAAAGTTAAATAGTAAATATTTCACATGCTAGTGACATATGTCATAATCATGGAGTTTGAGCAGTATATCTAACGGTGAGAGTGAAACTTGTTAGATAGAGATCAATGGTGAGTGCATATTCATGCAAATTATGATCTAATGGAGTGTATTGAGTCAAATAGTCAAGATTGCATGTGGGGATTTCAAGTGGTGTAAGTTAATTGGATTTAAATAGTCAATTTCCTTAGAAGGCATGCAGAGCTACCAAGTGGCATAAGTTCATTGGTGACTAGCTATAGGGTGCACAGAAGGCATGCAAAGTTACCAAGTGGCACAATCATGGAAGTTTAGATCAAAGATCAATGGTGATCATTGCAAGGTAAATATTTTTCTACTCCTGAGGAGATCAATGGTTTTTATTTTTTTAAATTTACCAGGTAGCATGAGATGAGGTCAAAGTGTCCGATGTTTTACATTTTCACAGTGACCATTGGAATTTGAATTTTCAAATTAATAAAGGAAAATGAGTCTAGAGTTTTTGAGATATATCTTTTGATCCAAAATAAATTTCATGCTGATATAAAAATAAAAGTTGAAGAGGACTTCAAGGCACATCCAACAAAGTGTATTAGAATATCTAAATGTTTGTAAAAGTGTAGATATGGAGCTTCAAATTTGATTGTTTATTTATTCATGGTGTTACTAGGTACAAAATATTGTTTAAACAATTTGTACTTTAGCAGAAGAGTGTTTTGGTGGAAGTAGTCACTTGAAGATGTTTTAGAGGTCATATGGAGTGGACCCATGTATTTGAAAGTGATCTTATGTTCTTGTTTTTCTCAATGAAGTGCTAAAGGGGTGATAGGTCTCCATAAGACCTATAAAGGCTAGTAAGGCCTAATTTAAAGGTGTAGCTACTTGAGTATGACCCATAAATACTATGGCCAACCTATGAGGATGGTAGTGAGATATGTGTTAGCATGATATAAGTCTTTTGGTTTAAGTCAAGTATTATGGCTGACTTATAAGTTGATATTCATGAAGACTCTATAAAGAGTGGAGACCAAGGCAATGGTTTCTAGACTTGCATGTGAATGAGTTGAGAGAGCAAAATATCAAGATGAAGGAAAGAGATCAAAGGGAGTGTGCTCAATTTAAGGGCTAAAGTACAAAGTAGATTGAGGATGAGAGAAGAAGCCTATAGTGATTTAAAAGGGATGTTTGGATACATTGCTTGTATGAACAAGTTTGAGTGTGAGTGAAGAGTTTAAAGATAGGTGTTATACATTATTTATCCAATTAGATTGAAATGCAATCAGAGTTCTAGAGTTTTTGATTTCATAGGTGTTGTGTGGGTGCTTAGCATCTAGAACAAGTGGGTGCTTAACATCTAGAATAAGTGGGTGCTTGTTCATTATTAGGGGTGGGTACTCCTTGTGAAGTGGGTGCTTCACTAAAAGGTCTCATGTTTATGATCATCTTATAGGACAAGCAGTCCATGTGTTTCTCGGCTTGAGAGTGGGGTTTATTCCCTAGGAAGGTTTTCCATGTAGATATTATGTTATATGTGTGATATTGTATCATCTTTCTTATTCATTGTTATATACATCTTATATTCTTTATGAATGCTTGTGATCATTGATTAAGAGTTTGAAAGGATTATGAAGTTTGAAATATCTTACATCACTGATTCACCCCCCCCCTCTTAGTGATTATACCTTTAATAATTGGTATCAGAGAAAGACCTTCATTACAAGTTTAACTACTTGAAGATGATCTAAGGTAAAATATGGTAAGTCAAAAGGTGCAAGGTTTCTCTAAAAATCAATCACCATTGTTTAATGGGTCAAATTATGTTTTTTGGAGTATAAGGATGAGGACATACATCACGTCTTTAGGATTTTATATTTGGAAATCTATCATGGATGGTTATACTACATCAACTAATCCTCTAACTAGTGTTACTGATAGCAAGTTGAGTGAGAATAATTAAAAATGTATGAATGCTATCATTCGTGGTCTATCCAAGGATAAGTTCACCAAAGTGATCCATTGCAAGTATTCCAAGGAAATTTGGGTCAAATTATAGATTATCTATGAAGGAGACTCTAAGGTAAAACTAGCGAAGTTATAGACCTACTAAAATTAATTTGAAGGTCTCAAAATGAAGAAAGAAGATATTGTGTCATCCTATCTTCTAAGGGTTGATGAGGTAGTAAACATGATTAGAGGTCTTGGAGAGGTGATTGACAAAGATAATATAGTACACAAGGTATTGAGGACTCTTACACTCAAATTTTATTCAAAGGTTTTTGTTATAGAATAAATTCATGATCTCACTCAGATGAAGATGGATGAACTGCATGGCATCTTTACTACCTATGAGATGAGAGTTGATGAGGATAGACCTCCTAAGAAGGAAGAAGCCTTCAAGGTAATCAAGGAGATAAAAGCCCAAAAGAACAAGTTAAGTCTTGAATATTTTGATCTTAATGAAGACAAATTTGAGGCCATAATTGTAAGAAAATTAAATGTAAGATTAGGTAAGTATGAAGGAAAACTTAATTTTAAATGTTTTTCATGTGGTAAAGTTGGTCATTTTGTAGTGATATGTCTAGGTAGAGACAATTTTGAACACAAAAAAGCTTATAAGGAATCTCATGAGGATGAACACAAAAAAATTGAGGGTCCTAACAAGTATAGAAAGTTCTTCAATAAAAAAAATAGAAAGAAGGAATCATACAAAGATAGTAAGAGATTTTACCATGAATAAGATAGTAACTCATCTATAGAAGAAGAAGTAAACACATCTGAGAGTGTTTATTCTTTTCATAATGAGTACAAGGAGACATTATTCATAGATTTTAGTCATGATGAAGGTGAGTGTTCTTTAAACAGAGATTTATTTGGTGGAGATAGTCTAGAAGAAGAAGATGATAAAGTCACTCTTGAAGATAAATATCTAGATATTGTGGAAGAAATGAAGATACTACAAAGAAATAATAGAAAACAAAATTCCTTGATTAAATCCTATGAGGAGAAAAATAGAATTTTTAAGGAAAGAATGAGTAATAAAGGCAAGGATCATGATGAGATCACACAACATCTTGAAACTTAGGTTTGTACTCTTAATAAATAAGTAAAGAGTAAGGATGAAGAGTGTATCTTGAATCAATCAGAGATGGAGTCTTTATAGATGAAATTAAATCAAGTTATGAGCAAGATTAAAATGTTTCAAAAGTTAGAATTAAGTAGCTCTAAAAGAGATGATCTCATGATAAACAAAGATACAGATGATGATTTAGATAATAAGGATAATTTGATGTATGCTCTCAAAGATCTAAAGATTGAGAAGATAAATAAAAAGAAGATGATATCATAAATCAAGGACTATGAAGAGCAATTCAGTGTATTTGAAGCAAGAATGAATGATAAGACTAGGGAACATGAAGATACTATCAAACATCTCAATAGTTAATTAAAAACTATGTCTACAAGCCTAAAATCTAAATAAGATGAGTGCTTAAGGTATGTGATTGAAATTGAGTCATTAAAAGTTGAGTTAGATAAGACATATTGTAAAGTGAAGTCATTTGTGAAGTATGAAAAGAGCTCAAATGATCTTGACAATATTCTAAGTAGTCAAAAGCATGCTAGTGATAGATCTGTTCTTGGATACAAAGAATAACAAAAGCATGTAACTCAATACAAGATAAAGGATGATTTAAACAAGGAAAATCAGACTTTGAAGATCAGTCATTAGTCAAAGAATAAAATTATTGGTATAATTAAGAAAAATCAAATCAGATAACTAAATGTTATGAGGTATGCAAATTTTAATGGTCATTGTTACTCTTGCAATTGGTTTGCTCATAGGTCAAAAGATTGTAAAAGATCCTTAAGGAATGAATTTTCATGGAATTATGAGAAAGACAATGTCAAGAATGAAGAACATCATCACTGAAGATAGTCAATCAGATTCATAAGGAAAGAATGACATCTTTTACTACAAGTGTTAAGGATTTGGTCATATTGCAAAGTTTTGTAATATCTTCATCAGGGAACCAAATGATCAGGTACCTAATCATGAAACTTCAATTAATCATATTATATCTAAATCACAAGGTATGTACAATCTGAGAAACCTCATTTTTTTCAAGTGTCATGAGAAAGGTCACATAATAACGTTTTGCAAGAATGATCAATATTCTACTTCAAAAATTATCAATCCTATCATGAAGAGGAGTCATAGTAAATGAATGCCTAAGTAGGTAAATGTAAAATAAGATAAAATTGGATTATTTACCATAATATAATAGGTAAAAAATTCAAGTATCAAGGAACAAGCCTTATCTTCTCAAATGAATAAGGAAATCAAGCAGGACCCTGAGATAAAAGGAAATAATAAGGTTGATAACTCATTCAAAGTCAATCTGAAGATAAGAAAGGACTAAACATCAAGTAAGAGCATGGAAATATGGTAGTCTCCTAAGTTTTGGGATCTTTAGTTCCTTTATTATAAGTGAGTGTATCTACTTAAGCTTTTTAGGAGACATCTTTCTTGCGTGGAAGCAAGTGTGTGCTCTAGGTGATGGTCAAAATACCAATCAGTATGAAGGTATGTTCTCTTCAATTTAATAATATGCAAGATGTGTTTTTCTATGAGGGAGATAACTTAGTTATCTTGAGTGTCTTGAAGAAGATGTGCATGATGTGAGGGCAAGCATATGTGAAGATGCTTCAGTCATGATAGAAGTGTAAAGATGTATGTTATAGTTGTGAATTGAATAAGATTGATATGATGACTTGATCAAACCAAGTCATGTATTTTGAAAAGGTATTGAATCTTCATGTATGAGAAAAGAGAGATTGTGAGATATATATGTAGATAGGTCCAAGGATCAGAAAATCCCAAGTTTATATTGGTATATGTCAAAGAACAGATGAAATGAGATAGAGCTTGATGTTAAGGGGAGCTTTCTAAGCTCTATGAGCAGTTTGTTAGGTCCAAAGATCAAATAAGACAAAGTTTAGATTGGTACATATCAAAGGGGGAGAAATTGATTCATATTCTTGAAATTATGTAAGTGTTTGAGCATCTTAAATAGTATTTGAATGCATACATAATGTTGAGGAATGATTGTTGTCCTATTGAGGAAGAGACCCTTTATCATTAATGTCAAAGGGGAAGAAAAATCAAAGTTCAAATGAGTAAGAAGTCACTATGAGATTGTTTTGATATCAATGAAAAAGGGTGAGATTGTTTAATATATTCATTGATGTTTGATTTCCATTGATGTCAAAGAGAGCATGTGGTACTAGTGCATTAATGACAAAGTGATCAGATTGATGGTTTGGAGAGTGTTTGACTTAGTGAGGCAATTGATGGATGATATTGATGGTATGTACATGTTTTATAGACCCTATGGGGTGTTATTATTTCTTTAATTGCTTATGGAAGTGAATGAAATTCATCAAAATAGTCATTTGAGTGTCTAGGTTTAAGTAGTCATATTGATAGATAAAATTGAGTAAGCAATTTGATGATGTTATATTTCACACATGTGAAGGTTTCAAGAGTAGATTGATATATGGATAGATTCACCTATGTGAGGAGATCATATGGTTAAAATTTTAGGTTTGGACATGAAGCATAACAAAATTTATTAAGGTGTAAAGTTAGCTTCTCAGACATAGTTTACCAAGTTCCCATACTTAGCCAAATTTATGATATCTAAGATCTACAGTGAGCATTTAATTGGATCACAGATCTAATGGAGAGAATTTAACCTAACTATATAAGGATAAAAAAGTGTGGTTAAAAGTCAAATAGTCAATATTTTATGCACTAGTGACATGTGTCATAATCATGGAGTTTGAGTAATAGATCTAATGACGAGCATGAAACCTATTAGATAGGGATCAACAGTGAGCACATGTTCATGAAGATTATGATCCAACAGAGCATATTGAGTCAAATATTAAAGATTTAATATGGGGCTAATGAGTGGTGTAATTTCATTAGATACAAATAGTCAATGTGCTCATAAGGTACGTGGAGCTGTTAAGTGACAAAAGTTCATTGGTGATTGGTTGTAGAGTACGCAGAGCTACCAAGTGGTACAATCATGGAAGCTCATATCGAAGATCAACGATGAGCATTGTAAGGTAAATACTAATATACTCCTAAGGAGATTGATGGTGTGTATTTTTTCAAAGTTTCTAGGGAGCATGAGATGAGGTCAAAGTGTCTGATGTTAGCATTTTCATAGTGACCATTGGAATTTGAATTTTTAAATTAATGAAGGAAAACCAATATATAGTTTTTAAGCTATATATTTTGATCTAGGACAAATTTTATGTTGGTATAAAAATCAAAGTTGAATATTACTTCAAGATACATCTTTCAAAATTTATTAGAAGGTTTGCATGTTTGAAAAAGTGTAGATATAGAGCATCAAAGTTGATTGTTTTTTTGTTCATGGTGTTACTATGTATAGAACATTGTTTAAGCAATTTGTCTTTTAGCAGAATAGTGTTTTGGTATAAATAGTCACCTAAATATGTATTAAATGTCATATAAAGTGGACCCATGTATTTGAAAGTGATATTGTGTTCTTGTTTTACTCAATGAAGTGTTAAAGGGGTAATAGGTCTCCATGAGACCTATAAGGGCTACTAAGGCCTAATTGAAAGGCATAGCTACTTAAGTATGACCCATGGATGATATGGCCAACCTGTGAAGATGGTATTGAGTTATGTGTTAGTATGATAGAAGTATTAAGGGTTAAGGCAAGTATTATGGCCAACCTAGAAGTTGATATTCATGAAGACTCTATAAAGAGTGGAGACCAAGGCAATAGTTTCTAGAGTTGCATGTGAATGAGTTGAGAGAGTAGAAGATCGAGACAAAGGAAAGAGATCAAAGGGATTGCGATCAATATATGTACTAAAATACAAAGTAGATTGAGGATGAGCAAATAACCCTAGAGTAATCTAAAAGGGATGTTTGAATATATTATTTGAATGAGCAAGTTTGAGTGTGAGTGAAGAGTTGAAATAGAAGTGTTATACATTGTTTCTCTAGTCAAATTGAAATGCAATCAGAGTTTTAGAGTTTTTGATTTCTTATGTGTTGTGTGGATGCTCAAAATCTAGAACAAGTGAGTGCTTATTTATTTTTAGGGGTGGGTGCTCCTTGTGAAGTGGATGCTTCACTAAAAGGTCTCATGTTTGTGATCATCTTCTAGAACAAGTAGTCCATGTGTTTGCAAGATTGAGAATGGGTTTTATTTCCCAAAAGAGTTTCCCACGTAGATCTTATGTTATGTGTGTGATCTTTCATCATCTTTCTTATTCATTGTTATATGCATATTGTATGTTTATGAATTCTTGTGATTATTGATTAAGAGTTTGAAAGGATTACAATTGAAGTTTGAAATATCTTACATCATTGATTCACCCTCCTCTTAGTGATTGTACTTCCAACATAAATTAGGATTATAAATATTTAAAACGACTCATTGTAATATGTATTCCCTACAAATTAGAATTATAAATATATATAAATCAATATGAATGTAAATTACCAATCTCAATTCTCATTGTAAATTAGTATTATAAATATATAAAACCACTCACTATAATATGTATTCCCTACAAATTAGAATTATAAATGTATATAGAAATTGTGTGTGTGTGTGTGTGTGTGTGTGTGTGAGAGAGAGAGAGAGAGAGAGATCAAATTCCAATCTCACTTTAAATTAATCTTATAAAGGGTGCTGAGGATAGGTATAATTTTGTGTGTGTGTGTGTGTGTGTATATATATATAGAGAGAGAGAGAGAGAGTTTTGTTTTTATATATATTTATAATACTAGTTTATAGTGAACTGTGAATATATATTTTTCATATATATATATATATATATATATATATATATATATATATTTAAGAGACCAATCTGAGTGTAAATTACCAATCTCAATTCTTATTGTAAATTAGTATTATAAATATATAAAACCACTCACTGTAATTACAAATCTCATAGTAAATTAGTCTTTTATATATATATATATATATATATATATATATATATATATATATATATATATATATATATATATATATATATATATATATATATATGAAACTATATAAACTATTATGTGTAATGCATGGTGAAATGTATGTAAACTATTATGTGTACACAATGCAGTCTGCAGACTATAAAATTTTAAAGCTCACCCTTATTTTGTCATTTTAGTAATGATTATGCACTTCTTAATTGTCATGAAATTTATGGATTAAATTTTTTTTACAACCATTTTTTAGATGAGCTATGACGGGTTCAAATTTGACCACTTGTAATTTATCCATTCATCTTCCATCTTTCACTTAGTGACAATGAGTCAGCATTGTATCACATATAACCTAGGTTTGACTGAAAGACATTTTTAAATCTCACATTTCTTTTTTCATTTTTAAATATGAGTTTAAATTACCAATCTTGAATAAATTGTATTAAATTACACTTTGCCTTCTAAATTTACAAAAATAATAAACGAATTGTATTATTTCATTTTTATGAGACCAATCTCCATTTGAATTAGTATTTCAAATATATATAATAGTATTAATTTGTGTATGTGTGTGTGTGTGTGTTTGTGACATGCGAGAGACAAAGTATCCCTAACTTCTAAAAGCCTACAACTATGCCACCACAGTCAACTTCCATTAGCCAACAACTCATCACCATTATTAACTATTGCCAGTTTGCAATAGATAATGCATGAAAATAAATCTATCAAATTAGTTGGGCAATCAATACCAACTAGAAGAATGGAAGATCAAATTAGCAATGTCAATTAACAATGACCATTGACAAGTTATAACTACAATTTTTAGCATAATGCAATAGCTAATTTTTTGAAAACAACTTAAAGTTTTAACAAAAATATCTGATTGGGAATTTTGTATTGCATAAATGCCATTAATGGAATTTTGTGGGACTGGGAATGGATAGTTATTACTTGTTAATTTGTTTATCCATCCACTGTCTTGAGTGTAAATTACCAATCTCGATTCTTGTTGTAAATTAGTATTATAAATATGTAAAACCAATATCACTATAACTACCAATCTCACTATATATATATATAACTAATTCAAAGGGAGATTGGTCTCATAATTATAAAACAATACAACTCATTTATTTGTATTGAAAGGCAAAGTGTATACTTATTACATCAACTTGTTTATACTATTGTATTTTGATGGCCATTTTATACTTAAATCCTAAAGTACTCAATAGTCAACACATCTAAAAGAAGAACATTTTAAATTTTGGAAATGAATTTAAACCCTTACCATTATAGATTAATAAAACATAAAGTTTTTTTTTATTGAGATTATAAATGATTTTGGAAATGATTTTAAATCCTAATCCTAATATTACACTATGATATATGGGACTTATTAATTTTATACTTTAAATTTTTATTTTTATTTTTTTAATGAATAGGCATAAATTGTGAGAAAATGGCTTTTATTGGCCATTCTAAGAAGGATAAAAAAACAACTATCGTAAGTGCTTATGCATTTTATATCCCTCAATATTCTAATCAATAATGTCAGTCTAGAAATAAAGACTTTGATGTTCATCTGCATGAAAAAAACTATGATTCAGATGGAAAATAGATTCGAGAAGAGGAAAAAAATCAAAGAAATAGAAAAGAATATTCAAGTCTAAATAGAAAACAAGATTTTCATGGGATTATGTTGTAAAAAATTGTTATGGTGTTGAAAAGATAAAATGTTCTTGGTGTATAAAATATAAGAGAGACACTCCATTTGATAAATATGGGAGTACCACCCTTCAAATCAATGGTCTAAGAATGTATGCAAAATCAAAGTCTCATAAATTTGCTTTCTAATTTTTGGAAGGAGAAAGCAAACAAAGTAGTATTCTAATAACTAAACATGTAAAACTAATGGTAAACGTTGAGAAGGAGATAATTATATATGTGATAGAAAATATGTATTTTGTTGCCATACATGATTTACATTTATAAGTCTATAAGCCAATTTATGACTTGAACAGGTATAAAGGCACTCCATACATGCCTCTAATAGATGAATACTCTGTATATACAAATACCACATCTAAAAAAGAGTTTTTACAAGTTGCAAAGGAGGTACATTAAAAAAATTTAAAAGATGAGATTTTCATTAGTCTATTTTACTCAATTTTAATTGATGAAAGTATTGATCAAACTATAAAACAACATTTGACAGTTTACATTACATATTTGATAAATGAAGGAAGAGGTAAATGTATAAAAAAAATTATATGCCTCTTTAAAATAAATAATGGAACAACTCAGTCTATGTATGACGTCATGATAAGTCTTTTAGTAGAGATGAATTTATCCTTGATGAAGTTAGTTGGATTTAGATCTGATGGGGCTTATGTTATGAAGGATATTCGTGAAGGTTTATCTACTAAGCTTCATCAAGATGCTCTTTAATTAATAGATATTCATTGTACGACTCATCGAGAAACATTAGCAGTAAATGATGTTTCATCTCATTTTTTAGAGCTACAATTTATTGACAAATTTGCAAATAAAATTTACTCATAGCTTGAAAATCTACTAAAAAACATGAAACATTAAGAGTTATAATTGAGTCATTTCAAATCAGTCAGTTAGAGGTGTTACAAATTTAGCAAATTAGGTGGCTCTCTAGAGGAAAGGTCATGGAAAGGCTTGTCAAACTCATGCCTATTTTGTTGAGATAATAGAAGTTAGAGGATAAAATATATATGATTTAGAAAAAAAATTTCAAGTACAATTTTGCATCCATTCACTTGCAGATGTGCTTATTGAGTTAATTAAGTTGAATACAAAGTTTAAAAATCACCATGTTGACATTAATTTCATTTTCACTACCTTAGATATTGGTATTGACATGCTTCATAGGATATTTCAAAGAGACATTTGGGGCAGGTACAATACATATTTCATCTTTTTTTAAAAGAGCACAAGGAGGAAATCTTGAGTTTGTAGATGGAGTAGGTACAATGCATATACATCCATTGAGATTTGCGAGCTTGCCTAACTCACAAAGATTAGGGACACTAGATGATTGCATTGAATTAGAAAAAAGTTATATAGTGAAGGTTATTGAATCTCTAGATGCTAGTTTCACATATTTACCTATATTTAATGTTGCTAAGTGGTTATTGAATCTCTAGATGCAAGGTTCACATATTTACCTATATTTAATGTTACTAAGTTTTTCAGTCTTTGTAATTATTATGATGAGGTAGATGATAGAGATCGTCAAATAAAAATATGGTTAATATGTTTATGTAAAAATTTATTGTTAGTAATTCGCCTATTGTAGATACTATCAAATGTTTAGGTGAGATAGATGAATTTATCTGTACTATTTATAAATCATACCCAAAAAAACATATGTTTGGAGCATGAGATCTTTGAAAAGGTGAAACTGAATGGTTTGAAGGGTTTTCATATTTAATGTAGTTGTGTCAACCTATTCTTATTATTTCAACGAGCATGGTAATATGTAAAAGAGGTTTCTGAAAGTTAAATAAGATAAAGAATGATGATCAATCTAGATTTTTAAAAAAAATATTAAATATGTTAATATTTCTTTCCCTTTGTGCACCTCGTATTCTAAATGAGGTAGATTAGAATGTTACTTATAATGAATGAAAGCATATAAAAGTGTGAAGGCCTCCTCTTCTAGACCAATAGATCCATTAGTACAACAATTTGAAATAGAAGAATAGAAGAAAATAAAAACTTCACAATAGTTATAGTATCATAAAAAAAATTAAATTGAAGTTGAAACCTATGGTATAAGTTAAATAAATACATATTTTATTTTTGTGTGTTGGAATTGTTCTTCAACAAATTAGAATCCAAGCTTCTATAGTTCATACTTTTAGTGATCAACATTCTTTAAGTGAAGTGAAAGTTGATTGGAAATCATTTTAATATTAAGACTATTTATAATCATTAATACAACATTTACATTTATATATATTTTATTATTGGACTATGAACAAGTACTGCTAATGCCCTTCTTGTTGGATTGGGTGCAAATGCAATATTAATGAGCTAGGTTAGTCTTAGAAGTTTGTTATGCACTGGCAAAGGTGGTGTATCTAGGTAAAAACAAAAGCATGATATTATTCTACATCATATTTTTGGTTTTAGTTGTATGCTCCAGGTTAGCTACTGCATTCCTACTTCCATCTCCAACCAATGGTTGGGGTGGGTAGGGATACCCACTAATGGATGGGCTCTGTAGGTGCATGTATTGGGTCTTGGCATATAGAGGAATTACTGTGAAATGAACCAATTGGATATGGAAGTTATGAATATTCGAGTTGATATTATAAGTGTAACATTGCATAGTTAGATTTTATTCAACCTAGTTCTGTGATTTAAATGTTTTATTTTAACTCGTTCTTGAAAAATAACAGTACATTTAATTTATATAAAGTAAGATATTATAAATTACGATTGTTGTGACTTGTATCCTATTGGTCATATATATATAATTACTAGATTATATATATATATATATATATATATATATATATATATATATATATATATATATATATATATAAAGTAAGATATTATAAATTATGATTGTTGTGACTTGTATCCTTTTGGTCATATATATATAAAATCTAGTAATTAAACCTACGAGACCTAGCGATGGTTGTCCATGTGCAATCTAGATTTTTAAGCCGCCTCTTTTTCATGTTTATTTTTAATTTTTTAATTTTTATAATTAAATTTTGAAATTTATTTTTATAAATATAAAATTAATTTATTATTTATTTTAAAATGTTGAGTTTTTTTCTCTAAAATAATTATATTTAATATGTATTTTTAATTTTTTAATATGGATCTAAATTTTGCATATACATAATTAATTATGTCTCAAATTTAAAATTTTGATTCTATAAGAATAGGAATGATGCCTCCTTCATTTGTGTGTAAGATAGGAATGATATTTATTATTGTCATTATGTTCTTTTACATCATTTTTGTAATATGTTCATTTTTAAAATCTATTTTTTTCTATATCACTTTACAATTAAATGTTGTGTTTGTCTATACTTGTGTTTTGAAGAATTGATGGATAAAGTGTTTAATTTTGCTCTTCATTATTCTTAATTTAACTTTCTAATTAATACAAAATGAAAAAAGAAAAAGTAATTGGATTGGTCAACCATAAAAGAGTTTCACTACATATCCCACATACTAAGATCAAACCCCTCATAATTCATGTGTAGTATAAATATAGAAATAGAATGAGGTTTTCGACCCCTCTTTTCTAAATGTAAGATGCAATGACATGTACATTCATCTAGGTCTTTTTTTGGTACAAGGTGTAATAAAGAATTAATGCAAGGCAAACAATTGACAAATCGATTTAAGGATCTAAACATTATAAGGACATGACTACCAATCTTTTTTTTTTTTTTAAAAGTGTGATATATAGTAAAGCTTTCTTCTTCTTTTTTTTCTTTTTTTGATAACTGAGGTATTGAACATGACCCTTTCGACCCAACACTCTTAACTGAATGGAAAACCTACCCCCTAATCTCTAGGCGTCATACCTACCCCTAAACCTCGACATATCACATGGTACACAAAAAAAATGAACTCAAAACCTGAACGATCGAAATCATTAATCCCATCCGCTCGAACGAACCCTTAAAACTTATAAGATTTTTTTTTATTATTATATAAAAATTTAAACTAATTATAATTAAAAGTTTTTTTAATGTTCATCCCCTTTTACATAATAATTTAAATGATCATTATCAATTTAAATGATCATATCGCATTAATGTTATATTCCCTATATTTATTCTTATAACTATAGTTTAAGAAGAAATTTATTTTACCTCGATTTTCATTAATAATGAAGGGAAAAATCAACTATCCAATCACAAGCTCCATTTCTAGTTTTTATATAATTAAATATTAGCAAATAAATTTAAAAAATTGAAGTTAACATTCGCTGAAAAAATGGTGACATGTGAGTCACTAGGAATAAAAATTTAGAGCTTTGGAAGTGGAAATTATACCAACAATTCGTTTTTGGCGAATTTTTTTCCCTAATAAATGTCATGCATAAGAAGTTTTTGGGAACATCGTAACTTTATTTTCTTTTGTATTATTTATTTATTTAATGCCACCTCAGCCAGAAGAGGATTTTTATTTTATTTTTGCTCAGCTAACATTAAAAGCCTCCATGACAAGCGTGTCGCCATTCAAAAATCAAATATAGCCTTATTCACACTAGAAAAATCTAGACGACTTTTAGATAACTTTAATTTGTGTCAAAGTACAATTACTTTCCAAACTAAAAGTTATGGTTAAATATTTAAATTTAGAAAAAAAAAAAATCGTAATTTGATATAAGTATGCAAATCTTTATTTGTTAAATGTGGGGGATCTCATCTTTTTGTAGAGGAGTTATTTAATGGGCCTTGTCTTTTTGGAGCTCTATCGCTGCATTTTTTTTTTTTTTGATTGGTTCAGAGTTTTTTCATGTTTTCTTTCAGAGATCTTCAAATAAAGTATTTGTTTGGTCTTCAGGGCTTTGGTTCTTTTGTAACTTTGGGTTCTTCTTATGTCCTTGATCTCCATACTTTGAACCAGCAAAGATGAAGATCACTTCTACTCCTATTTGGATCAGATTATGTATCACTCGCCCTCTATTTTGAGAAAGGAGGAGTATATTAAGAAGTTGGATAACATAGTGGGTTTTTTTGTGAGAATAGATGGGATTTCATTGGATGCGAGATTTGTGAGAGTTTACGCCATCATTGACATTTCCAAACCTCTATTTCACTCGGTACTTTTGATCTCATCCCGAGGCAAGTGGACTCAATTCCTCAATTACGAACATCTTCTATTATGTTGCTTTCGGTGCAACTTCTTGGGTTATAGGGTGGCAACCTGTTCGACTATGGTACGTTCATCTCCCTCCTCCTCTCAGATGGCCTAGAGGAAGGAGGGTTCTCCTTACCAAGAATTCAGGGGGCACAATCATGAGGTCTTCTTCTAGGCTTCGGTTTCTCCCCCTTTGCCTCCCTTCCCTGGGGCCTTCCTCCCCTTCTTGGAAAACTTCCCCTTTGAAGTCTATCCCTACCCTATGGCCAGTCCCCATCTCCCCTTCTCAAAAAATTCCTCCCTTGAAGGAAGCCACTTTGGTGGTTTATGCCAATCCTCCCTCGCCTGTTGAGATTTTGAAATATCCTTCCAACACTGCAACTAAGAGACACAAAGCTCTTATTGGCACAAAAGCAAAGAAGAAAGGGCACAGGTCAGAGGCTGAAAAACTAAGAATGGAAGTGGAAGATTTGGTTAGAAGTGGCTACCAATGGACAATGAAAGACCTTCTCTCCATGCATGAGAGAAGATTGGCTCTATGTTGAGGTTGAAGGCAATGTAGCTTCTAAATGTTTCTCTCTTTGTTTGTCACTCCTCGTGTGTGGTTGCTTGGTTGTTGTCATTTTGCAAAAGTTTAATAGAAATTCTGCAGAACTTTGTCCTCTTTGTCTTCCCTTTATAGGGGAGCTTTTCTCTTGTCAGTGGTTGTTTGTTGAGGTTGGTGTTTTCCATGCTTTTATCTTCTTGTTCTTTTTTGGTTTTGGGGACTAGGCCCCTGGTTATGTCCCAAAGTCAGTGCATGGCTCCAATCAAAAGCATTTTCCCTCTATCAAATAAAAATTCAATATAACTTTAATTTGTGTCAAAGTACAATTACTTTACAAACTAAAAATTATGGTTAAATATCTTTAAAAAAAAACCATTCCCAATTCGACAGTGCAAAAGGCAAGTTGGATAAGTGATTTTCCCCCAATCACTCTATCTAAGCAGCTTCCATTTTCCATCGCACTGAACTCTAAACCAAAAAAAGAATAGTCATTAACTTCCAAAAAATAGTAGAGAAATATACAAAAACATACATGCATGTGCTCGTATAATACTCTCTTTTATCTATGAGTCAATGGTTTCAAAAGATTAGTTGGAATTTCAAAATAATACACTCTATGAGTAGGGAATAGCTAAAACTAGTTTTTTGAATGCACAAGGAACCACAAAACATTAAACAAGGGTGAAAGGATTTAGATAAGGAGATCTTATATTAACTTTTATAGAAGGATATTGAACTAACCTAATGAGCATGTCAATTAATATAAACTCAAATAAATAATATTTTGCAGTTATACAGTTGAGATTGGTAAAAATAGTAAATTACAATGATTGATATATATTGTAATAAATTGGAAATAATGATACTTAGCCATTTTACTATGTGTAGGTCTTATTTGGAACAAGTTGGAAGTGCAATGGAAAGTGATCTTATAATAATTGTTAGATCTTTATAATATTCTTTCTGTGGCCTCAGATGCTTGCATCAGATCTAGATGGTTACATCGCCACAAGTGTCTAACTTCGACATAGGTGTCCTTTATTGAATACTAATTAGATCTAGATGTGACCAACTAGAACCTTATGGATTTTCTGTCACATTTTTTTTGATGTCTTCAGAACGTGCACACAAATTATCACTCTTTGTCAAATGATCATGTTAGGGATAGTCTAATGTTAGTGCTCACATTTGTATTTTTACTATTAGGTAAATTACTCTTTATTGAATAGTAAATATTGTATAGTAAGTCCGTAGTTAGTTACGTTGATATATTAATAATATGCCATGTATAATTAGTTGGTTAGTAAAATATATTATTTATAAAAATAATATATTTTTCTTATACCCGTATCTCTATTAATGGGTTTGTTGTTAGTGTGTCTTCCTATTATATAGGAAGTGGTTGATCAATTTTGGCTATTTAATAGCCCATGTATTATTCAGATATGTATCAGAAATATATTATTGTGTGATTAAAATTATCTGTGTGCACTGCTTGTATTTGGGTTTGGCTGTCTCATTTTTCAACAGTGGTATCAGAGCAATGGAATCCTAAAGATGGTGAGGGGTAGTTGCTTGGCACTTTATCTTCGTGGATGATAGTTTTTTTTGAGACAAGAAAATTTAGTTTCTAAGATGTTTTTGTATGCATAGAGATCTTAAGACCAGTATATGTATTTTGCCTTCCTCTATTTTCAATACGTTGGGTTTCAGCTATTGTATCGTAATAATATTTGGCACAGTTTATTATTACTTGTAATTAAAGACCTGTAGATGAGATAGCAACTTTATGTATTACAACATAATGTTATTTTATGCATGTCATGTTTTCTACAATTCTATCAGATTGGACAAGTGGATAAATAATTGTTAGTCACCTGGTATTCAAATTCATCTTGGTCTCACCAAAAGACTCAAGCTCGACATTGAATCTTGCATATGCATTGTGATTTGCACTTTCATCAATCCTATGGCCTGCATCACCTAAAAAGCTCATATTGATAGATATGGTGCTCTATTTGTTCAAGGATTTAATCGGATTCTCTTTTGGATTCTAATCCCTTAACAAGCATGTATCATCGAGCTTCTTACTTGTGCTCAGCTTTTTACTCAACGTACACATCAAGTCTGAGTGTAGTTCATATAATTCTGAGATCCATTCAACATGCATACCTACTCATTTCATTAACATTGACTACTATTAAAATTCACTGACTACAATGTGAATAAGGCATCGAAGTATTTTATTCACTGATTGGTGAGTGATAGAGCATTCTTCGAGATCGCTACTATCTTTAGATCAAATAATTTCAAATATGAATTTGGAATATGGATCCATCTAGCTTCCATGTGTTTCACCAACTTTCCACCTTGGTCTCCTTGTAAAGTGGCATTTAAGTTTTAGAGGTGAATTGATGAACATCAAAATCTTACCATAATCAAGCTTGTTCGGCGAAGTGAATTACTATTTTATAATGTCTTTTGTAATGACCCTCACTAGTAGGATCACTAAAACACTGATACTACACTATGGAATTTTGTCAAACAGTTGGTAGGATCACCCAAAACACTGGTATTGCATTATGGACTTTTGTCAAACAGTTGGCAAGCAATCAAACTATACTGCTGTAAGTGTAAATTGAATATGAAACAAATCCACTCAACTCAATGATTCAAAAATTAATGCCAATATATTTATTCAAGGGAGATATAGATCCTTTTACAATAAATTGCGACTTTCAGATTTCAACAAAAACATGGACAGAATAATATCCTTTCTTATCATGAACAGAATACAAAGGCTTGGCACATAATTAAATCTCTATTATAGATATGCAAATGTAAATGGAACCTCACATGAATTTGCTGATGACAATAATGAAACCTAGTATGTATTTTGCGCCCAGAATGTTGTTCGTACATTGCCCAGCATGTTGTCCGTACACTGCTGCAAGTATAGGCCGTAGTGTATAGATTGGTGCGATTTTGGTATTAATTCTTGTCTTCACTAGCAAGTGCCGATAATGCCCTGAACTTGGACTTCGAATTCTAATGTCCAAATTGTTGAAGTCAATGATGAAACTAGAATAATCTGAGAATGCAAAACCCTGTCTGTACCTTGCTACAGGTACAGGCTGTACCTATACAGTACTATATAAAATATATATAAATTTTTATCTCCACTCAACACTATCGAAAATGGTAAATTCAGAGACGCCAGGGCTTTAGGGATGCAATGAAATTGGTGGCATGGATTTTGGACTAGTCTTAATGGCACAATGATGACAAATTGTGATCCCAGGTAGATTTTTAAAAATCACCAGTTGATATCAGATTTTTAATGAATCTCCTTGTGAAGCCCTCTAATTAAACAATGATGCAATCTCCTCACCAAATGACTCCAAAAATGTTAACTCTCAAACTAAGTCTAAATACTCAATAAAGCTCAACATGAATTGTTTGAATACCACTTCCAATGTGCAACCCTTCAGAAGTTATTTCACTTCCTCAATTATGCAATCTCTTGAGGGGTATCGATCTCAATGATTATGCTGAAGATTTGCGGACTATAACGCCCCACAAATGCTCAAGAAGACTCAATGAGAAAATAGACTCTGATGCCAAATGAGAGACCCATGGGGTCTATTTATGCACTTTTTGGAAACTTCCTCTAGAAGCCCCCTTTACTTTTCTAGAAGTATCCATAATATTCTTATAAAATCTCATTGCACTTTTTAGATAAAAAGTAACTTTATAAAATAAAAGTGCACCTTAATTTAAAAATATAACAATTTCGCCCCATATAAAAAGTAATAATAAAATATAATGTCTCCAAGAGCATAATGAGCCATCTAATCACCAAATAAATGCAAAAATGACTCTCTCATCACCACCATCTGCCTATGAGAGTCTGGAATAGGCAAATCTACGTAAAGTGTCAGGTCGTACTAGAGAGGGGACATGATAGTCCACCCCTCCTAAAATTGCTTGGCCTCAAGCAATCTCAATGCCAGATGCTGCAGAATGGCCTCATCCTCCCAAGTAGCATCCTCAACGGATAGATCTTTCCACTTAATCAGGTACTCTCTGATCACCTACCTATGACGCTGCTTCTCTATGCTATCCAAGATGGATTCTGGAACCAAGATCAAATTCCCCTCATCATCCAAGGGATGTAACACTGCAAAAGGCACCACACTCTGACCCAACACCTTCTTGAGGCGTGACACATGGAATACATTATGCACTCTGCTATTTGGTCAGATGTGCCCCATGGCTAGCAACTCCTTAATGGTCCTCTCGATCTCATCCTTTAGTCACTTTAGGTGTTAGTATGGTGTGATCATGACAGGCTTAACGCCTTCCTCCAGTTCAATAATATGCTCAATGCCTCTATCTGGCGGTCTGCCTAGTGGAATATTGATGTATGCCTTCTCATATTTAATTCTCAACTTCTAAATATCAAGATGATATTCAGCCTTGTGATGCTCCTCATGTGTAGGCATCAAGGTACAAATAGCTGCCCACTCTATATCATTATGCCTGGCTAGCCTCTCCATCCTCTTAAGTGTATTAGTCCTAACATCACTATTATGAATAGCCTTCAGCATATGTGTTCTGCCATTTACCTCGAACTGTATCTCCATATCCTTAAGTCTCAGGGTAATCTCCTCCAATGAATGTAGCCACTGCATCCCAAGCACTATGTCCATGTCACCCATGTTGACCACATGATAATCTGCCTTGAACTCATAGTTGTTCAGGCGTACAGGTAGATCACATACCATCCTGTCACATCGAAGAGTATATCCATCAGCCACCTTAACTTTCAGTCCCTCAAATTCCTCAGTGGTGAGCCCACGCCTCTCTGTGAAGCGTGCATCAATAAAGTTTTGCATGGCACCAGTATCCAAGAGTGTAATAACTTTTCATCCTGCCAAGACACCTCTAAGTCTGAAAGATCCCTCTCTCTAAATACTAGATAGACGTGCCTCCAGTAAATGTAACTCTAGTTCCTCCCTTTGTTCAACATTATCTACCTCATATTCCTGCTCTGCATCATTAAGATCTTGGTACTTTGAGTTGTCTAAATCTGAGCCATCGTAATAAGCCCACATCACCCTGTTGGCCTTTCCCTTAGGCCTCATGGGATAGTCATGTCCAAACTCATAGGGACCCTTGCAATAGAAGCATAACTTCTTCTTACGTAGGTCATTGTCTCCTTATCCAAGGGTGCAGCTGACTTGCCTTTCGTGTCATCATCCTTCTCTTTACCTTTGTTGAATCCCTCTTTATTATCTATGTATGATGAAGAACCCTTTGAACCGAACCTATTTGCTGGCGCTGCAAGTTCCATACTACAACTTTTCTTCATGGCTTCTTGAAATGTGAGAGGATCAAAGGCCTTAACCCACCCCTTGAGTGGTTCAGTCAACCCTTCTGTAAATAAAATGACTAACCTCTGCTCTGAAATATTAGGTACCATTGCTGCTAGCTTCTGGAAGTCATTAATATAAGCATCAAGGGACCCATGTTGTTTTAGTTGTGCCAATTCACGGAAACTCACCTTAAGATCTTTGACATCAAACCTTTCAATCAGCTTGTTGGTAAACTCCGCATATGTAGTGATAAGGTTGTGTCCAAGAGTGACTAATCCATGATACCACCACTCATGAGCAGCTCCTTCAAGATGTAGTGTGGCAAATCTTATGGCATCCTCTTCAGGCATTGGTCTCAAGAAAGATAATTATCAAGCTTTTGAACCCAAGACCTAGCTGTGTATTTGTTACTTCCATCATAGTAAGGCATGGAAATCTTACCAAGTGTTTGTTGATAGTCATTCCTTGGAGCATAGTGATCATTTCTTCCTCCTCTCTTATTTCTTTGATTCATGAATTGATCAAATGTCCATATTTCTCTCATATCCGAAGGGAGAGTGGTATACTCCAAGTAGGCCTATCTAGCTTCGTCTCCAAATGGAGTAGCTAGAGCAGCATGTGGTTGTCCTTCTCTTGGTGTAAAGGTGGGAAAAAGAGGCCTAGAGGCTGATCCTCTAGTGTTTCCAACACGTTGTATTGACCTCTCCTCATTAACTCCACTATGTTCAGCTGTGTGTTGATGATTTTGATTTGGAATGACTTGCTGATCCATTTTTGCTAATAAGTGTGACATCATATCAAGCATATTGTCAAATTTCCTTTCAGTACTTGCATCTCTATCTTACTCTACCATATTTTGAACTGATTTGCTGGTGTCTCTTAATGCTTCTGACAATGTATCCCCTTCAATCTGAGGATTCTAATTTTGTTGTCTCTACTATTCCCTACTATAATATCTGATTTCTCTCTCACTCATCTGTTGTTTAACTGATCACAGGATGGCAGGATGATGGCTCTGATACCACTGTAATGACCCTCACTAGTAGGATCACTAAAACACTGATACTACACTATGGAATTTTTTCAAACAGTTGGTAGGATCACCCAAAACACTGATATTGCATTATGGACTTTTGTCAAATAGTTGGCAAGCAATCAAACTATACTGCTATAAGTGTAAACTGAATATGAAACAAATCCATTCAACTCAATGATTCAAAATTAGTGCCAATATATTTATTCAAGGGAGATATAGATCCTTTTACAATAAATTGTGACTTTTAGATTTCAACAAAAACATGGACAGAATAATATCCTTTCTTATCATGAACAAAATACAAAGGCTTGGCACATAATTGAATCTCTATTATAGATATGAAAATGTAAATGGAACCTCACATGAATTTGTTGATGACAGTAATGAAACCTAGTATGTATTTTGCGCCCAGAATGATGTCTGTACACTGCCCAACATGTTGTCCGTACACTGCTGCAAGTATAGGCCGTAGTGTATAGATTGGTGCGATTTTGGTATTAATTCTTCTCTGAACTTAGACTGCGAATGCTAATGTCTGAATTGTTGAAGTCAATGATGAAACTAGAATAATCTAAGAATGCAAAACCCTGTCTGTACCTTGCTATAGGTATAGGCTGTACCTATACAGTACTATATAAAAAATATATAAATTTTTATCTCCACTCAACACTGTCGAAAATGGTAAATTCAGAGACGCCAGGGCTTTAGGGATGCAATGAAATTGGTGGCATGGATTTTGGACCAGTCTTGATGGCACAATGGTAGCAAATTGTGATTCCAGGTAGATTTTTGAAAATCACCAGTTGATATCAGATTTGTAATGAATCTCCTTGTGAAGCCCTCCAATTGAACAATGATGCAATCTCCTCACCAAATGACTCCAAAAATGTTAACTCTCAAACTAAGTCTGAATACTCAATGAAGCTCAACATGAAATGGTTGAATACCACTTCCAATGTGCAACTCTTCAAAAGTTATTTCACTTCCTCAGTTATGCAATCTCTTGAGAGGTATCATTCTCAAGGATTATACTGAAGATTTGCAGACTATCACTCCCCACAAATGCTCAAGAAGACTCAATGAGAAAATAGACTCCGATGCCAAATGAGAGATCCATGGGGTCTATTTATGCACTTTTTGGAAACTTCCTCTAGAAGCCCCCTTTACTTTTCTAGAAGTATCCATAATATTCTTATAAAATCTCATTGCACTTTTTAGATAAAAAGTAACTTTATAAAATAAAAGTGCACCTTAATTTAAAAATATAACATTTTGGCCCCATATAAAAAGTAATAATAAAATATAATGTCTCCAAGAGCATAATGAGCCATCTAATCACCAAATAAATGCAAAAATGACTCTCTCATCACCACCATCTGCCTATGAGAGTCTAGAATAGACAACTCTACGTAAAGTGTCATGTCGTACTAGAGAGGGGACATGACATCTTTCCATTTATTATAGGTTTAGTTTCTGAGTTTTTATTTGTACTAGAGAGGGGACATGACATCTTTCCATTTATTATAGGTTTAGTTTCTGAGTTTTTATTTGTTCAAAATTAGAGTCAAAATCAAATGACTAGTAAAGTTATTGTCATTTATTACTATATAGATATATTTAATTTTTTAGTTTAATATTATTGTCTTAGATGAATAAATGGTCTTTACCATATTAAAGCTTTATATCTCCATGTGTGTCTTTAAGTAAAGAATGTTATAGGGTAGAACTCACATTTGGATTATGTCAGTCATTGAGATATTGTCAAATGTTTTATGACAAAAGAAGAGTAAAAAATTATTTTATAAGTTATAGAATTGATATTATCAATATCGATATCCAAAGTGTCTTTTGTCATAAATGTTTTTGAAGTGGTCACGTATGTGTCGGTATGAAAAATTCTTAAAAATGTTAAAATAGTTATTTTTAAGTAAATCATTTTTTAGGTCATTACAAAATGAGTCAAAAGTTAGAGTTTTCTTTATGTCAGTCGGTCATCAAAGTCAAATCCTTTATTGTAACAGATGCATTATCGCTTGTACGTGATGTCCAAACTATGAGAGGGATTTATCCTAGAAAAGTTACATCTAAGATTCATGGCATCATTAGTTGACTAAACAACAATCTACTAGAGGAAGGAGGAAATAGAGGTTGGATTATTTCTAAGCCTCTCATTAGCCACTAGTGACGAGGCCACTTTCTGATTTAGTAGCAAATTTATTTTTTTTATGTGTTGTGTGTTTGATTTTAGTAGTGTGTACACAAAAAAGAAAAAATTACATTCATGTTCGAGTGTTGAAATAAGTGAACATTTATTTTTGTATTTCTCCTTGAGGTAAAACTATTGATGAGGACTAAAAGAATGTTGTAGCATTTTTTTAAGGTTGTTGGTTGTCCTGTAAAACCATCTATTTTTTGTTGGTTGTTGCTTAACCACATGTAAAACCATCCATTGTTTATAGGTTGATGGTAAACCGAGTGTAAAACCATCCATCGTTTGTAGGTTGTTGGTTAATCAAGTGTAAAACCATATGTTATTTGTAGATTGGTGGTTAGCTGAGTGAAAAACCATCATGTGAGTTTTTTTGAGAGTTGCAGCATAGGATGATGTCTTCCCCGTGTTCAAATTAAGGGGGGGAATGTTAGGGATAGCCTAATGTTAGTGCTCACAATTGTGTTTTTACTATTAAGTCTATTACGATTTATTGAATAATAATTATCGTATAGTAAGTCAGTAGTTAGTTACATTGATATATTAATAATATATCACATATAGTTATTTGGTTAGTAAAATATCTTATACCCATATCTCTATTAACGAGTTTGTTGTTAGTGTGCCTTCCTATTATATAGGAAGTGGTTAATCAATTTTGGCTATTTAATAACCCATGTATTATTCAGATATGTAGCAAAAATATATTATTGTGTGATTAAAATTATCTATGTGCATTGCTTGTATTTGTGTTCGGCTCTAATTTTTCAATAAATCAAACCCTAGCTTCCTCACTCTTAGAGTGATTATGTGAAAAATAGATTAGTGGGCTTACAATGTCAGGCTACCCCAAGGACCTCTATGTCAATAGGCATTGCCTATATAGCCAATATAGTGACGAGGGCTTCAAACTTATGTAGTTTTCCCCTATGTGTCAACTTGTGTGTGCACATGGATGTAATGTGTCATAATCAAAGACATGTAGTGACATAGCTTGTAACTCGGCAAATATGGCTCATGAAGTTCTATTTTAATGCTTCAGACCAGTGGGAATACTTCTCTTATGACCGATATAGAAATAGGGATGAATATGGCATGATTTCTCACTTAAAGGTTTGATTGAGTGCTTCTTGGTAAATTTTCTTGTGAGTTCTCAGTATTTGCTAGGTGAGGAATGAATGCAGGTTGATCTTGTATAGATATATCAATCCCTTTTGGAAATATCTCACACTAAATCACTTAGGTTGACCTTTATGATACTATTCTATTACAAATTAGATGACTTTTGGGCACTAGATATTTTATAGGAAAATGTGGACACTTGCATCGATGTAGGTGTTTCCCTGTGACATAAGTGTTCAGGAAGATAAAAAATAGGCACATGTCCAGAACTAACAGTGAAAGATAATATTCATGTTTAGCTATTTTTACATAGTATAGAAGCCCTAGTCATTAAAATAATAATGGCTGGACTAAGAGATAAGTAAGTAGGCACAAAGAGATAGTGAACACGAGCCTTTTAACAACATATAGGTCTAAAACTAAAAGGTGTAACCATGATAGATATTTTCCAAGTGTACAAGACTGAGGTAATACATAAATCAAATTTTAGTATCTAAATTCACCCCCTCCCCATTAATCTGTAATGAAATTACTAAATTTAAATTAAATAAATGCATACAAAGATGTGTATAACACACATTATCTTTGTTTGATCCCAACTTGAGTGTTTTATTGGTGACTAATCTATAACCAATATATTCATCATATGAAATTTAAAGAATATGAAATGTTTGAAAGTAGAAAGAGAAAGGTTAGGAACACACGTGTGTTGATGTAAACATCTTGCCTTCTGGTAATTTGATTTGAAAGGATGCCTCATTATGAAGCATTAAATGTAAGATTAAGACAAATCTGAACCTACAAGTGTATAAATATATAGAGATTAGAGGACACATGCTCCCAATCTTTATGTAAATATGGGTTGTAACATGTCCATTGAGTTTTTTTCATCTCAATCATGCAGCCTAAATATGTGCATGACATGGTGAGTGTGAGTGATTTAATCAAATCACAATATATATCTATTAAGGGTGGATGATTTAATTAAATCCAACCTATAATTATGGTAAATTCAGATGATTTAATCAAGTCTAATTTATAATTTTGGTAAGATTGAGTGATTTAATCAACTCAAACCTCCAAAAGTGAACCAACTACATTAGTATATTGGCTCAATAACAATCCATAAAAGTCCATCCTGAGTATAATAACAGTCTATAACAATATTTGAAATCTAGAAAATGATTTGATTTTAGAATTTTAGGTGCCCCTTTGCATGGCATATGCACCTCATATATGTGTCAAGCTGAAATCTAGGTATAATAATAGTATCGATGTATATAATGCTACCAAAAATGTATATTTGAATCATATAACTATGAAATCTAGGGAATCTAAAATTAGTGAAACTATGGAGGACATGTTTCTATGACATATCCCCACTAAATCTGGATAATCTAATAACTAGTGTCAAATGTGGAGAACATGTTTACATAACATGCCCCAACTATGATTTGGAGAATCTGAAAACTAGTGTAAGTGTGGAGTTCATGCCTTTTTTACATGCCCCCATTGTAATTTGAAACTGTAAAAGTATGGAATCCATGCCTCTTTGACATGCCCCCACTAATATGCCCCTTCTTTTTGAGATGAGGGGAAGTATAATCTAGTAGTTACCTTACCTCAAAAGGATAAGATAATTCTATACAATGTGTATGGATCATGTAGCATATAGGAGTAAAATGTCTAGGTAGATGCATCATTTTAGGCAAACAATATGTGATCACATAAAATCCTAAGATTCATGATGTATAACATGAGAGTAACAATACAAGCTCATCAAAAAATCAAACACACACACAAAGATAGCCAAAAGTAAAGTAAAAAGAAATGGTCCAAGGAGACATCATACAAAGCGCATGTTCAAATGCCACACAATCATATGTACACGACTTAGTAAAATGTCCATAGAGCATATAATAACATATTCATATGTTTACATACAAAAAATAATGACATATTCAAATGTCAAAAGATTCTAGCATAGGCATGGGCCCCATAATCAATGGATCATATTCAAATTCTCAAACAATCAATACAAGGTAATATAATAACAAGCAATGAACACCCTCGTTGAAGTGATAAAATGGATAATTAGGATAAATATAAATAACCAACATGATCCTAGCATACTAGTTCTTAAACATATGTGTTTGCAAAATGTTAAGTACATGGCATATCAAGTACATTGTGAAAGGTATAAGCATGGATATATGCATGTATAAGTATATAATCTCAAACATGATAATAGAAATTGATCATATAATAATGCAACATGGGGGTAATGTGATCAAATAAGTAGATACCCCCAATGTACTTAGGATGTGAGTGAAGGTAAATCTCAATATATGTATGTGAATATACATGTATCTTGGTATAATTGTATCGCACTCAAACAAAGCATGAAATATGTGTATATAGGAAAAAAATGATATGCCAAAAGATAACATGAAACAAACCCCATATGAATAATAAATAGTACAACTAAGAACGTGCAAAAAATATTTAGTATTTTTTAATTATTTGAATGTTTTTGGTATGTTTGCAATATTTAATTTTTTTTTTGGAAAATGCAAAGTCTAGCCAATTATCCCATCTAAGGGATGTTCATTTGGAAGTGCTCTAAAGTTTGAATATAGTGAATCAAAATGATGATGTTTCTAAGGAACATATTTATGTGTCATAGAGGAAATTAGAGAATTGGTAACACTATGTATATCCATCATATGATTATGAGGTTGTGGAGTAAGAGTAGCAGATGTATTTGTTCATGGAGCCCACTTTTTGAGTGCTCTTAGGTTTGATTAAATTAGAAATATTAGGATCGTGTTTAGTTGATCTGGAGTATTTGAATATGTAAAATCTATCCAATTATCTCAAGATGAGGATGATAATTTGTGAGGAATGGAAGATGTATAACCTTTCTTGAACAAGATGTTCCATATACATGTATAGTAGAGTTAAAAAGTGTACCATGCTCTTTTGGTAAGTTTATACTTTGTATATTTGGTTTGTATTTATCTACATTTAGTTTCTAATTTGACATTGATGGATTAAATCTATAAGTATTAGGTTTTGTAGGTATGAAGAGATTATGTGATAAGTTATCGAGTGAATTAGAACATAGTTTGTTGAACTGTTCATTTGAAAATTGATTACCATCTATATGAGTAGTGAGATTGGAAGGGTTTTGATATAAGGGATTGTAGTTTCCTCCTTTGTAACCACATTTTGAACTTTATATCTTCAAGTGTATCTTTCTTTTTGATCTCTTTTATTAAAAATCTTGTTTTAAATAATTGATGTGCCCATTACTCTTTCTATAATGTTACCATTTATATTTGTGATTTATTCTTTGACTTATTCTCATTTTTAGGTTCTTGCTCTTTTGCATTGAAAAAATGTATATTTGAATGATTTACATTAGTATTTACACTATATCCCAAGCCTTGGCTATCATTATGATCATATGTAAAGATAGGATAGGTGATGCTTTGTGCATGTTTTCCCAATCCTTGACCATGAGAACCAAAATGTTGTAAATAATGTTTTCCAAAACCATGTTATTCTGAAAGTCAAGTATCATTATTGATAGGTATATATGTATCCTTTTCTTGTTTTGATTTTAATTTTTGAATCATTTCTTGCTATAGTTTTGACATTTCCAACTATTTTGGCTTTAAATTATTCTTTGGCACCTAATTTTTTTCTTTTTACACTTGTGCTTTAGGAGAGGTAATCATAATGTGAGTGGGATTCTTGATATGTGTATCAATGATATGATCACCACTACAATTTTTATTTTTTATTTTTTTCTTCAAGGTGAGACAACAATCGCTATAATAAACATGCATTATATGATATACACAATAACATTTTGACCATCCAAGAGGATGTATAGGAGGTAGTTGGATCACTTTGTTTTGAATCATGTCTCTTAGGATTTCACTTAGACTCTTATTAGATTTTTTTTCACTTTTTGAATCACTTGTTTTAGATGAATTATGAGTTAGATTTTCATTTTGATAAGAAACCTTGTTGGGTATAACATTTCTAGATGGAGATGCAAAAAAATGATCAACACTAGCTTATTTTAGATTTTGCATGTATGTAATCTGATTTTTCAATGATGTGAGCCTTAAAATAAAAAAACTAATTTTAACCTTTGTAACTCTTCTATTAAATTTCTCATAGTGATGTTTTGATCTTCTAGGGATTCATAAGCACAAGCCCTAGGTGATTCAAATTGAATATGCATACATATACCAAGTAGGGTTTTAGAAAGGGTTTGTTGATTATTTATTTTGACACTATAGGATGGGCCTTATTACCCCTTGAAGAAGTGATAACATGGACCTAGTTAAAGGGATGGTAGCTATCACCCTCCCTAGGTTTAGGAAGAGGAAGAATCATTTAAATGTTCTAAAAATTGACATGATAATAATAAAGAAGAGACATACAAATGCTAACACTACAACATGATAGAAAAAATTAGCACTGGGTAATTATTGTAATTTTAAGCCCTAGAAGGTTGAAAACCTCAAAGAAAATTTAGTAATATTTTCCACAATATGGATATAGCAATTTTAGAATATTGGATATTTTAGGTCTAATCCTCATCCCCCCCCTCCCCCTCTTCATCCTATCACCATATCTATATATAGGGTGCCATATATAGATAGGGGTCATTGCCCCCCTCTCCCTCTGTTTAGATAGGGATATGGATATATAGGGGTCCTCGGCCTCCCTATATCCCTATACCAATAGTGGGGGGGTTGGTTGAGGATATGGTTTTTATAAATATGAGATAGTTTTTTAGTAAAATTAAGCAATAAGACAAACCCCAAAAAATAGGGAAACAAAAGTACAATGACGACCTGTAGATCTACATTTACTAAAAATAATAAAATGTAAAATTCATAAGATCCATATAATATTTTGGCAAAGAAAGGGGTTTTTTTATATCAAATGGATTATGAAAAACCTTCAAGGAATTTGACAATTGATGTATTATAAATCAGAAATATGCCAAATAATGCAAAATGCTTTCTAAATAAAACCCTATAATATTCCAAATAATGAATAAAAAACTATGACAAATCAAGAATTTATTTAAGCTATCTCAAAGTGGTTTTTAAATAAAATACGATTTTTGATGAAACCAAGAAATTAATTATAAAATAAGTACATCATTCACCTTGTATGTCAATATTTACTAAATAAATTAAATTGAAAAAATGAAAAATCCATATCAAATTTGGGTGAACAAAAAAATATTTTTGAGTATACAAACCTAAATAGAAAATACTTTTTAAGGAATTTTAAAATGAATCTATTTGGTGGATGAAATACATCAATTAAGATGGAACTTGCATGTGTATGAACAAAATTCTTGGAAACAAGATGAGGGTAACCTAGGCTAAAGTTTTAAATATGAAAATAAATCATATAAAATTAAAACCCTGGGATGTTAAAAACTCTAGATCTAGATAGGTTTGCAAAGGAAGACTCAAAGGTCAAGTTCATCAAATATTAAACCTTAACTTTAGATAAGGGTATATTAGGGTTAAAGGGTAATATACTAGTTTTTACACAAGGATGGTGTACTAACCTAATCAACAAGGCAATTAATAGATATCCATATAAATAATATTATGTAGTTATACAATTGAGATTGCTAAAAATAGTAAAGTACAACTATTGATAGATATTATAATGAATTGGAAACAAATTATACTTAGTTTTTTTATTGTGCTCATGCAAGTCTTATATGGAACATGTTTGAAGTGGATTGGAAGGTGATCCTATAATAGTTATTGGATCTTGGGATTATTCTTTTTGTGGCCTCAGATGCTTACATTAGATCTCGATGGTTGCATTGATGTAGATGTCTAACTTTGATATAAGTATTTTGTACATAATACTAACTAGATATAGATGTGACACACTATAAATTTATGGGGTTTTTTATCACCTTTCTTCTAATGAATTTATAATTTATGCATAGGTTGTCACTCTTTATCAAATTATCAAACTCTAACTTCTTCACACTTAGAGTGACTATGGGAAAAATGTTTTAGTGGGCTCACAGTATCGAGTCACCCCAAGGACCCATTTGTCAATAGGTGCTGATTACATAGCCAATACTTCAAAGAGGGCCTCAAACTTATGTAGTTATCCCCTACGTGTTGGCTTGTGTGTGCACAAGGATGAAAAGTGTGATAATCAAATACATGTCATGACCTAACTTGTAACTTAGAAAATATGGCTCATGAACTACTCTTTGAATGATTCATACCTATGGAAACATTGATCGTATGATTGATATAAAAATAGGGATGAAGATGGTAGGTTTTCTCACTTTAATGCTTAATTGAGTGATTCTTGGTAAGTTACCTTGTGAGTTCCCAATATTTTCCAGGTGATAAATTAATGAGTGTTGATATTGTATATATATATATATCAATCCCTTTTAAAATTATGTTGCACTAAATAACTTAGGCTGACCTTTTGGATATGTTTCTTTTGTAAATTTGATGACTTTTGGACACTATATACTTTAAAGGAAAAGTGGACACTTGCATCAATGCAAGCTGTCTATCTAAGATGCACGTGTCTAGGAAGCTAAAAAATAGGTATAGGTCTAGAACTGACACTAAAGGATAATAATCAAGTTTAGATATTTTTACACATTATAGTTATCATAATAACAATGGTCAAACTAAGAGATAAGAAATTAGGAATAAATAGATAGTTAACATGAGCTTTTTAGTAGTGGGCAGGTCTAGAATTGAAAGATATAACCATGATCAGTATTTTCCAAGTGTATAATATTGAAGTACTACATAAATTATATTTGAGCATATACAAAAATAAATTATTAAAAAACATAATGTTAAAAGTGTGATCTTCACTTGTGTGTTAATAAAATAGATCTGAATTTTTAAAAACTGATCATGGTTCTTTTAACAATCTTTGAGAGACTATCTTGGTTGACACGAATCCATTTGTAAGCATCATAAAACTAACTCACTGAAATTGTAGTATTACAAGTACAAAGTAATGAGAAACAAGAAAAATAATAATTAGATAAAACTTTGAAATGTAATTATTGAAAATAAATTTTATTTAAACCATCTTGAAACATAGATGGAATAGAATCATGTTATATGGCATTGTATAGATGGATGTGAAGATGAATGTGAATTTGTACACAACCCAATACTATTGTACTGTTAATGGAGGCTACTTAAATAACCCCATTCCACCAACATTTGTGATGAGTCTATCTCCCCTTTAGGTCCTCCCTTGTGTCATATACCATATCAATAAGAACTTATTGTTATAATGTAATAAGTGCCAATAGACATCATGATTGTATTAAGAAAATTATTTAATACTATTTGTTTGATAAGTACTACTTTCCAATTATGGTTGTGTTATGACATTGGATTTTTATTCATTTTAATACTTATTGTGATATATTATCATCATCATCATCCTCATCATCATCATCATCATCATCATCATCATGCATTAAGAATAATTTATAACCATTCCTATTTCAATATTTTTTATCATGCATTTGATTTTGTTTTTATTACCATTAGATTAGGTATTGTTAGTGTTTTATGGCTATTTTTTAGGTGCCTATATTGGCCACCAAGAGATATTATTGGTCTCAAGAACACACAATGTAAGAGGTAAGGTAAATGGGATAACAGAGAGAAAACTGGGCACCCTAGTGACATTAATGTCATTCATTGCATGCATATGTCTGAGTCATTAATTACTCTTACTCTACTTAATAATTATGGTTATAATTTATCTTTTATAGTCTCAAAACTTGTAGTACTAAGGTTTAAATATTTTTCTAAAATTAAAAAAACTAGGCTAAGCAAATGCTACCAGTTGGGCTCAATCAAAATTAGATTACCAACGTATGTAGTTGGTATAATCAAAATCTGCATGGGATCAAATCCACCTTGTATATCCTTGCAGTTAAAAATTATTTGAATAAAATTTTAGTAAATAAAGTGATAAATAAAATTTGCTAAAGTGAGATATGGTATATAGATTTATATGACTTTATGTGAGGTACATTACAAAAATGTCTTGGCATGGTGTAAGGCATATAAGCCATTTTTATAAGGTACTAACATTGGTGAATTTGTGTTTTAGTTGGGTTTATGAAATAAAAATAATAAAATATAGGATAAGGGTGGGAAACCACCCTACCCCAAACCCTAATCATGGATTTACTTGAGTTATATCAACACTTGGGGGAGTTAAGTATGTCAACACCCATTTAGGTTTTCATAGAGGGAGATATCATTATGCTTAGTGGTAGACATAACTCAAATTGGATGGTGAGGAATAAGAGAGGCAAGTAGAATATGTGGTGTATTTTTGAATTTGTTATCATGAAAAATCCATACACAACTCCATAATTGTATTCAAAATTTATTATTCCATGAGAAGTAGTTAAACGACATGCAAGAATAGAGGTTTAAATATTATTAATGTGTTGACAATGGACTTCTAGGCATGCAAACTTTGAGACCTACAAGTTTGGTGTATCCATGCATTAATGATATAATTAAAAGGATGGATAAGGGTTGGAAGAACACATAATGTATAATATGAGGAACTATGAGGAAAAGAATATAAAGTTTTAAGGAGAGAGAAACAAGCATTGAACCATCCTTATAGGCTTGCATATTTGAGAAGTAAATAATGGAAAATTATAATGTGTTATGGTTTTTATTTATTTTCATAGAGTTGTTTTGAAAGGAAGGTATGCCATTATATATTTGATCAAAATAAAAAAGAGTTTTCAATCAGTCACTAAAATTACATGGGTTGTGAAAGTTAAGTTCAATTTGTGAAAAAGGTGTTACAATTTTGTTTAACATTCTATTTAATAATATTCTTAAATAACTCTTGTTCAATACTCTATGAAATAATATATTTCGTGGTTGGGTTTGCATGCCTAGATAAATACCTTAGGTAAACCCTAGTTATGACCATTCAATAATTTAAGCATATAGTTTTATTTTAGTTGTTCCCCATTAATGGTTTCATATTCCAAGATATTTGTCTCTCCACTTCATCATGATCTCAATGATCTCATATAAATGTTGAGGAATATAGATAGGGTAGGTTCTGAATATACTTGACAACCCACTGAGTAGGTGCTTCATTATAAGTGTGTGTTACCATAGTTACTTATTATCTCCCCTTATGTTCAAAATATCACTCCCACTTGAGCTTATATTCTAAGCCTAGATTCATTTTTTAATAAAAACTCTAATCAATAAGCTGAGAGCTCTTAGCTAGACTAGATTATTAACACTATGCTTGTAAAAGTATTAACCCATGTTAAAAGATTTAAGGGTTAGGTAGATACTAGAATAAATTACCTTGTTTAGTTATTTATGCTACATGGATATAAAATGTATACATACAAGTTACTAAAGGTATATACCCTTTATTTTTAGTTTATTAGGCATTGCAATTTATTTAAAAAGGTTGTGAACAACTCGATTTATAATTTTAAGCCTTAATGCTATAAATTCAAATCCATAATCATAATAATATTTCAAGAAATTTTGATATATTTAGAATAGATTACAAGGCAGGGGATGGAGGCGAATGGGTGAGTTCTACAACTCACTACCAGGCTAGGGCAGGCGTGCCCTGGCTTATTTCTACAAAAACTTTGAACTACGAAGGGTAGTGTCGTTGGCTGGGCGTAGGAAGGCAGAAAGAGGAAGTCTCACAAGCAAAGGCATGGAGGAGGGGTGCGATTTGGATTCTAAAGTAGTTGACTCAGGCCAGGATGGACAGAAGTTTTAGTGAGGTAGTTGGAAGGAATAGGCAAGGGTTGGATCCCAAGATGATGGAAAAGACTGATCTTATCTAGACACCAGGTTCATATGACATAAGCTCAGTGGGGGGATCATGAATTACATAGGTTAATGGATGCTTGGAGCACTATAAGGAGAGACTGAAGTTAATAACCCCATTTGATATGATAGCTGAAGATGTGGAGTATTACTCCAAGCATTCACTTTACTACAAATTTTTGGGATTATGCATCTCCCTCCATTTTTTGGAGAGCTGGGCTCGACGTGTGTGGGAGCCAAATGGTGAGATGGAGGTTACGCTGCTAGCTAACAGTTTCTTCATGGTTACATTCATTTGCTTGGTTGATATAAATAAGGTGTTTGAAGGAGGCCCTTACTTTTATAACTAGGTTGGGCTTTTTGTGAAACCATGGCATGCTAGTTTTAACTCGACTAAGGAATTACCAAACAGAGTCCCAGTGTGGGTGCGGCTACCTAGAATGCCAATTGAATGCTACCGTGAGGATGTTCTTCAAATGATAGATTCAATGCTAGGAAAACCTGTGGGATCTTCCACACAAACTTTAGGTAAGAAAATCATGACCTTTGCATGAATTTGTGTGGAAATTGATCTAAGTAGACCTTTGTTGGATGCGGTGGAGCTGTGCGCGGGTGCATACTCATGGGTACAACAGCTAGATTATGAGACTCTCCCATTTAGATGCCACCTATGTAATGAGTATGGTCACTTGGTGCACAAGTGCTTGAAGGCAAAAATGGGTGATCAACAAACCTCACCCCCACCTCCACCGAGTAGTGCCATTGGTGTGGACAAAGGGAAGAAGATTGGAACGGATGTTGGTATGGATTTTGAAGGTTTTGTGCAGGTTAAGGCTTAAAGCTGGAATAAAGGTCATAAGAGGTCCCTAATGGAGCGTTAGGAGGAGGATTTAGTTAATAGGTTTGAGGTTCTTGATGCATTAGGCCAACAAGAGGTCTACCCAGGATTAATTTGTGAAGAGCAGGTGGTGGGAGGGTCTTGGATGGCTAGAATTACTCCCATGGATCATGCAATGCTGCCTGAGGAAGCAACCCTACCTATGATCATGGACGGGTAGGTTAGGGAACAAAAGTCCATTGAATCAAATGCTGATATGGTTCAGGAAGTTGAGGATGGGTCTCCTCCCACACAAGCAAGGGCGATAGAGGTAGAGAAGAGAGGCAAGGCTCATCCTCACTTGGGAATTCTTTAGAGGGATGGTAAGAAGGGGGCTATCGAAAAAAGTGTGAAACTAGGGCAGAAGAAGGATATGGAAAGGATAAAGATGATTGGAGAAAATTTGGTTGAGTCAGGGTCGATCAAGACCCTTGATTCCCACTTCTTGTTTCCTCTGAAATGATTGTTATTTCTTGGAATGTAAGGGGCTTGAACAACGGCCCTAGACAAAATGTTGTTCAAGAATTGGTTAAGAATCATGGTCCGAATATTCTTTTTCTACAAGAAACTAAGGTTTTATTGGAGTATATGATGGGTCTTGCACCTAAGCTTTGGAGGCAAAGTTTATGTCAATGCATAGGGGCACAGGGATCTACGAGAGGAGTGGCTTGTCTATGGAATCCATGTAAGGTTCAGCTAGTGTCCTGGATCGCCTTCAGGTCTTCACTATCTTTGGTCTCCTTATGCGTTGAGTCGGGGGAGTATGTTCTTCTTTCAGATGTTTATGCCCCCACTGATTTCCAAAGTAAGCTTCTTGTTTGGAATAATATTTAGTTAGTTTGTAGAGGTTTTCCTTATCTGCCATGGATCATGGTGGGGGACTTTAATGCTATCATGGATCTAATGGAAAAAAGAGGAGGTACTGCAAGATTGGAACCATCTTCCTTTTTGCTTCGAGACAAGATTTTGGAACTCAACCTGGTGGATATTAAGTCATGCAATGGATGGTTCACATGGAACAACAGAAGAATGGGTGACAGCTGTATTGTTGAGCACATTGATAGGTTCATGACTTCTTGTTATTGGGTGGGCAGTTTATGTTCCTTGAGTTTTGAAATCCTTGATTGGAGAGGCTCAGATCATTGGCCAATCAAGCTACACATTTCTTCTAATCGTATGCACAGGAAGCTGCCATTCAAGTTTCAACTCATGTGGATCAGGGACCTAGATCTGTTTAACCGAGTTGCTGATTGGTGGAGAATAGGGAGGCCTACTTTTGGTACAATGATGTATATTTTTGCCAAGCTTCTACAGTTCATGAAGTATCAGCTCAAAAGGTGGAATACTCTAAGCTTTGGGAACATCTATTAGGAAAACAAAGAGGTGCAAAGGGAGTTGAATAGCATTACTAGAATGATTAGAGAGGAGGGGCTGTCCAACTTTTTACAGAGGGAAGAAGCAAGGGCTGTTAAGATGGTGGAGGAATGGGAGTTGAGGGAGGAGATCTTTTGGAAGTAGAAAGCTAGGGTGGAGTGGCTGCAGGAGGGGGACAAGAATATAACATTCTTTTTCAACTCAGTTAGAGCCAGACAGCATGGCAATATGATTACTTCTTTGGTATCAAATAGTGGAGAGATTCTCTCATCTACCAAGGATATATGTAATGAAGCAGCATAGTATTTCACTTCTTTTTTCAAAGAACAAGGGTAGAGGGAAGTAGCTGTTGAGGATCATATACTCTCTTGTATTCCCACTTTAGTTTCTCAGGATATGAAGGAGCAACTGATGCGACCAATAAACATAGAGGAGCTTAAAAAGATTATATTCATGATGAAAAAAGGTAAGGCACCAGGCCCTGATGGTTTTTTGATTAAATTTTTTAGGAATTTGGGGAAATTATCAAACTGGATTTATTGGTTGTGGTTCAAGAATCTCAGAATAGCAGGCAAATGCTTTAGGCCCTAAATTCAACATTTTTGGCTCTCATTCCCAAGGGTGAAGGGGCTGATCACCTAAATTAATTTTGGCCCATCTCCCGCTGCAATGTAGTCTATAAAATTATATCTAAGCTGATTACAGAAAGGCTAAAGAAGTGGCTGAGTGTGTTGATCTCAGAAGAGCAAAGCGGCTTTGTGGAGGGACGTCAGATTTTGGATGGGATTGTGGTGGCTACTGAGGCTATCCAATCCATGTCAAAATCTTGGGAGAAGGCTATGTTTATGAAATTGGACATGTCTAAGGCTTATGACAGGGTTCGATGGTCCTTTATTCAAAAGCTTTTGGAAGCCTTTGCATTTGAGGAAGATTGGATCAGGTGGGTAATGAGCTGTGTGAATTCAACCTCATTCTATATCTTGGTTAAAGGGGAGCACTCTCATCTCTTTGGAGACATGCATGGATTGTGGCAAGGGGATCCCTTATCTCCCTACCTATTTCTACTTTTGGTAGAAGGTCTTGGGTGGCTGATCAGAAAGAAAACTACAGAAGGTGTTATTTAAGGATGGAGGTGGGGAGGTGACCTTTTGGTTCTCTCTCATCTATAGTTTGTGGATGATGTGGCTTTGATGGGCATGGCTACTATGAGGGAGGCCACCAATATTCGTAGTGGATTAGATGCTTACCTAGTCACCACAAGATAGGTAATTAATGAGGATAAGTCATCCATTTTTTTATTCAACATTCCACTGCCCATCTAATGAAGAGTGGCTGACATTCTTAGGTTTCAAATTGGAAGCCTCTCAGTATTTTATTTAGGGATTCCTATATCTACTGGGAGACAAGCCAAGGAATCGTGGCAGGGGATTCTGAACAAGATCTGGGCTAAGGTGAATCACTAGACCAATAGGTGGCTATTCTTTGCCAGTCGAGTCCAACTGATCTAGTCAGTGGTGCAGGTGCTTCTTATTTATAGGTGCATGCTCCAGGTGGCACCAGTGAGTTTTGTTAAGGACCTTGACTCCTTGGCAAAATAGTTTTTATGGACAGGTAACCTGTCTTCGATAAAGTGGAGCCTAATTAGGTGGGAGGTGGTGTACAGCCCAAAAAGGTTTGGGGGCCTGGGTTTATGGCAATTAGTACTTACGGGTATGGCCCTAGTAGCAAAATTTTATTAGAGATGGTGTGAGGAACAAGATTGTGTGTGGGCCAGGATCCTGTCTCACAAGTATTTTTTTGGGGTCCCTATGAAAGATATCCCTAGGTAAAGCTTGTCAAGAAATGGATAGGTGATCTGGGCCACTCTAAAAAGAGGAGCTAATTTGATCAAGAGAGGTATTTTCTATATTTGTAGAGGAGGGACAGAGGCACAATTTTGGCATGACTCATGGGATGGCTTTCCCCCTCTGGTTACTCAATATCCACATCGGTATGTTCTAGCATAGAGATTTAGTGAAGCAGGGTGGAATAGGGTGTGTGATTACAAATCTTTACTTCTTCATGGCCAGTTGATGGAGGCGAGATGGAAGGATTTGGAGGGGTGGCTAATTATTGGTATGGAGGCTGAGTGCGCTGAGCTACATAACATCCTTGCTAGTCGTAGCTGCTGCACACTTAGGGGGAGCAACATGTTGGCCTAGTCCCCTTACCCTAAAGGGAAATACATGGTTTCATCAGGTTATCAGGAATTGATTACACAACAATATGATGAAGGGGGGGAAGTCTCTTGGTGGAAAAGAGTTTGGAGTAGTTTCTCTTGGTTGAAGTGCAATTGCTTCACCTGGACGTTGGCCTTTAATCACTGCTTGACGTGGGAGAATATTAGGAGGGGATTTGTTGAACCTTCATACTGCGTCCTATGTATGGGGGCAGAGGAGAAGTTGTCACATGTATTTTTTAGCTACCCATTTACTCTTCACTTGGCACGCATGGTGGGAAGTGTGGAGATGTCGTTACTTGCACACCTCCTCCCTTGTTGATTTCTAGACAAGATTAGGTAGACCACCCTCTGTTGCTCACTTATTGTAAGAGGCATGGTACGTTGGACCAATTTTTTTTCTATGGTAGGTATGGCTAGAGAGAAATCAAAGAATTTTTAAGGAGGAGAAATTGGTGATTCAATAGGTATAGAGCAAAATTATTGGAATGGTATAGGAGACAGTTGAAGCTAAGAGTGAGATTATTTTGCCTCTGGAGAAGGGAGATGCAGAGCTGGTTGAAAGGTTAGGCATACAGGGTATTTCCTCGGCCTCTGCTTGCATCAGGCATGGTCGGGGTGGGAAGTAGAAAATTCAAAGGAGTGGGAAATGGATGCCACCTCCTGAAGGTTTTTTTAAAATTAATATTGATGGTTCTTCCAAAGGTAATCCTGGCCCAGTCGGGATAGGTGGGATTGGTAGGGACTCCTCCAAATCCATTGTTTTTATTTTTTCGGCCCACATGGGGGAGCAGACGGTTAATAGGATGGAGGGAATAGATATTCTATATGACTTGAGGAGAGCTTATGAGTTAGGCTGGTGAAGGGTGAAGTGTGAAGCTGACTTGCAAATTTTGATTAATATACTCTGGAAAGGAAGATTATTGATGTGAGCTGGCAACTATCCCTGATAGTGTAGCATACATTTCAAGTTAGTTTGCTTATGGATTTCATGTCTTTTGTGTACGTTTTAAGGGAATGGAATGGGGTGGTAGATTTCCTGGCAAAGTGGGCTTCAGAGGATATTGAGGGTTGGAAGGTGGATGAGTGGGCACTGTTGACTAATGAGGTGTGTCGAAGTCTCGAGAGGATTCTTAGAGAGGACGGTTATGAGGTTGGGGAGTGACGGTTGAGGTGGTTGTGTTGATTAGTTTTCTTTGGTTTTCTCTATTTTTGGTGGTTTTTTGTGGTTGTTTTTAGTGGATTTGTTATTTTGTAAACTATTTTTATGTGTTTAATAAAGTTTTTACCCCTTTGTTTAAAAAAAATATTTCAAGAAATTTTATAAGTTAAATAAATTTTAAGATAAAGGATGTACTATAGGTTGTACACAACTCTATTAATAACTCTTAAAGTTCATTATAAGATCTACAATGGTGGGAAAAAGGTAATACTAATTAGGAAAAATGGACAAGGTTACTAAGTTGGGTTCTAAAAAGAATACAAAAATGTTAAAAACAACCGATAACTAAGACCTAATTAGCCCAGATCACAAGCCACTAGGCAAAGTTATGAAATCAAAAATAAATTCACTAGTGGTAAGGAGTTGACAAATACGAGGGCAATCACAACCCATAATGCAATCTTATTCGTAAGACCTTATATGGGAAAGAACAAGTCAAGTTACAAAAAACTAGGTCATATTGTTGTATGAACTAAATTAAAGTTGAAACATGGAAAAATAAATAAATCTTACATGCATATAAAATCCCTAGATATCTCTCTCTTGTCCTTATGTTTTTACATTTTTCAACATGTTCCCACACCAAAGTTGATGGCTTGGGGGGATAAGGCCAAGATTTATCCACTAATGGATGAGATTATCTTGTCTATTCTAGGCATGGTTAGCTAGCAAGGATCTTCAATAAGATATTTATTCAATGGATGAGATTTCATATCAGTAAAAGTCTCCTATTGGAGATGTTTATGATGTAATTTTATACATAAAATAGTTTGTAAAACATGAAATCTCTTATTTAATAGTTCTTGTATGGATTTGATATTACTATATAGAGGTTTAGAATGGTCACTAGGTTCTTGATCAAGATGTATTTATGATATTTAATGTTGAATTATGTTGTATTATATTTGAGGAAAAATACAACAATCTTGTAGGTGTTAGTTTTATACAACTTAGTTGTTTAGTACCTGCCCTATTCTCTTCTCAAATAAATAATATGTGAACATAATAGTTTTTTTTTGTTTTATTTATAAATAAGTATGATTCTCAGATGCTTAACATTAATTAATTTGTTTATTTGACCATAGAGGAATGGTTGAGTTGGTATTTCAAGAAAAATTGTTGTAATTTGATTAATGATGGATGTTTTAATGTATTTGTGTTCAACCCTACTTTGGATATTTATCCTAATGGGATAGATAGGGTTAATAATATAGAAATGAATAATTACAAGGGTGATACACAAATCTGTAACATGCCAATTAATTTAAAAACTCGTATAGAACATATACTAAATTTATTATGCTGAGATGTACTAAAAATAGGGAGACACAACTATGCTAGATATTTCAATGATAATAAAAAGGGTATTTAGATAATTTTGATGATAATATAGATCTAGATCTAGATTATGTAGAAATCATATTAGAATAATATTCTAGAATAGTCACCAAATTATGGATTAAGTGTCTCTATGGCCTTAGACACATGTGTCATCTTGGGACAGTTACATCGATGCTACTATCTAAATTGGATGTAGGTATCTAATATGAAATACCTATTGAAATTAGATACAATCGCCTGGATGATTTTGGATTCTATGTCACCTTCACTTTGGTGTATTCATATATTTCTCATGGACTATTACTCCTTGTCAAATGATAAAAACTTAGATCTTCATCTTCATAGTGACCTTGGTAAAAATGGGTTAGTGGGCTCACGGTGTCAAGATAACATTAAAGACCCCTATATCAATGCATGTTTCTCACATATCCAATACATTGAAGAGGGTATTATACTAATGTAATTATCCCATAATGTGTTATCTTGTGTGTGCATAAGTGTGCAATATGTGGAAAGAAATTACAATTGTGACATAGCTTGTAACTTAGCAAATATATCTCTTGGGATGCACGTTTAGTAATTTAGACCTATAGATGTGTTGTTACTCTGATATAGGAGGTACGAGACTTATGGAAGTGGGAAAGGTCTATAACTAAGAGGAATAACCAAGGTATATATTTTTTAAGTGTACAAGACTAAGGTGATATATAATTCATAAATATCATATACATTTCCCCCCACTTTAATCTAGGGATTAAATTACTAGTTTAAAGGAGAAAGAATGTGTACTTGGGTATGTATAACACACCTTATCTTTTCTTGAGTCCAACTTTACTAATTTATTGGTGATTGAACTACATCCAAGAGCATGCTATAGCATATAATTAATGTATATAATCTAAAATTTAAATTATTTATGATTACACACGTGCATCGATGCAACTATCTTGCCTTTTGACAATTTCATTCAAAAGATGTATCATTATGAATCACTAAAACAAATATTAGGACAAAAATAAATATAGAAAGTGCATATATCTAAGGGGAGAGAGAGAGAGAGAGAGAGAGAGAGAGAGGGGGGGGGGGGGGCACATGCCCCCAACTTTGGAGAAAAGGTGGATTTCCACTTGTCAATTGAGACTATCTAGACTATGCAATCTAACCATACTTATAACCTAGTGAGTGTGAGTGAACCAAGTCAACTCAAACTACAAAATTAGTGAATATATATGATAAAGTCAAGTCAAACCTATAAAATTATCAATATTGAGTGTTTTGATCACCTTAACCATACTAAAAATTAAACCAACTGTTATAATAGATTAGCTCAATATAGTCCATAAAAGTCAAACTTGGTGGGTGATGATGATTCGTAGAAGTGCTTTAATTATAAAATTGATTTTTATTTTAAATATTAGATACACATTTCATAAAATATGTACCTTAGATATGTCTCATGTTGAAGCTATGTATAACAATGCTACCAATGTATAAAGTTCTACCACAAATGTGTATTTGAATTTTATAATTGTGTAGTTTGGCCAATTTTATAATTTTGGACAAGTGTGAAGGATATGTTACTATAGCATGCCCCAACTATGTATGGAGAAACTCTAAAAATTGATATAAGTGCTAATTTGAAGGACATGTTCCCAAAACATGCCACCACTATAATTTAGAGATTGTGAATATTGAGTGTGGAGAACATGCCACCATTGAATAAGTAACTGTGAAAATATATAATCCATGCCTCTATGGCATGACCCCACTGATATTCCCTGCCTTTGATATGAGGGAAGATATAAAATGTTAGTGAACTCACCTCAAAAGGATAAGATAACCATATAATTATGAATGAACCATGTAACATATATAAAGAACATGTCTAGGTAAATGTAACGTTGAACACCATAACATGATCACATCAAGGCCTAAGATGAATGATAAATATCCTAAAAACATCTAGGTAGTAATAATATAAGCTCAACAAGTAACCAAAGACACACACAAGAGCACTCAAAATCAAGTCAACAAACAATGGTATAAGAGGATCAAAATTAAGGGGCATGTTCAAATGTCGCATAGTCAAATGGACATGACTTATTAAAATTTACAAAAAATTAATAATGTCATATTAAAATATCCACACAACAAGCAATGTCATTTCAAATTTCAAAGAAGCAAACAAAGGCACGTGGGCTGCAAATAATGGGGTATATTAAAATGCTCCAACACACAAGACAATAGTAAAGCAAGGTACTCAAATAAATGCATAAATGAAATCATAAGCAACCAAAATATACATAAAATAATAGCCCATGGATTAAATGTGTTATCAAAAAATGTCAAGTACATATCATATGAAGTACACTATGAAAGATGTAAGCATGGATAAAGAATGTGTAAATATATAATCTCAAAATGATAATGTAAAGTAACCATTTAATGATATAATATAGATGTATTATGATAAAATAAGGTAGATGCCACCAAGTTTTTAGTGACATGAGAGTAAAGAAGGCCCAACATCCACAAGTGCATGAATTATATAGATGTGTATGCCTATATTAGACTCTCAAATAGCAATGTGAAACATGTGTATGTAGAAATACCTGATATATTATCCCTCAACATGGTACTAAAGACATAGATGCCAAGGAGACCATAAGATAAGTACATTCCAAATATATTTTTGGAGTTTTGAATGTTTTAATTTTTTATTTATTTTTAGAATATTTGAAACTAGAAAGACTACCTTATAATCTCATCTAATGGATGCTCATAGGTATCTCCCCACTCAGAACCTGGTGAAATAAATTAGTGGTATTTCTAAGGAGAATGAATAGGTGTAATATCTATCATTTTAGTATTTGTGATGCTCTATGTGCTTATAATAGGACTCTATGATCATGAATATAAAATAGGAGTAGTAGGGGTTCATGGAACCCATATCTAAATAGTCTTTAGTTTATTTGGAATAGTTGTAAGAGGAACATGTGTAGGTGTTCTAGATATTTTAATGTGGTGTGTAGTAAAAGAGGATTTTGTGGAACCCATTATGCATCTCTCATGTAATGGTCTCTCAAGTACCGACTACCTAGTAAAGGGGATTTCCTATTGCTTACCCTTTTGTGGTGGATTAACCTTAGTAGGTTTGATAATTAACTACCTAGGTATAAATTTATCTTTATCTATAGGATATTCATATGAAACTCTAGAAAATATAATTAGTCAATTGGTATTAATGTATTTATCACACCCATGCATTTTATAAGCTACTGTTTGAAGTGTATGTATCTAAGGTCATCCCAATAACATATCAATGACATCTATAGAAGGTATAACTATGAAGGTAGTAACCATATGTGTTTGACCCACATGTAAAGGTAAGTCAATCTCACCAATAATATGATGTGAGGTCCCATTGTATGGTCTAATTTATTTGTTATAAGGGTGTAAATCATTATGATCATAACCCAAATGTATGAGTAATGTTATGGTTCAAATTTTCTCACTTTCACCATTATCAATCATAACACTGCGTATAGGCTAATTACCAAGGTATGCTTGAATGAATAAAGAATGAATATATGAGTCATCATCCTTAATATCATTGTCATCGAAGGTAATATAAGGTCTCTAAACCATATAAGGTGCATTTTGTGTATATTTACCAATAATCCCATTTATTGGGTGTTAATAGTGTGATTAAGAAGGATGTGCATTATATACCATTTGCACTTCCACATCCTTCTTGGATTGGTCTTGAAAAATATTGTTAAATAATTTCTAATTTTGGTGATCACTATGTTGTGAACCTAGGTCCTTTATAAGATCAACAAAATGTAATATTTTGGTCATTGATGAGATCTTAAATATTATGTTTTAATGCAAAACATTTATTCATAGAATGCCTAGGAACTTGGTGATAATCACAATAGGTATTTTCATCATTTTATTTGGGTATAGGCCTACTCATATCAAACTCTATGGTAGGATGGAGAGATATAAGGTGACTATCTAAAATCCATGAGAGTAATGAAGTAGGAGGCTCAGCTAAATGTACAAATTGCCTCCTTGGTGCATTATATAATACTAGTCAATTAGGCTACTATGAAACTGTATTAACCATGGTGGTTGTTTCCTTTTTAGGTTCAAGAGGTTTTACCTTATAACTTAGTTTGATTGTAAATTTGGTATTGGATGTAGATTTAGTTAGTGTGTTTGCTACATACTTAAGATTATTCAATGAAATAAGCTTTATTTCATGGTCCCTCATAACATGGCATAAGTCATCAAAAGATTTAAACTTTTTTAAAATAATGGACCCACATAAAGGAGCAAGAAAAATTTATTAGGAAATGTCTTGAAGTTCTTTATCTACCATTAGATTGGTCATTATAACCAACATTGTCTTGTACCTAAAGACATATTCATTGATAGATTCATTGATTATTTGTTTATTTTTGGCAATTTGGGCATAGGAAACCTTTTCACTAATATTAATTGAAAAGTGTGCCATAAAATGATCTATAAGAGGTTTGAATGCTTTCACAAATTAAAAAGGTAAATCATAGAAGCACCTCAAAGAATAATCTTTGAGGCTCCCTAGAAATAATTTGGTCAAAATTTTATCATTGGAGGCATAATCAAGGCATGCCTCAAAGAAAGATCGAAGATGCTACTCAAGATCACCCTTGCCATCATAAAATGTGAAATTAGGTGCAATAAAACTAGATAGAAATGGGTGCAAAGATATCTCAAGTGCAAGGGGTTTATACAACACATCTTGTGAATCAATAGTATAAGGATATTTCAAATCATTTACTTCAATGTTTATAATCTTGTCCTCCAAGTTATTGATAAATTTAAGGAGTGTTTGAACAATAGACCCATTCGGATTTAGATTAGTAAGCTGAGTAATCACCAAAGGGGAAGGAAATATGGTTTGAATAGGCATAGAAACTGGTATTTGAGTTAAAGCATTTAGTAATCCCATGGTAGATGTAGCAATAGTAGTTTCAAGAAAAAAGGTTGTAAAAAATAACCCACACCTCCATTAGATGTAGGAATAGATGAAGTATCCAAGGGGAGAGATGTTTCAGTTATGCCTTTAGACTTTTAAGTTTCCAATATAGTCTTGAGGCTCTAATCGAGGTCTTTAGGATTTTGATAAATATGCTCATGAAATAATTCAATAGCTTACACTTATTCATGATCTATTTTTTCATGTTCATTATTTTCATTAGACTCATGGTTTCCATTATCAGAATATTCTTCTATGATAACCTCATAAGTGTGCTGCTAATTCTCAACATTGACATCATCATGATTTTTTATAGAGGTTCCTCATTAGTTTTTGTCATCTTAGGTGGTAGAAGAGGAAACTCAATTTGTTCAATAGACATACCACCCAATCTAAGGCTATGACTAAGTTTCATACAAATTAAAATAAGTAATAACTAAAAAAGTAAAATAATCATGTAACCCTCATTGATTAAAACCCCTAGGAATTAGAAAAAATTGCTTTCACCATAGGTCAAATTCACCAAATGTTTAAACCTAAATTAGATATTAATCCTAATGGGATATATAGGGTTAATAATAATTAATTGAATAAACACAAGGGTGATAAATCATATATATAGTAGGCTAATTATTTTTTAAATTAGATAAAAAATATACTAAATTTATTATGCTAAGATATGCTAAAAATAGGGAAACACAAATATATTAGATATTGTAATGATGATGAAAACAAGGTACTTTGCTAGTTTTGATGTTAATATAGATATGGATCTAAAACATGTAAGAATTAGAATGGAATAATATTCTGGAATAGTCACCAAATTTTAGATTAAGTGCCTGTATGGCTTGGGATGGTTGCATTGATGCTACTATCTAGATTAGATGTATGTGTTTGACATAGAATATCTAATGAAACTAGATTTGACCACCTGGATGATTTTGGGTTCTATGTCACCTTCACTCCAGCACATTCATATTTGTGTCATGGACTATCTATCCTTGTCAAATTATAAAACCCTATCTTTTCATCTTCATAGTAACATTGGGAAACATAGGTTAGTGGGTTTATAGTGTCGATCTAACCCCAACTACCCCTATATCAATAAATTTTAGACATAGCCACTAATCCAAAAAAGGCCTCAGACTGATGTGGTTCTCTTTTAATGTGTTAGCTTGTGTGTGCACAAGGGTGAAATATGTGTAAAGTAAGTATAATAATGACCTACCTTATAACTTGTAATATATAACTCTTGGGCTTCTCCTTTAGTATTTCAGAATTGTAAATGTGTTTTCCCTATGATTGATATGGAAATAGGAGAAAATAAATAATATTTTGATCACTTGAGTGCTTGATATAATAATTTTAATAAATTGCTTTGGTTTCTTTAAGTATTTTATAGGTTTGTGTTAGGTTCTTCTAAGTTAAGAATGAATGAGCATTGATATTATATTTATACCAATCCTCTTAGAGAATATCTTTCATGAAAGTACTTAGGTTGACATTTAAGATACATTTCATCTATAAATTAGATGACTTTATGGCACTGAATACTTGTGTTGGGATTGGACTCTTACATTGATTTAGGCATCCGATTGGGATGCAAGTGTCCACATAATTATAAAATAGGTGCAAGTCCAAAACATGCATAAGTGGAAGATAGGTAGGTTTTCATCATTCTAGACAAGATATAAGGCATGGGTCATCAAAATGATACTATTTGGACTAAGAGATAGACAAGAAGCACATAGAGATAGAAAATGTGAGACTTGTGAAAATACAAAAGGTATAAAACTAAGAATAACAACCAAGGTCTATATTTACGAAGTGTAAAAGACTAAGGTGCTATATAATTCTTAAATATCATCTATAACTATTAGTTAGTGTTTAATAGTTATTTTATGTTTGGATCTATGTCAATGTTGAACTCAAATTATTTTTTGGATTGAAATATTTAAAGGTAGGTTTTAATTACTGTCAGATTTTGAGGAAAAAGGGTATGAAATAGAGACTTAGAATAGGGGAAAAAATTGTTATGTGATTACCATACTATTGTGACTAGGGAGGAATCTTTATAGAGGTAGAAATACAAGAACACTTGGATTAAGGAAGGGGATATAAACACCAAGTTTTTTCATTTGTCTACTTTAAAACATAAGAAACATAATACCATAAGAGATATTATTAATAATGAAGGTTAGTTATCCTCAGATGCTGAGGAGATTAAGCAAGTAAGCATTCTCTTCTACAAGAATATGTATAAAAATGACTTCAAGAAAAATATTGGTTTTGAACAAGAATTCCTTCATGTAATACTTGAGTTGATCAACCAAGAAGATAATGATATGCTTACTGATCTTAACACTAATGAGGATATAAAGCTTTTTATTTCTATGATAAACCTGGATAAGGTTCCAAAACCAGTCATAATTCTAATAGCTTTTTTTAGGTCTTTTTGGGATATTATTGGAGAAGATGTAGTTGTTGTTATTAATGAATTTAGAAAATTCTCAAAGAATTTAACCATGTGTTTCTTATTCTGATTCCTAAGAAAGAAGGGAAAATAAATTTTGTAGAATTTAGGCCTATTAGTCTATGCAAATCTTTCTATAATATCATTACCAAGCTCATGGTCCTAAGGATGTAGCTAAGTATGGAAAAAAATATTCAATCAAAGTAATGAGGTTTTATCCTAGGAATATAGATTCAAGATGGAGTGATTGTGGTTCATGAATCCATTCATTCTATGGAAAAAAGCAACAAGGCAACCATGACCCTCAAACTAGATATGACAAAGGCATATGATAGACTGGTTTGGAGCTTTCTAGATAGAGTGTTAACATAATTTGGTTTCAATGATAGGTTTAGAAAAATTATTAGAGTGTGTATAACCACTTGTATGCTATCTATGTTAGTAAATGGAGTGTTACAAGTATTATTCAATATTTCTAAAGGATTTTGATAGGGGGATCCTCTATCACCATTCTTGTTCATCATCATGGTGAAATACTTGAGCATATATATTTCTAAGGCTTTGGCAGAGGGTCAATTGAGAGGATTCAAATAGGCTAGATTTTTTGACCCTATGACACATCAACAATTCATTGATGACACTATTATACTAGATGAAGCTTATATTCAAGAAGATAGAACAATAAAAAATATCTTGGTAATGTATGAAAATGATTCTAATAAAAAAATTAACTTTGAAAAGAGTTCAATTTATTTTTTCAATACTTCAATAGCTAGACGAGAGAGGATAACTACTCTACTAGGCTATCAAATCAAATAACTTCCTTTCACATACCTAGGAATGCCATTTTTCATCAATCAACTTCAGGTTTCAGCCTAGAATCTATTGATATAAAGATTCCAAAAGAAGCTCGCAGGGTGGAAAGGTAATCTCCTCTCTCAGGCTAGGAAGGTAGTGTTAATAAAGAGTGTGTTACAAAATCTCCTAGTATACATTTTATCTTTATTCAATATACCCAAGGGAGTGGAGGATAAACTTATTAAGACCCAAATAATTTTTTTATGGGATAGGATGGAGGAAAAAAGTAGATTCCACTTGGTGGTATGGAATAAAGAGTGCAAAAAAAAGGATATGGTAGACTAAGCATTAAAAATTTATAGATGATCAATAAATCCCTTATTTCTAAATTTGTGTGGAGATTCATATCCAATAATTTAGTGTGGATCAATATAATATCCTTTAAATATCTTGAAGGAAGAGATCTGATTGCCATTCTGACTGAAGAACATTTTGTGAGAGGATCAGACATATGGATCTTCTTAAAAAGTAACAAAGAGTTAATTAATGAAGGGTCAAAATGGAAAATTGGTGATGGAAGAAAGATAGAATTTTGTAAAGATAAATGGATCATGGATCTATCTACTATATAGAGAGATATAGACATTCATATTCAACATAAGTTGAGGCAGAAGTATGGGGATAAGGTTGATCAACACTAGAAAAATTTGGATGGAGTTAGAGAATGGAAGGTTTTGAGCCTGGATGACATTAACCAAAAATATAGTTTGAAGTTTGTAGAGATGAATAATGTAATGCATATTATTCACATCTTAGGGGTAGGCAATGAAGATCAAATGGTCTGGATCGACTCTTTTGATGGCCAATATAAAGTTAAATTAGTATATGATTTAATTTCTCATGAACAAGAGATTGTGGTTAATTGGAAAGGAGTGTGGGATAAACACCTTATTCCTAAAATTAGTTTCTTCTTATGGGTTTCTATTTAGAATAAAGTTTTGACTATGGATAATCTAAAAAGAAGAGGATTCATTATTATAAATAGATGTGTGATGTGTGAAGAGGAAAATGAATCAGTTTTCCATTTATTAATCAATTGCTCCTTCACATAGAAAATTTGGAGTTTTTCCTTGAAAAATTTAATATTTCATGGGTGAAATTAGGTTATCTAGAGGAATTTTGGTAGTCTTGGAGTTTTCCCTTCAAAAACACTTATCTTAAGCTGATATGGAATTTGAATCTACTGCACATTATATGAGGGATTTGGGAAGCAAGGAACACTAGAATTTTTAGGGGTAATAGGTGCAAAATCAAGGTCACCTCTAAAATAATCTTCATTTACATAAAAAATAACTACAATTTGATTCAAAATAAGAAAGGTAAAAGTCTACTGCCCTTTGAATAAACCCCATCTCAGAAATGGTAGATTGATTTGTCAGAATTAGGGAAACTAGACCCTAAGGATGAAATCAAGAAAAAACCAAAGTGGAAACCTCCCCCCCCAAGGATAGATGAAGCTCAATTTTGATGGAGATTCAAAGGGAAATATAAGAGTAGTGGGGGGAGGAGGAATTATTAGAGATCATGAGGGTAAGTTGATTGTTTCTTATGCAAGAAATATGGATCTAAAGTCAAATCATTAGGCAAAAGATTTGGCTTTGCTATAGGGGATCAAATTGGTGAAGCAAATTAATGTTCAAAATCTTTTGGTGGAGGAAGATTATCTAAACATTGTTAATTATTTGACCAATAATTTTTTTGTAATCTAGTCTATCGAGAAAATCATAGATGAAGCTAAAGGTATCTTGAACTCTTTCAAGCAAGTGAGCATCCAACATTATTATAGAGAAGGGAATGGGATTAATGACTGGTTTGAAAATAGGGGAGTCAGTAATGTGGGTTTAAAAACATGGATAGGCCATGAAGACCTTCCTAGGGAGATGATATTAAAATTAAATAATGAAGGAATCAATTATGATAACAATCCTATACATGTGGATGTACCCTCAAATGTCTAGAGGGGACTTAAATTTGCATAAGACAAGTTTGGGACTTAGGTCTTATAAGGAAAATTTAAGGAGTTCAAAGGAAAAAATATAGAAGGCCCAAAGCTTCTCTTATACAACTAAAACACAACATAGTATTATGTATCTTTCTGGTGTAGTTGGGAAAACAATAGAAGTAGTTTCAACTAGAGTGAAGGTGAGAGAAATAGAATGGGTTTGCCAAATAGAATTGAACTTAAAATCTAATTAGAAGTCATAAAAAATGAAATATTTTGGATTGCTTTGTTAATAGGTGGACTCATGAGTTTTATGGAAAGAATTATAGGATTTGATAGTTAGTTTTTCATCATGTTTTCAAAGGCATGGGAGGATATATCAGTGACCATCAATGGAGTCACTCTAAACATTACATAAGAACATATATCACATGTGACTAGCCTATTAATTGAGGAGATGAATAGATACTAGACCCAAAGAGAGTTCAAGCCTAAGAAAGGATCTTTCCTAGAAGAAGGTGAGTAATTGGAATAGTTTCATAATGGCTTTGATAGAGAATTGCTTCTTAGGTCATTCACAGAGGTAGATTTTCATTTAGTGCAATATATTACTTTAGAAGGTAGATATAATGTGGTGAGATGGTCTGTGTTCAAAATGCTAAACTATTTTAAACATGGACTATCTTTTAGTCTTCAATTCTTTATCCCTAAATGTTTGGCGGTCTCTATACTAAAATTCAAAAATGGAAGTTACTCCACTCCAAGGCATGAGGGAGTAATTTTCCTTATTTTCAAATACTTTAAAGTCATGAATCAAGTTATGCCTGATATCTCTCATAATTAGAAAGAGAATTTTTTGGAGGGGCATATAGCTATTATGAATATTTAAAATTTGTGGATCAACTATCTAGGAAGCCCAAGTAGGCTCTTGGGGAGTATGAAAAAAAATGTTGAAAATGTTAATGTCAAGAATTTGAAAACTAATGTAAAATAATATGACAACATTAAAAATAAAATTAAAAGTGCATCAAAAACCCTGGGACTCAATAAAGAAAAATAGGGGAATCAAGGGAATAAAGACATATAAAAGGGGTAGAATAAGAGGGTTGAGGAGATGGTCATTGATGTGGATAGGGACAATGTGGTGATGGAAGATCCTAGGTAGGAGGGAGAGAAGGAAATAGAACATGTTCAAGTATAGATGGTAGTAGAACAATAGAAGGGGATTGGGGAGAATACTACCATAGAGAAAGGGGAGACACCCTTAAACCAAAAGGAACATGACATGGCTTTCAATAACCTGATGTCTTCACTTAAAGGTAAGGAAAGCATAGATAGAATTTTGGAATAATCATACCTTCAAAAATACACAATGAGGTGGTTTATGCATAAGACTACTGATTTGAAGGGCAAGGTGAATGGGCTGCACCAAGAAAATGCAAGGTTGTCACAAATTTTGGTAGCTAGGGAGGAGGATAACCAGATTCAGAGCATGAATTTCAAAGTGGACATCTTGGAGCATGCCAATGAAAATATGAATAATAAGATCAATTTTCTTATTAATTGTAACAAGGTTGTAATGCAAGAAGACATTAAAATTGTTGAACATCTAAGAGCACATCTTAAAGAACTATTTGAACCTAGATATGTAGGTAAAGGTAAGGGTAAAAAAGGGTAGAGTAGTGGTTCACATTAATTTTTAGATCATGAATATTATTGATGCAAATAGATATTAATCTCCAGAAGATGAAAACATGCCAGGAGGATGTATCTGGAAGTTTCGAATTAGATTAGTGTTTAAGTTGTTTTGAGGTTGTTTTGGGGCTATTTTGTAGTTGTTTTTGGACTATATTTGGTCCTACTTTTTCTTTTGGCTTGGTTAGCCTTTTTTCCCTTTGTACTTGAACTTATCCTAGGGTTTAGGGACCCTAGTTCAAAAAAATCCCCCCTTTAACCTAAATAAAAAAGTTATGATATGACAAAGCTTTACTTCACTTTCTTCTTAAAATAAATATATCTATTGAGATAGTAAATTAACAAAAACTAAATAATGGTCCAATTTATTGATATAGATCTATAATGTGTAGTTGTATCTATTACATTATTAGATTATCTAATTTTATTAAGCTAGATAAACAACAACCAATGAAGTTTATAATTTTATAACTGTTACTTTTTACTTGTTTCTATCTATCTAGGGTATTATGTTATGTATGATGTGATGATTTTATAAGGTTAGAGGCATATTCATGGAAACTAAATTTTAAAATAATATAGTTTGGGAGGTTATAGTCCCTTCATCTGATTATGTTATGCATCAATAACTCAATAAGTGATCGTTCAATTATTTGCGTGTTTATTTAAGAAGCTACAATTTTATATATGGTTTAGATTGAAGCTTATAACACTATATCTTACTAATTTGGGACACTTAATTGATAGTTAAGTTGTAAAATTTGAGTGTTGAATTCTTTCATAGTTGTGCACTACTAGTATTCTAGTTTATCTATGATTTAATTATCAGTCGATTGGACATGATGGAATATTTATAAGTTCACTATATAAATTATTGACAATTATTGACTATAATTTATGTGTAAAGGAAACTATGTGAATATTTGTAATTATTTAATGAATGAAAAAAATTGTAAATGAGTTAAGGATTTATTAAGTGATAGGAGATCATGTGTTTTATTCAAACTCAATGAAAACAAAAATTGATAAAAGACTAAGATTGCACATTATTCTTGCCTTGGTTTTCTTAAAAGTTGTACTTGATCTTCATTTCAACTTAATATATCCCATGTTAATCTTGTTGAATTAATAATTGAAAAAAAAACCTTGTGTGATTCAGTACGGGGTATTGATCATTTACAAAGGTAATTTTTTGGTTCATTTAAAATAAGTTGAGATGATTAAGAAAATAAGGTTGTGAATGAATATTACAGTTAGTAACAATTCTTGTAATTAAAAATGTCTTTTATCTAGTTGAAAAACATTGAATTTAAAGAATAAATTAATGTTAAAATCGTACAAAAAAATATGTGGTAACCTTTGGTAAAGTATTAAAGGGTTTAATCAATGGTTTCACATGTATCATGACTTAATTTTTTTTTAGTATGACACATATGGAAATGCATCCTTAAGACATAGTTATTAAGAAGAAAGACCCAAATTGGAAGGTTTTACACCTTTCTCTCCTAATGCAGTACCATGTGTATATGACAAGGTATGAAATTTATCTTATTAAAGTAAATAAATTGGTATAAATATATTATACTAAGACTTGGTTTAGACTAAAGCACCACATATTGTCATTATGTGAAAAATTTATCTTATTAAAGTAAATAAATTGGTATAAAGACAAGATGTAACTTTAATACTTTAATTTAAGAGATTGGGAAGATATGTTATTCATATTTATGCTAGCTATTGACTAAAATTTAAAAAAATTAGGGTGATTTTAAGAGGATGTTCCACCTTGCTCCCACTACTTGAATAACAAAATTATTAAAAATAAAAAAAAACTCACACCACAAAACACAAGAAAAAAAGACAAACTAACATATCCTACTTGGGTTACTTCAACGGGTCCATCTCATGCAATTTGGCAACATATTTCACGTAGGAGATCCCCTCAAACATATACTTCATAATAGTTTTAGTCTCAATCTAATCCTAGTGTTGCTTCAATCGATGTGTCAAATGGTCAGTAAACTTGGGCTTCCTCTAATCACCTCACAAAAAATTCCTTAGACACCTTTGACAAAAGAACCAAAATTATGAGCCCTGACCTAATGACAATCAGTTCATTAGCACCAATGCTTCATTGGGCTACAACTCAAATTACCCATCCACAACACCCATAGTTTTTGTTTTAAAAAATTGACATATGCATCAATTCAAGGTGATATCAAACATTTTAATTATGTAACCAATGAGCTTTAATCACCATAATATGAGTCAATCATATAAATTGATAATTAATAAAATGTATTTCAACACATTATACAACCTTGATGAAATTATGTATTCTAAAAATTATAAAAATAATCATATTGCATTAGAGTTTTTTATTATGGATAAAGGGTTTTTTTTTAAAAGGACCCAACCCTTTTACAACTATAAAATAACTTGGCCAACAAAGCTAGGAAAGAATCTCAAACCTTTAAAAACAAGAAGAAACTTTGTAAAAATAACTCAACAAAAATTCCAAAATAAAGGCCCAAACAACAAAACTAAAACTAAGGAAGAACACTAGGGCTTAGCAAAGACCAAGCCAAAATAAAATCTCTCCCAACTAGCAACCAATAAAACTAACAAAATACTGGTACAAAAAATTAGACAACAATCCTACTGTGAGTTGAAAAGGCCCAAGGACAAACTAAATAATTAAACATAGGATTCAACTAATCTTATTCCTCATTAAGGAACAAGGTCATTCAATAGCCATTTAGCCCCATATCAAATTGAGTTCTCTGCTTTCACTCTCAATAATTTTTATTCAGACCAACAACTCCTATTTTTGGAAGAAGTGCCCATGTTAGTATGAAATTTTGAAAAGGAAGTCCTAGGACTGGGCAGAGAAAGGACAAGCGCTAAAGAAAACTTTGGAATTTCTTACAAAAATTCCACCCAATCCTGAGATACCATGAATGAGGAAGGAGGATGGTAGATTTTTCATGATTTGGCCAAAGGAAATCCTAATTTGGAGCCCCTTATTTCTTTTTCCAAACCTTGCTACCAAAAGGAATGTAAATATTACATTAGTGTTATATCACTCTTTTTTTTTAAATTAGTTTAAGGAGAAAAAAATTAACTTATAAAAAAATAAATGAAAAAATCAATAATAAAACCATATATCCTAAAATTATCTTTTATAACTAAACATTAAAAAAAAAAATTCAAAATAATAGACCAAATTATTTTGAAATAACTTATAATTGGATATGAACCTTTTTCTATATTATCTACCTTGCACAAGGTAATAAAATTCCCTTTGTTTTATAAAAACTCTCATTATTAAACAAGGGTACCATGCACCAAGTCCTTATAGGAGCTAGTAGATTTTGTTTTTATTTTTTGTTGATTGAGATTGACTAAAAATCAAGTGGATGTAAAACTTGTTCATACCTTGAATAAGAAATAGAAATAGGTTGATTGGTTAATCCTAAATTCAAAATTTGATATAAGAAGTTGTATAGAAGTTGATGTAAAAAAAAATATGTATTCACATGTACTCTAGCTTTGGATGGGCTTGACAAGATCTATTGATGGTGAAACAGATGTAAATTTTGATTTTGCTAAATTGAATTATATGTGGCCTTCTCTATCTACTTTGATGTTTCTTTTGATGTAAAAATAAGCATTGGAGTATACATATGAAATAATTATTTATAATTTCTGACTTTGTCATTTCCATTGAATGAGTAGAATAGGGAGATTCAACAAAGAGAGGTCAAGTGTCTAGATTGTGTTGAGCATAGTCAAATGAAAATAAAATTAATTTATTTAAGTACTTTAAAATAAATGGATAATCAAATTCATAATCTTAGGCAACATACAATAAATTTATAAAAATAGAAACTATGTGTAAACTTATGCATAACATGCATGTTTATAATATATTCACCAAAAATAAAAATTTTATCACAAGAATACGATCATAGTAAATATAAAAACTAAATATAAACTTATATTACAAGTGAACATGCAATTACAAAAACTATCTCTTTTGGTAGCCACATGATTTTGGATTGCAAGTGACAAAATTGGGATTGTGGCCACCTAGGCCTTATTTGTAGGGTTGAAAGAATGTAAAGAATGAGAAGTAGTTCTTATAATACCTATTATAGTGGTATCATTTATAGTATCCATGGAATAACAAACCTATGCACTTAAATTTTTGGGAGAGGTAGTTAGGGAGTCTACTACTGTTGTAACTAAAATAGATTGAATTGTATTTATGTGGGTTTTATGTATATTATAGAATCCTTACAAGGTAACATCTAAAATTTGAGGATCTATGAATAAATATTCAATCCAAGGCATGAGTTACAATGTATTGGGTTTTTAAAACAATGTGTTGGTGGAATAGACTTCAGTAGAGTAGATATTTAACATAGATGGTTTCGACTATGGATGAATATAGATTTACTTGAGATGAATGGATATATGATGGATCTAACCTAAGGTGGTGGGACCAAGAGAAACTCAAAACATAGGGAAAGTTAAGTTATAAAAGGAGACTCGTGGGTCAATCAAAATGAAACCTTTCAAAACCAACAGTTGAACTAAGGGTTGGACAAGTAATCATAAATCAATGTTTATTGCAAACTCCTAAAAGAAAACCAATAATCAATCATAGTTATAAACCAAAGGAAATAGAAAATAAAGTAAACTTATGAATATATAATCAAATGTTTCTTAACATACAAATTGTATTCAAATCAACAATAGAAAAATAAGAATAACTGTATTAAAAAGATAACTCATGCAAAGCATGTATGTGCAATGTGTAGAGTGGATTATGAAGAGGATCAATTCAAACATTATTCATGAAAACTCATAAAATAATGCATAAGAATTGATAATCGAATCCAAACTATTCATGTGGGTGTTGTTAATGATAAGAAGATACAAATGAAAGAAATCAATCAACCATTACCTTCCCAAATGACTCCATTACTCAAAAGTGGCTCGAAGCATGTTCTCACATTGATCTAGAGCTCTAGTCTTTGTCAACAATGGCTTATTTTCTCCTCCATTGCCTCAATAACTCTATGCAAAACCTAGGTTCATGATATAAACTATCTATTTTGCCTATAAATGAAGCTAATGCAAATGCAAATAACATAATAATCAAGACACAAAAGAATTATGAAGGGTTTTTAGAATTATAAGTTTACACAATTAAACTTAAAAATGGTAGTGTGAGGCCTTATATTTATAGATTTTTGAGATTGGTCAGGATCAATCATGACCATCCATCTTAAGATTGAGATGTGTGGCCATGACTTAATATCCTCATCATGATTTGTAATTAAATCCATAAATATCCTCATCATGATTTGGGAATATGTTCTAGAGCACAAAAAAGTGAAATCATCATTTTGACTTGAAATGATCTGATCAAATTTAGGAATCCCATAATATGCTTTTCCCCATTTATGGATACATTAGCCTAAATTATCACTTGTAAATGACAAGATCAAACCATTTAGCACATTTTATGTATTTTGACCTAAAATGTGCATTTGAGTGTAAATTGGGTAAGATTGATAATGTCAACACAAATGGTGTTAGGAATTGGATGTATACATTTTTCCCCTATTTTGAGAAGGCATAGTGAGACATTCAGGTGAATCAACATCTTTTCAAAGAAAAGAGTTGTCAAGAAGAAATTATAAATGACCCATGATGCCCCTTGAGAGACATACTGGGATGATAGAGAAGGATGGAATCTTGTAAAGAGAGAGAAAGTAAAACTAACCCATGGAATAGATCACATCCAAATGAGTTAATTCTTGCACATGTGGCTACCATGAATGATAAAAATATAATTAGAGGTATAATGGGCCCCAAAAGTGGGGGTAATGAGAAGGATTCAATCTATAAATGTAAGGGACACACTTTAAACACAAATAATTTGAGAGTGCAAGTTGTGCTATCATGACATTGATCAATCTTGGGAAAAGTTACACAACAAAAGGTTGCCATTAGGGCATTAGTGTGGAGATATTAGAATTAGAAGAAAAGGGAGAATGTGGTCCCTAAAAGATGATAATAATAAGTTTCCTAATAGAGCAGATTTGATTGTGATAAGATAGTTATGCCCCAATAGGGCTAATTTTGATCATTGATAAAGAATAAATGTCTTTCCCCTATAGAGCTGATTTATATTTGTTAACCGATTCAAATTTTGTACCCCAACATGGGAAAATTTGTAAGAAATTAGCTCAAGGATATAACCTATTACGTAGATTAAACATGATCAGGTGAAAACATAGATGAGATGGTGTAATGGATACAAAAGCCACAAAAAACCAAGCATACATGAATACACAAAGTGATGAAAGAGATGAAAATAAGAATGAAGATGACCAAGCTAACCTGAGATACATCATGTATCCAAGCGTTGCCTACATAGTCTAAATGGACCTCAAGCCAATGTAGTTACTCAAAAAGTGGGATATAAGGGAATAAGGGATGAAGAAAATTGACCAAAGTTAGATTAGACTCATGATATATGTGAAGAGATGCACATCTAAGTAGAGAGTTAGAGTGTTAAACCTATTGAGCCTAGTTTATGCATAGTGTTCTTGAGAGTTGTTCATCATAGTTGTGTTGATGTTTAGACTTGAGTCTAGAACATAAAATGCTTGATAATACAAAAGAAATTAGGCATCATAATTATGAATAACTCATAATGACATGGAATTTCAAATTCATGGAGCCAGTTCAAATGTGAACACATATAACTAAGGATAATGGTAAAACAATGACCAAGACCAGAGTTAAAACTATTTATGTTTAAGTAAAAAAGCAAAGACAATGAAAAAGATAGACTTAAATGAACCCAAATTGAAATCAAGATATGAACCATAAATATTCAAGTGAGAACAAGAACATTTAAGAACAAGACAAGAATAACTTAATAACATAAAATCAAGATATAAATAATCAAGATCTATGTGGACATCAAGATGTTCTTGAACACAAAAGAGAAGATAAAATCAAATAGAAAAACAAGACACCAACAACAATAAAAAAAACAAAAAGATTTGAGAACAAATTAATATCATGAGATCAAGATATAAATAATTGAGATTCATGTGGAACATCAAGATGTTCTTGAAACCAAAATAGAAAAGCACAAAACATATAGGGAAACACAAGAATATGAGAGACAAGAAAGAATAAATAAGATAAAATGAGAAGAAATTAATGAAGAGGAGAGAAAGCACAAAAAAACACCAATAAAAAACAAAACATTAATAAAAATCAAATAAACACACACAAACAAAAACCAAGTTAGTTTGTTTTAAAAATAGTTGTTCATGTACATGGAGTAGATGCATTAATTTCCACCACAACGTAACAAATAAAAAGGACACAAAATTTGTTCCCTATTTAAAGATGAACAATGGTAGAAGAAATGGGGGAAGAGAAGAAAAGGAAGGGGTTAGCTAAGCTGACTCCAAATGTAAAAGACAAATGGATGCTACCTACATAGTTACATGGATGCATGTTCCAATATGAACTTCGGGTTAAATGTAGTTCTCCCAAGAATTGGGATAAAAGACAAAGGTGATGACCATAACATATGATTAATGTTATATAATAAAAAGTAAGACTTAACAAATGAGATTGGTCTTGAAAAATGATAAGAGCATGAGGATGAGATGACTTGAAAAATGACAAGCCAATAGGACTTAATTTGCTTGAAAAATGGTAAGAGCATGACATAGTGGGATGAGAGAATAATATTTCAAACAATAAGTTTTTGGGACAAGATACCTTGCACAACAGAAATTTAGTAGGATAAAATGCTTGCAAAATGGAAAGATCATGAGGATCAGAATGTACAAAATCACAAGATAATGTTTTTATTATTTTATATATCATTTTCTAATGTTTTTGGTGTTATTGGAATAAAATATGTATAAAAAGGGAACCAACTAGTCAAGGAGATGCTCATATAAGATTAGAAGCTTCAATAATAGATAAATCCAACTGCAATGACAATCATGGATATAAACAATGGACCAGGGAACTAATTGAGAGCTCTAATAATGGAAAAAATTGGCTACAATGACATATGCTCATAAATTAGTGAGAATGACAATCCTAAAAAGATATAAACGTTCACCAAAGAGCAGTAAATGTAATATAGAATAGTGTACAACATGAAATCAATTTAAAGAACCACGTGGTTAGGCAAAGATCCTGAGTTTTGTTCACTTGTATGTAGAAGAAGCTACAAAATATTGTCTTGGCTGAAATTCTTTGTATAACTGGCATTGAAGGTGTCCATAATGCTGATGAGACATAATTAAGATCATAATTGGTCAAGGGACAAAATTATTTGGGTTAAAACAAGCCCTAGGTATAAAAAAGAAGAGGGTTATAAAAGAGAATGGCATATGTTATGATAAAATTCATTAAGAGTACCAACAGTCCAAAAGTTTTTCACTGTCCAAAATTGTGAAAGGAAGAGGGATCATACAAGAGTAGTCTAGGGTAGGATAAAATGGTAGGGTAAAATTACTTCAACATAATTCGCCCCCAAGTAAGGGATCTTGTAAATAATGGTTTGAAGTTGTTCAGGTGTAGAACCTCTTAAGGTACACAATGTTCATGGGCTCTGAAAGTTCTTCACCATTTGGTTTAGCTAGTCGATATGCCCTCGATCCATATTTTTCATGATAACAAATGGTCCCAACTAATTAGGTTGAAAATAACCTTTATTCTTGCATTCAACATTTGTGCTCTTTTGGTTATTTTTCAAGACCAAATCACCAATCTAAAACTCTTGAGGGAGAATGCACTTGTTGTAGCTTCTGCATAATTTGTTTTGATAGGCTTGCCAATTTTTTAGGATAGTTAAAATCTTGTCATCAAGAAGTTATAGTTCTTGTAACCTTGAGACTCTATAGTCCTCATCATCTTCAATATGTTTCAATGATACTCACAAGGATGGAAGTTTGATCTCTATCAAGATAATAGATTTTGTGCCATAGATAAGGGAGTATGGAGTGGCTCCTATTGGGGTTCAATGACTAGTTCTATAATCCTAGAAGGTGGGAAAGATTTGCAAGTGCCAATTACAACTAACATTATTGATAATATTTTTTAAAATGGCTATAATGGTTTTGTTTGATGCCTCATCTTATATGCTGCCTTATGGGCTATATGGAGTTGATTTCTTATGCTTGATCTTGAATTTTGTGAAAATAGATTGTACATATTGGTTTACAAAGGATCTACCATTATAGGATATAATGCACATGGGGATGCCATATCAATATATGATATGGTAATGGATGAATTTGCCAATCTACTTCTCGGTGATGTAAGTGAGAAGAATGGTCTCAATCCACTCAGTAAAATACTTGATAGCAATCAAGATATGCTTATGTCCATCTGAATATGTTGGGTTTATTTTATTGATGATATTGAGGCTCCATGTTGATAACAACCATGGTATTGTGATTGGATGTAGTGATAAATAAGGTACATGTATCAAATTTCCATGTTACTAATAAAGAATGCTCTTCCTTACATAATTGCAAGCATCGGTCTCTATTTTTGGCCAATAACACCTTATTCTAAAGAGCTTCTTTGTTAAGACTACACCATTAGTGTGGGCCCCACACATTCCTTCATGGACCTCCCTTAGCACTTTCTTAGATTATCCTAAAGATAAATAATGTAGAAGTGTTCCATCATAGCCCCTATGATAAATCATGTCTCCAAGGAGGGTATAACATGATAAATAGTGATGGAATAGTTTCTATTGATTATTAGATAGATCGGATGGGAAAATGTGATCATGAAAGTAGTTATAAAAGTATTAGAACCAAGGTAATTTAGGTGGGGGATTGGGACCAGTAATGGTGCATACCCTTTCTAAATCTGGTATAACATGTGTAGGCTAAAGAAGATTTTCAATCAAAAACTGATACTCTTTAGCTCTAACATCAATCTGTATCATGGATCCAATCATTTCCATTATGCCAGTTTATTTGTTATTTGCTCTTCAATTTTTTTCAAAATGCAGGGATTAAAAATGACCTTTGAGATTATCGATAAATTATTTTTAAAGAACAAGCTTGCCATCTCTAGTCTGATACTGATCAATGATCTAATTGATGATTAATTGGCAATCACCATAGACCTTTAAGCTCTAAATATCCCACTATATGGTAAGTCAAATACCTAAAATCAATGCCTCATACTTGACCATATTTTTTGTACAATGAAATTTTATATGAAATGCTTTGGGAATCAGATACCCCTAGGGTATAATCAATAATATGCCGAATGTAGATCCATAGGATGTAAAGGAACCATAAAAATATAGCTTCCATTATTTAAGTTCCTATGATGCTTGTTCTATTGCCATAATAAAATCATTTGGAAAGTTGAAAGTTAAAGTTCAAGTATCTATGATAGGGGCATCTACAAGTTGATCATCAATAACCTACCCATTAATTACTTTTTGATTATGATACTCAATATCAAATTTACTTAGGAGCATAACCCATTTATCCATGCATCCTTGAATAGCTACTTTAGATAATAGGAATTTGAGAGGGTCCACCTTGGTGATGACAATAATTTTATTGTTTAGCATATAATGTCATAATTTTTGGGTAACAAATAACATAGATAAACACACCTTCTCAATAGGCATATAATTATGTTCATAAGCCACTAGAGTGTGTATTAGATAATATACTGCATGTTCTTTACCTAGATCATCATATTGGACCAAAAGTTCCCCTAGTACATGCTCTATCATTGATATGTAAAGAAGTAGTGGTCTTCCAAGTGTTGGCGGTCTCAAAACTAGTAGTTTGGCAAGATATGTCTTAAGTTTTACATATGCTATTTGAAAATATTCATCCCATTAAAAATTTACCCATTTTTTCAAAAGGTGGGTAAATGGGTATCACTTATCTACTAATCGAGAAATGAACCTGCATGATTTGATCTTTCCTTATAGGCTTCGTAACTATTTAAGATTGTTTGGTGGAGGCATTTACACAATGTCCTTGACATTGGTAGGGTTGACTTCAATCCATCTTTGTGATATAATGAAACTTAGTAATATCCTTGATGTGACTCTAAAGATAGATTTATTAATATTCAGGTGGACTTTATATTCATGAAGCCTCTCAAAGATTCTTCATAGAACATATGGATGTTTAGCTCTTATTCTTAATTTTTCTAGTATATCATCAAAATAGTCCTAAATAATATCATGCATCATGTCATGAAAGATGAGATTCATGGCACATTGATATGTGGCTCTAAATTTATTCAATCCAAATGGCATGATTCAGTAATAAAATATTCCCCATGGAGTGGTGAACGTAGTATTGTATTGATCTTCTTGGGCTATATTGATTTGATTGTATCCATAAAATCCATCCATTAAAGACAACATCTCATACCTATCAGTCAAGTTGATGATCATGCTGATGCTGGGCAAAGGAAAATCATCTTTGGGGAAATTTTTTTAATATCTCTAAAATCAATACAAAGATGTATACCTAGGGTCTTTTTATTCACTGGGACTATCTTTGAGATCCATTTAGAATAATCCAGTGGCCTAATAAAGCTTGCTCCCAATAACTTTTCTAGTTTTGATTTAACCAATAAGGTGATGCATGGACACATCTTCCTCAATTTTTTCTTGATTGTTTTAGCACTAGGATGGACAATAAGGTGATACACAACCAAATCTGGGTCTAAGCCTGACATATTGAAGTATGCCCATGAAAATATGTCAATATAATCCCTTAAAAGGGATATGATTTTTTCACATTCTACTTTAATAAGGGAAGCTCCAAGATAAACAATTTTTGGATCCTCGTAGGTTCCCAAGTTTACTTATATCATGTTTTACATAAGGAGTGTGGATCCATCTTTAAGAATTGTAGGCAATGTATGATTGTGATCATCTTCTTCTACCACATCTTGTTGTTCTTCCCAAATCTCTAGATAGTGTGATGAATTAGAATCCACCATCTCAAGTAAAGGAAAAGTATTAAAAACCTATGGAAACTCTAAATACATATGATTAAACACTTATTGTTTTTCTAAAGAGATGTTTGTACTGGATATATAACTTGGGCTAGATGGACCTTCCACATCCTGAGGGGATGAGTAAAGTTTCCTACCTAAGAGCACCTAAAATAGGTTTTCACTCATAGGCTTGTGTTTTTATTTACTTTTTTCCTAATCAACAAGCACCTCAAAGAAGTTTTGAATCAAAAATATTGATGTTATATATTTATTGTGACCAATAAAGTTTTCCTACTCTCCAAAGAAGGTAGAAGGATTTAATGAAAAATCAAAGCCTTGTTTATGATTGCTAATCAACAATCCATCTCTTAAGCCCATGTATTCTACAAGTGATTATTCATTTTGAAACTCATTGAGGCATATGACCAAACTTTCTAAGTCCTAATAAATTAGTTTGAAATGGAAAAGGCATAGGTAATAATGAGGGTTTGATTCAGGATGGGAGGTTCCAATGGTAAAAATATGATGTTCTACTTTAGGATGGGAAGCACCAATAGAATGGGTTCTTACTTTAGGATAGGAAGATCCAATCGTTAAGGTTAAAATGGCATTTGAATCAAATAGGTCTATGTCAATAAGCTCATCAAAAGGGCTATAATGGGATGTTGTGTTGTTGTTAAGAGTCTCGTTGCTAGTCATTTCAGAAGAATCACTATCAAAAGTTATGAGGTCACCCCTAGGTGGTGTAAATCCAAGACCATGATTCAAATTAGGTACTCCAGATGATAAGGGTTCTAAGATTCCTTGCACTCATGGGCCAAGGCCTTTTCATATATAATCAAGATAATCCATGATCTGATTAGGGATATGATACTTTGGATTCTAAAATCAATTAGCAAGGCCTTTAGAATATAACTAGTCTTCCTCAGTAAAAACCTCTCAATCTTTCTTTGGCACAATAAAAAGTATAAAAACCATAGGTGGCTTTTTTTATTCTTCTTCTATTACCAAATCACTATGGGTCCATTAGGATTCTTTGAAGGTTGAGTATTATCGAATGTTTTTGGATTTTTAGGCAACTTTGAAACATGGAAAGCATCCTTAAGACTATACATGGAAATGCCCACATCTTGAATAATAAACTACTTCAAAAGAGTTGTGGGAAATGAATCAGCTAAATTAGAAGTGAGATCACTAAGGTTGATATAATTAGATGGAGTTAGATGTGAAATTATAGCCTTGTTCTTATTCACAATGAATTCATAACATGGACAATAGTTATAATTGTAGAATTGGGCCTCAAGATGTTTGAAATATTCATAAGGGTGTTAATCAGTGAGAATAGTAACCTTGATCCCATCATGGGGAAACTCAAGGCACTGATGTAGGGTAGAATGAATGGCCTATAGTTCATGGATCCAAGGATGACCAACAAGTATGTTATAAGGTAATTCAATGTACATAATATGAAGCAATGTATGATTTGAAATGGACCCAACAATGATTGGTAACTAGATATTACCAATAGACTCACTTTCAGTGTTTTCATAAGCCTTAATAGTAATCATTTTTGGTTAAATATATTTTATAGTGTAGCCCAAGATTTGTACCATCTTAAGAGATATGATGTTTATCCCCAAACCATTGTCTATAAGAACTTGTATGATCTTATGGTTTTTAATGATTATTTCAATGTACAGTGGGTTATTATGGTTAGGTCTAAGTTTAGACATGTATTTTTTTATCAAACGTTACTAGATGAAATGAAGATAAATGTCCCATAAGGTTCTAGAATTGCTTAGGGCTTATATCATTGGGAATAGTGAATTTTTGTAAAAGCTTGTTTAGGATAGTTCTATGGACTTTAGATGTTTGCAAGAGACCCAAGATGGAAATATGTGCAAGGGTTTTTCTCAATTGGTAAGATAGACTATAAGGATTTTTAACATTGGGATGAGATGGATTGGCTTTGGTTGGGATAGTAGTCATCTTTGGATCCATTGGTATCATGTTCACATTAGGTTCTATGGAAGAAATAGGTGAAGGGACCTAGAGAGTAACTCACAAGTGTCTAATTATGACTACAAAACCTAGAGGTGGTAGGGAGACAATATAATCAGAAGATGAAGGAAAAGGGCCTTGAAGGGTGACTTGTAGGAAACTAGTTGGTAATTTTAAGTCAGCAAGGAGCCATTATAATTAGAATAAGGGTGTTATCCAAAAATAGTAACCCATGTAAATGGAGTTGCAATAGAATTATGTGAACTTAATGCAATATTACTAGAGAGAAGGTGTTAACCCTAAAATTATGGGTCTCATACTATGAGGAGAATGAGATGGTTCATGTGGTTTAACAGTAACAGTGGCAATATGGGTTGTAGAAATACATCCTACTATATTTTTATAGTCATAAGGCATGTTTTTGTAACCCACATTGTTAGTATGGGTATTATGATCATGATTATGCTCATGCTAATTAAAATTTTAACCTTGATTCTATCTCTATCCTTGGTTTTGATTGTTCCTTAGTGGTGGTTGATTATGTTGATGAAAGGGGTCCTTGTAGATTCCCATTTCCTAATTTGTGTCTTGATTAGGGGCTAGTTTAATCTCAAATTTGCCACTTTCAATGAGATATTCAGTAATATGTCATAATTGGACACAATGATAAGTACCATGAATAGATATGTGATGAAATTTACACCACTCATTCTCTTTGTACCAATCTAATATTGGTTGATCTTGAGGAAATGGCATTTGTACTAGTCATACAATTAGGTTAGATGTTACGAGATTTTGGAACACTATTTCAATTAGTTCTCCTAATTTACTAAAGATATTGAAACTATCATGGTTTTCTCTCCATGGAGGCTATCTCTTCATATTAGGTGATGGGTTAGGGGGAGATAATTGTACATTTGGGGCCAGTGGAACCTACACCATTTGTACATGCCTTATTTTAGTCACCTATTTCCAACCATGTTCTTGTTTTTGTTAAATCATTTAGGCTTATCTTGCATTACTATCTGACTAGAATATGGGGTCTAATTTGATGTTTGACCATGTGCAAAGATATTAAGAAGGCCTATGGTAATAATATCCTTCTCAATCTATACACCCTTGTCTATGATCTCCTTAAATGAGTTAACATAGGCTAGATGTAGATTGTGCATGACCTCAAGATGTAAGTTCTATGAAAATATATCTACCAACTATTTTTATATAAAATTATGTTGAAATCAACTTTCTAATACTCTCCATCTCTATAAATATGCAGTGAATATTTCTCCATCTTGTTGTTTAGCTTTGCATAAGTCAACAACAATAAATTCATGCTATGTTGTATGAGAAATGGTTGACAAAGTTTTTAGATAAGTCATTCCAATCTTTAATTGATCCTTGGGTAACTTAAGTAGCCATTATAAAGCTTTTCCTACTAAACTTCATGAAAATAATCATAGTAAGAACATGCTACTATAAGCAACCTCTTGGCATAATACAAAAAATGCCTAGATATGTTCACATGGGTCAACCTTTCCTTTGTATTTATCAAATTTGGGTGCCTCAAAGTGATGTAGAAAGGGGACTTGAAGAATGATTAAATCAAATAGATATATACATATCTCATCAAATTTGTACTTTTTGATCCTAATTCTAGTCTCCAAATGTGACACAATCTCCTTCATGGAGTTCCACTCTTACATGTTTGGTCTATTCATGGGTGGAACATAGTTCTATTAGGGTGGAATGTGCCACTATTATTATTTTTATTGAGGTGGAATATACCCCTATTGTTGTTGTTGGGGTGGAATGTGACCCTATTATTACATGGATTTGTGAGGGATGTACACCCTACATTCCATGACTTGGTTTTGATTTTTTTGTAGAGTCAAGTAAATAGGCCATTTATTCCTTAGAATTAGTTACCTTGAAATATACGTGCTTTGTTGATTTTGGGGAGTCCTTGGTCTATTCACTAATTGTTGTGTTGGTTGAGATGAACTAACCAAATTGTCTTGAGGGATTTCCTCAATTTGAACCAAATGTTTGGGCTTCTATGTTTGTAAAGTGACAAGAGGATCTTGGTTATTAAATAATGTGTGTTCCATGTATAGTGAAACATTTTACACAACCTTTTATGTTTTGTTCTATTTATTTGAGACACCTTGGTCAATTGTTGTGTTCTCAATCAATGTTTGTTGCATAGGTTCAATCACATTTCATTATTCCTTTGAGGCATCATTATGGATTGAAGTAGAAACTAGAGAGTCATTTAAGGCCATGATAAGCTGATTGGAATACCATTGACTTATTATCTTAATCTTGTTGATAAGATCTTGATCGGTTGGTTTTGACTCTATAATTATTTATTTACCTTTGTTAGAGGAAGAAGGTATGTTTAATTATGAAAAATATTGATCTTGTTGTTATTGTTGTTATCCTTATCTAACTAAGGTGTGTAATTTATCTATAGGAAAATCTCAAGGTAGTTTAGCATCAGATTCTATCAACCTAAGGAGTGATTCATCTTGGTTTTCTTGATATTCAGTATAATCCCCTCTGGATCCTATAGTTGTAGAAATATCCTCAAAGACAATGGAATTTTCTTGTCCATCATAAAATTTCTCATCCTCATAGCTAGGGCCATAAGGGACCCCATTATGAGTGAATCTTTGAGTCATTTATAGAAACGGTTCATCTGTACATTTGACTAAATTTGGGTCAATGTCGTGCAAAAATTTAAACAAGGTATGGATTTTGATCTTTCTTCCAAACAAATGACTAAGGTACCAAAGAGACTATAAAATAAGGGTGGATTGGAACCACACACAATTAGAAGAATGTGTTCATGAAACTAATCAACCTTTGGGTAATGTTGAAATCATATAAATTGGAAGAGGGTATGATAACTAAAAAATCCTAGAGTGTCACCATTATACTAAACTGTAGAACTTTAAGATACATCAATATCATAAAATATAGTTAAACTTCAATGAATTGATACTTGAAAATTATAATAAATACCTTTGGATTAGAAATGAGACAATACAAACCAAGAAAATCATGATGTGGAAACATGCAAGAATTCCTAAGTATAAAGCTAAAACTAAATCAGCAACACAATGTCACCACATGGTAATGGGAATGGTAGTATAAAATGTGTTCTAGGACTCAAAGTGTAAGTGATACACAAGATGAATTGAGTACACCAAAGATGATAATGTGATGATGAGTCTATAAATGACCCTCAATTCAAATAGGAAATTAAACCCAAGTTAAAACAAGTCAAGTGAAAATGGCGAACCCAATTTAATACATCAACCTTTAAAACTTAGAACATTTCAATTTTTAATTTAAATTATCAATGAAGGACTTAATAAAATTTGGCAATTGATCTAGAATAAAATGGATAGTATAATTGTACCGAAGTGGATTATATGACACAATGTTTTAGATGACAATTTGAACAAGGAAAAAGATGATTTTCACTTAGACAATGTAACACCTCCTTATTCAAGAAATTTGTGGACAATGTTTTTGGTTATGATATTTGGTTAATAAGAAATTTTTAATCCAAAATAAGATCAATTAATCTAAGCAAAGATAAATCATCTAATTAATCATCTTAAGCCCTAAACTAACAAGGTGTGGCAAAGTAGGGTTAACTAAACTAACAAGTTTTCAAATATTTCTAGATGAATCAAATGCATATGAATTTCATGTCAGCATATAAAAGAAGTGCATGTCATTTGGGTCTGCATCATATGGTTTATTGTAAAAAGGTCTTTCCTTTTTTACAACCATTATATCTATCGCTTGCTCAGTGTAGTGTGATGTCCAACATGCTCAAACATCTTGGGCTTACCCTATACTAATGGAAATGGTTTAACTATTTAAACCACCATCCCAGTGATGTGATCCCAATTTATATACCCCTCAATGGAGAAGGGTTGAAGATGATGCTGAGAGATGAAGCCCCAAGTCAAAGCTTCCCTATAGAACTTATGGGAGGTAATGAAGTCCCCCTCACAAGCCACGATGTAATGAAATAAAAACTAATTAAAAGAGATTTAATGTTGTTTCTAGATCACCCAAGCCATGTGGGTCTTGAGGAGAGCCTTCACAACATCTCTTTTATGCTTTTGGACTAAAGTAATTTGTAATAAAGATGGTGTTTTTGATCCCACAAGTTCCCTATAGGGGATAGGGGGAGAGCATATATGTACAACTTCCTTTTACTCAAACAAATTCAAACTAAGAAAACAATGTTAAATGACTTCTTAAAACAAAACTTTGAAGTGAGTTTAGTTTTAAATCACTAAATTGAAATGTTTGGTGGGCCCCTTGGCCTTAAGTTACAATTTTTTTGAAGAAATAATCACAAAATCATTTAAATAAGCATCTAAGTTTCTATTTTAATAACTAAATAAAAGTTCCTAATTATTTTTAAGCACCCAAAATAGGTTTTAAAAGACTAAATTAAGCATGATTTGACCACTTTCCAAGTAGTTCTTGTAAGAAAATTGTTAGAATGTTGTTTAGCTTTGAAGCTCTTTTTCAAACGAAACAACAAACTTGAAAAGTATGATCTTGGATTTGGATGATCTATCAACCCAAAGGCAAAACCATTATGTTCATAACTACTTGTTATCTTAATAAAACATAAAAAATAATATTAAACTTATGAAAACATGCAAACAACAAGTTAGAAGGCTAAAAATAATAAAATTGAATACACAAAACATAAAAAAATGAAGTTAGTGTTTTGATCATAACTTTTACAATATTTATTATTTTGTCACAAAAATATGAGAGGTTGTTTATATATCTGAGTTACACCTCTCTAAAAAAAATTCAAGTCAAAATAGTGAATTAAAAAAAAAATTATTATCTTTGTACTAGCCATTTTTACCCAAAAATAGAAAACAAAATGTGACAGTCACTAAAAGAGTCATAAATTTTAAATTAAAAATCATATTTTAATTATTTTTTTAGATAATTATTATGAAACCATCAAGAAAAACCTCTTAAAAATTTATAAAAAATTAGTAAACAGATTAAAAATAAGAGCTATTTTAACATCCCTTTTTGTTCAAATATATGGGGTGCATAATCATGGCCCACTGGGTGTGCCAAAATGTAGAGTGGATTATGAAGAGGATCAATTCAAACATTAGTCATTAAAACTCATAAAATAAATCATTAAAATTGACAATCTAAGTCAGACAATTTATGTGGAGGTTGTTAATGATAATAAGATACAAATGAAAGAAAGCAATCAACCATTACCTTCCCAAATGCCTCCATTACTCAAAAATAGATCCAAGCATGTTCTCCCCTTAATCTAGAGCTCTAGTCTTTGTCAAAAATGTCATATTTACTCCTCCATTACCTCAATAACTCTATGCAAAACCTAGGTTCATGATATAAACTATCTATTTTGCCTATCAATTAAGCTAATCTAAATGCAAATAACATAATAATCAAAACACAAAGGAAATGTGAAGGGATTTTAGCAGTATAAGTTTACACAATTAAGCTTAAAAATGCTAGTGTGAGGCCTTATATTTATATATTTTTGAGATTGGTTAGGATCAATTATAACCATCCATATAAAGATTGAGATGTGTGGCCATGAATTAATATAATATTTATAATTAAATCCATAAATATCCTCATCATGATTTGGGAATAAGGGGCATAAATGAGTCATGGGAGGAATTAAAGAGGCATGGTAGGCCATAAATCAAATATTGTATGCATTTATGTCCTAGGGATGCCTTCACAAAAAATGATGTCATTAGGTGATGCGATTAATAGGAATCAATTTACAAAAATAACTATTCAATAACCTTCATGAAAAATCCACTTAAGCTCTTGATTTGAATTAATTAGCATTAAATAAAATTAAGCAATATTTGTGCAATTCTTTGGAAATTAGCCCTTAATTAATGAAAATGGTCAGAAAATCATATTACTGGGTTGTAATTTGACTCAAGAAGAATTGGAAGGCAATGTTAGATGCATTGGAACCATATTCCCATTTAGGATGTTCCCAACATAAAATAACAATGGTATATGGCATGTACTAATTAATTATAATAAAAGAGTGATTTAGAGCACAAGAAGGCAAAATCATCATTTTGATTCAAAATGATCTGATCAATGTCAAAAATTCCATAAAATGGATTTCCCCATTTATGGATACATTATCCTAAATCAGTACTTGTAAATGACAAGCTTGAACCATTTAGCATGTTTTATGGACTTTGACCTAAAATGTGCATTTAAGTGAAAATTAAGTAAGATTGATAATTTCAACATAAATGGTGTTAGGAATTGGATGTCTACACAATGGTGATTTCCCAAAATAGAGTTATTTGACTAAAATATAATATATACATGAAAAATAAATTAGGAACTTAATATTATAACTTAACCAAACATGTAAATACATATGTATAATTAGAGGGGTGATAATGTGGCACTGCTAGAAGAAGAAAACTATGGAATAACAGTTGTAAAAGTTAAAGTTGATGGAACTATCATTGTAACTTGAGTTATAACTAGAACAAGCACTGTAACTAATGATATGCCCAAAGTTTCCACTAATGTAGTTAAATTAGTGAAAATTATAAGTGGAACTTATGCAGTCCGGGTCTATGTTTTCAATAGTGTGTATTTTGGAGACTGAGTTCTATGAGATGGTGAAAGTGTTTCCCCTGCTACTAAATTTTATTGTTTGGTTGCTTCCATTTATAAATATAATGTATGGCTCACCTAAAATTCAATGTCAAAGATCTCAAAATTGAACAAAGGCCTCTTCAACAATTGGGGAAGCTTGTATATAAAATTATTATGTGTGCCTAATACAACTTTGACCTCCACATAAAATGTTTTAGTTCTTATAATTCAATCTATCATAAAATTAACTAGCTATATAATCGTGTCATTGGTCCTATATATTGTACCCTTAATCTCAACTCAAAATCTATCAACTATTGCTCAAAGAATGTTTTGAAAAACTAGCTTGGGCACTAATTGCCCTATGGGAGTGCTTACCTAAGTGATTCTCATATCAGTCAAAATAGAGATTGATTCTCTTTCTTGATTTGTAAATTGTTGTGTTAGAGCTCACAACTTTTGATGTCATTCAAGAAAGCTATCCCACTTAGAAGCAAAACAATTTTGGGCCCATGAAACCTCATATGTTGTTATTAAATTCAAAGGGGAATAAGCCTTATTTATAGTTTATTGACTTAGAAAGTGAAGTTTTCCATCAATATATTTTATTTTATTTAATAAATGAATTATTTCCCCCCACTTAGGTTGGGACGTACTATTAATATACCTTATTAGATTAATGGTGTCATATAGATTTTAAGGTTGCCTCTACAAGTTGTCTACAATTTATTTAGGATCATGAATGGTTCTCCTTTATGGTGGCCTCTAAATAGGTTGATCATAACTTTTGAACATTTATTTTATTACCCCTTCAACAACATCCAAAAAATTGTAATGATCTTCTATGTACCTATCTAGGTCTGAGGGATTTAACTTTCTTCTCTTTGTTAGATATAATATGTCTTCTCTCAAATCCAACTTGACTTATTGTCCTTATATAACCACATTGTTTATTTTAACCTTTCTCAAGGTTTTCATTTATCTATCAAAATGGAATTAGACTATTGGTTGTTTAGTAAGTATTAGGTTTTGCCTTCCTCCTTTTTATTACATCTGTTTGATCCATGAAGGAATTTTTAATTTAAATTATTACTATATAGGCTCTACTTGATCTAAAATAATAAATGAAGGATATTTCCCTAAAGGAATCGTGGTTGTGGGGGAAGATGTCCTTACTATAAGAAAAGTGGGAATTTCTCTCCTCCATCTAGTGACTTGATTTTAGGCTGGCATATCAATTATGTAGTTACTCTTCCTTGTAGTTCTATGAAATAAAGCTATAAGAGAGTATATTTGTGAATTTGGGCCAATGGGAATTTCAAATTATGTAGACAACCTAAGAGGGGTGGATTGTGTAGCAAAAATGGAAGCAGACACAAGGTTTTCAAAATGTACCCTATTTGATGGCTTAAGGGACTGAGGACTGGTTCCACTAAAGAAAGAATAAGTTATTGGAGTGATAATTAAATTTTCCAAGTAATATTTAATCTATGTATATGTAACTCTAGTATTAATAGTAGTAGTAATGGGATACCCAATAGTAAACTAACCTATAACACTACAATTACCTAAGGTATATTAATTTGACTCAAAGAATGAAAATAATGAACAATATATGTTGCACTAATTATATCAATAATAATAGAGGAATTGATGAAATAATGAGGACTTGGTATATTTACAACCTAGGGAGAGATAATTGGGGCCCTAATTATTGTAGTTATCATTGTAGTGACCTAGATTAAAGAGGTTATAGGTGTAGTTAATGATGGATCCTATACTAAAGGCTACAGTTTTGATTTTGCATCTTTTTCTATATCCTTTTATTTATTTAATAGTAATTTAGTGGCCAAAAATATAACAACTCTTTTGGTTAACCTATTCAAATTATCCTAATATTTCAGTCCCTCTAGACTAAGTACTTCCTTTAGTCATCCATTTGTCTTTGTCATCTAACTCAGTTGTGTCATCGAATGAATTTGTATCCTCTGTGTCTATCTTGGGTACCAATTATTCCTATGCTCCCTATATCTTGTCTTCTTCTTCACTATCATATATCTCCATAGGATTTAACCTTAGTCTACCCTTTCTTATACTTCTACCTAGTTTTGTTCTAGTTATACCTTCTAGAGTGAAATAGGAGTCTTGGGATTCCTTTAATAGGTTATTATTGGTTTAGTATAAATAGAGGTTGGCCTTGTATAAGTTGGAATGGGAGATGAAGGGACCATAATTATCTTAGATGGTAATAGAGTGGGAGAAGTAGTGACCACTGGAATTACCATGGGTGGTGATTGTAGTTTCGAAAGAGCTTGAATTATTATTATTGGTGGTGTTGTTTTAACAATAGGAGGTGACCCAAAATAAGAAATAATGGAAACATGAAATAAGAAATTAGTAAGACTTACTTGTTGATTTATGGTTAGAGGAAGTAGTGAAAACATGGAAAATATTCTAGTTATTGTAGCAGGAATTGTAGGTCTATCTTCACTAGCTATTTATGGAGGAAAAATGACAACAACTATGTATGTAGGGGATCTTGGATGAGTCTTTTATCTTTATTCAATAATTTCTTCCCTAATTAGGCCAACTTGATCTTGTATATCTGATTATGTATGAGGGACAGGTTCATGAATAGGTTCAAAAATCCATTGTTCATTGTCAATTTTTTTCATGTCCTCCTCAGTGATAGTGGGATCATATTAGATCATGTACAGTACAATTATTAACATCTTTGACTAACACACTCTTATATAAACCTTAGTGTCATCCTCTACATTCATGAAGATAATATCATGACTATAATATTTATGCCCATGGTTGATTTTTACCTTCTTGTCATATTTATTGATATGTTCTCTGATAGTTTTCTTGGGGTCCCAACATCTGAATGGTGCCCAGTTAAATCCATAATGTGTCATCATTATTCCAACATATTGTAAATTCCCCCACCTTATAGATTGCATTATACTAATGATGAAATGGGTTGGATGAATAGATAATTTTTTAAACCTTCTTAATTCAACATCCACACTATCAGCCCATTGAACATCAAGTTCTTACTCAGATGATTTATTAAGCATAATCTGGGGTAGGTATAAAGGTTGTGCCTTAGTACCTTCAATATTGATTATAATGTACTAAGGATATAACTGTTAGTCAACTATTTTTAAATTAGTCTTCTTTATAGGATCAAGTATAGCTTGGGCATGTTCTTCTCATATATGTCTTGATATACCATGGGATAAAAGGTCTCACTTAACTTTTTCTTATGAATTATAAACCTATGCAAATGGAGAACATTGAATTCATCACAAATTTTGTTCTTTGGGTATTGTATATATGGTTTCCAAGGTTCTTCATACAATGAATACATAGTTATAGTGACAACATCCACCACATATGACATCTTATAAAAGTTACCATCTAGTAGACTTCCTAGATTTGTGATTTGGATAATAAAATTAGTGTTAATAATCTATCCTAAGCCTATAATTTTGTTTGATGTTAGGATAATATCCAACAACAAGACCCATATCTCATTACCATAAGTAATGGTTGAGAAACCATATATTATGTTCAATAGTGCCATGATAATTCTCACCTCTTGTCTAAAAATGTCAATGGTGTTAGCTGAATTAGGGCCTTAAACTAAAAACTTTCTTAGGTTGCTATCCCATTCTTGTAAATTACTATTGATGTTATTAGAAAGGAGCCATGAATTCACCATATCCTACCTATAGGTAGAATCAGGTATAGGGAGTTTATAATACCTATCAAAATCATTTCCACTTATGTATGTTATTGGGGTCTTGCTAATTCTAAAATGTAATATTTTCCCAAAAATTTTACCTTTGAAAAATAAATCAAACAATGGGTAAATGCAGGGCATTACCTCTAGTTTGGTAGCTGTGTTATAGAGATTTCTTGATTTTATTGTTATCAAGTCATCTTTGTACCTCTATGTGAAAATTGAAATCTAATATTCCACCTTGTATGGTTTGAATGCATCAAAATCATACCAAATAAAAGAGTAATGCTTAAAATCATGATTGAGATCTACTAAATCAAACATTGTATCAATGTATTCAATCAACCCTATAATTGAATATGTAGAAGGAACTGGAATGCCAGATGAGGAAGCCACTAAAACTATGGTATGAAATGTATAAACTGTGAAAAAATTGTAAACTCTTGGTTGGAGTAGAGTTCTAGATTTATATTTTATAATAGAGCTCTAAAATCACAATTTGTATTTGATATCAATAAAGCAGTGTGATTAGACTAAATGTGGTAATTCAAACTATATTACTTTTGATGTGCTGGCTATGAGAGTTAAATGTATTAATTTTCTAATTCATGTGATTTAATTACATCAATATATTTCACTCAATTCATTGTTTATTATTTTCATTTAAATTTTATAATGTTGACTTTCATGGATTTTATTGCCATGCGAATTATTTTTGGTTTCTCCCAGATGCTTAGTCATCCTAATGTGATAGATGTCTATTTTTTTATCTTTCAAGTTTAACCTTTGTATCTTTGTTATTTTCTTATGTGGTTAGGTGGATACATGTCCAATTATCATTATTACACTCATATTTAACTATGATTTACTATACTTTGATCCTTTTGACCTAGGGTTAGAAGGATGATGACATGTGAATGGCTCTCAATGATTCATTGTTTAGATAGTATATGTTATCAGTTGAACTTGCACCCTTTGAGGAGATGAAAAGTCTCTCCTCATTCAAGTGGAACAATGAAACCACCTCAAGGCTTTGGGTGACCCAAAGTTGAAGTGGATCTCTAGATTAGGGCTAGTTCCCTTGATGTATCACTATAGCTCAGACCTATTGCTAACTTTTGCAGGGTGAAAAGGGAGAAGGATAACTAAAATGGATCTAACCTAGGGGAGGTGATACACCAAATAGATGGTCTACTCACACCACTTAAAATGAACTTGGAACCAAGGAAAATCCCACATATACACTTCATCCAATTCAACACTCCTCTTCTACATCAATATTTCAAGCATGGGGTCTTGAAGATAGCTTAGGCTAGGAGGACTTAGACAATAGGTCTTCTAGAAACACTAATTATGAGATATTCACTATACCTACAATCTACATTACACACTTCTTGATGACCTGCAAAAGAGAGCTTTGAATTTACACATGACACTAGGAAGAGTAACATGTGAAGGTAAGTAAAATACAATTGGTCAAGACCAACATACACTTGCTCAAGACCAACAACCAAAACATGGACTTAGTGAAATATTTAATGAGGTAAAATAACATTCTTCATTAACTAAAGGTAAAAATTTGGTAGGTATTTTCCATACCCAGGTGGAGAGATCCCATATAATGCCAAAAAGGCCAATATTTATAGCAATTGTGAGAGGAGAGAGAGAAAGAGAAGCTCAAGAGTCATTAAGACACTTATAAAATAAGGAGGAGTTACATTATCATGGAATCTATAATGAGATATTTCTTGAAATGAAATCAAGGAAAATTGTCCCTTAAACTTGTTTAACTCCTCCATATGTGGTGTAGATTCCCTTGTGCTTGCATAAGAAACTTCCCTCATGATTTGCCTTCACAAAATTGCCTCACCATTATATAGGGTCAAGTTTGATGATTAATCTAAAAGGGAGGGGTCACTAACAAGCCCCTACATGCATTGGAATGGTTCCTAATCATCTGCATTATTCTATCCATGAGAAATTATCTCAAACGGTTATAGAATGACTCCTTCTCATGCACCTCTCATACTTCACAACCAAAAAATTTCTAATTATATAATCTGATCCATACACAAGGAGGTATGGCACACATAAAGAGTCTCCAAGTCATAAGGTTCATCATTAAATCCTTAAAAGGCTTCCCAATTGGAGTTTCATCATTTTTCACTAAGTGTTCACTATCTGCCCACTAGACTGGCTGAGATGAAAGAGGTAACAAACACACTTATGATATTATATGGTTTAATATATAGACATGAGGACTTATAAAAAGTCCCAATGTCTCTCCTAAAAGTTGTTTCATCTTTTGAAACTTCTCCATTCCTATAAAACATAGAAAATTTTCAAGGAAATCCCTATTATACCCCTTTGTAAAAGTGGGGTACACTTCAATCACATTTTTAAGGTCCCTATAAAGTCCTCTTCATCTTCCAATTATTTTAATGGCCTTTACTTCCCATCTAGATGCTTCAAATGCAAGTTTTTTTCAATCAAGTCCTTAAGGAGGGTTTGTAAGGGTTTTAGAGTGGTTTCATGTCTTAACTTTGGTTTATAGAGTTGGCACATTGTAATTTAAAAAAAAATCAACTTATTTCTTCTAAGGGATCCTCACTAACATCTCCAATTACCTCATCCTTCCATTCAAAACATCATAGAAGGAAAAAACATTTAAAGTTAGCAACTTGAACCCTTTTCCTACATTTTATGAGGGTTTGAGTGTTTTCAAGATAAGGAATGGATTATTTATGGACAAACATAAAAATTTATAGATAAAAAATATCTATATATACTCCAATAATATTCTCCCATAGGTTTCAATACTCATTTAGTCCAAAAAGTGATAGCATTCTTCTCGAGGCACTAGGCCTAGACTAGGCATACTAGGTCATGTTTACAACATTATGGTTCAAACCCTTTGTTGATCCTCTAAACCTTTTAAAAGGATTAAAAACATTATTTATGACCCCAAAAACCTATCTCCATAGGATAAAATTCACTCTTATTTCTAAAAGTGAACTTGACCTATTTGACCAAAACCTTGCCATTAAGGCTTGACTTCAACTCTTAGTGTGTAGGGTGCCTTGTTTGATTTAAATACTTATAACTTGACATTTCATGTTGATATATATATTTTAAATATTTAATAACCATATTTAAGGGTATCTCAAGCCTCTGGTTCATGTTTTTACCAATCTCTTCTAAAACCTATAAGGTTTACATGAAGAAAAGTACCCTACCTTTGAGACAAAATAGAGGGGAGTTACCTTATTTTATTAGAAAATTCAAATATTGGATCGGATTATGAAACTAAAAAGGATTAATTGTACCAAATTTCAACCTCTGGTGAGGTTATTTAACCCTCTAACTTGACTCATTTTCAAGACAGATTCTCAACCGTGGACTGTATGTAGGAAACTAAGGATTATTGTGTCTTGCTTGTTTTAAACCCTGTTATAGGCTTGTATTGCATTGGTTTAAATATGTTTAAGGTGTAAAAATCATGTTTGAGTTATATCCAATATTCAATTACCACTTTACTTACCACAAAACCCTTTTCCCATCCTTGGGATCTCAAGGCAGCATGTTGACCTGACTGACTGTGATAATTTCTCTTCCTCCCCTACCTATGGTGTTAGTTTGGATCATGTAAGTCATGATCATGATGTTGAGAAGCTCCATTTTAGGTTTAATGATCAAATATTTCTTAAATTCACCTTTTAACTACCTTTAGTGAGTTAAAATACCACCAAGACTCATCTGTTAGATCATTGTCTGCTCTCAGATGTAGGTACTCACTTCATGCCTTTGTATGGACTATAGGTGAGTTATAGAGTGAAAGATTACATTAAATGCTTATTTTAATTATTTATTGGATTCATGATATGTTATTAATCCATAATATCATCTAATTTAGGTTTTAGACCTTTTTTTTAACCTTATATTAATATTTAGCTGTAGGTTACCCTATCCCAGTGTACAGATAGGATATGAGTATGGGAGGTCACAAAATATCTATTCTTTCTTCTGATGATCACTTGAGCTTTCAAGAGTTCTTAATCTAGCATCAAAACTACCCAAACATGAAGGCACGGTTTTAATTTTAGACATTTGGTGAAAAAAGGTCTATCTAAGTCTCAGCCCTGTAGATGTTATTAACTAAACTCAGTATGTTTAGAGGCCACTTTGAGACAGTAATCAACCCTTTTCCCCTTATAATTTGTTAATCTAACTTTATAGGGTAATTGTCTTTGGTAGAGGCTACTAAATTAATTCACTAAGGTTTATAAACTCTAAGCTCTTCACACTTAGTTTTATTTCACAAAAGTGCCTAATACACTATTTTACCATTTTAGGGAAAATGGTCTCAGTCTCAGTTTTGTCATCTCTGAAGATGACCTTCATCCTCCACTTGGTAATTCACCCTTAAAACTTTGTCTGCCATATAATTTCATCATTTCAAGACAAAATAATTTTATTTAAATGTTTCAAAAACCCCATTTGACTATTTCATACTCTGTATAGAGCAGTGAAGGTGAAATTAGACTAAGAACAAGCCTTGAAGAGGCTTCTTAAACTCTTGAGACCTCCAAAAACAATAACATGATGGGAAAAACTATGGATAGGGCCTAAGACACATATGAAATGATTAAAATCATCAAACTAAAGCAAACTATTTTGAAATTAGCTTAAAAGGAGACCCCTCATGGATTAAGAAGCATAAAAAGCTGCCTAGCTTCTTAATGATGGTTCATAAATGAGGAGATATGAAACTAAAAATTCCTACAATAAAAATGAAGGTAACTTAGAGTCTTTTCAACCCCCAAGAGAATTCCTCCCAAATCCACATGTATGGCTTGTACCAAGCAGGCAAAGTTGACCCTTCTTGGCTTACAAATGCAAAAAAGATGCAACATAAGCAAAAACTAAACTTTTTGACTTTTATCAACACATCAGGCATGTGAATGACTTTTTGGAGTTGAAGATACACTATCCCACATTTTTTTTGAAGGTGGACTTCCCAAGTCCATATAAGTGCCTATTTTCAAGGAGAAATTACCTCTTTCTGCATGAAAATACTTATTAAATTGACTCTATCCACTTCTTGACATTTCCTAACCTCTTCCACATTGAAATTCATCTTTTTAACAAATAAAATTCCTTGAAAGTTTGTACAAGTCATTTAATAAGCTGAAATATTACCAAAAAGGCACTTTTACATATGAGACATGGTAAAGGATCAATTTTATGACTTATGAACACCTTAAAACTCATAAATGACCACATCAAGACATTTTCAAAATAATTTGAACCTTTAACCATGTTTTACTAGGGTTGACTTTGGTTGACTAGACTAGTAAAAGGAAGCTAAGCTTAGACCAAAGCTAAAGAAGCGATGGGTGAGATATATAAAACAAAATGAGACCCCATAAGACATATGGAAACCTTATAAAATGTTTACAAAATGTAGGGGTTGAACCAATTTGACTAAAATTCAAATTTGGTCAACACTTTTGGCAATTCCTAGGGGTAACATGCTTGCCTATGTTAAGGACCAGTAGCCTTATCTCATCCATTGGGCAAAGGGAGTCAGATGCACTTTGAAATAATAAGATCAGGTCTTGACTTAAAATACACTAGTTGACCTCAAAACACACAAAGGAAAACAACACACAATAAGACCAAGCAAATACATAAAACAAAAGCACACTTGTGCTACTAAGCACTTAGGGAAAATAAGACACAATAGAAAGGAAACTAATTATGTACATTTAACTTAAACATACCTCCCTTATTGGATAAAAATGGAAGTACCTTGAATATCCCTCCTCATGAGATGAATGAGGGTGCCAAGCATGCTTCCTTTTGGATGTAGTGTTAGATGACTCATGTTTCCTTTTTGCTCCTTGGCTTGGCATGTCATTTGATGGAGTCATATCCCACAATCCTCCAAGGTAGATGAAGTCTTCTTGACCTTGGAAACATGGCTCATACTATTTTCCCTTTGTCTCATCATGGAAAATTTGCATATCTATAAATGTAACAACTTGTTGAAAGTCTATATCTTCTTAGAAGGCCTCATTATCCTTCTAATTTATTACAACCTCTTCAAAGCCTTCAATAAGTGTTGTGTCATAACACTCTAGTAATGTTTCTTGTTCAAAAAATTTCCTTCATGCTTTTAGGAAAAGCTTCACATGAGGTTATAGAATCAAATTTCAAACCTTCTTCAAAAGATTCATAGTCATCATGGATTACTCCATCATGGTTTAGATCCTCTTGATGATGATGCCTCTCAACATATACTTGTTCATCATCATCTTGGGTTTGTCCTCTTAGGAGTTTTGTCCTCTCATTATCTTCACACTCTTTGAATAGTTGAATATATGTGTGCCACATGTTTTCTTGAAACACATCATCTTGCTTACCATGTCTTGTAGTCATGTCCAAATGGATTGTAAGCTCCTTGGGGCTTTCCAATTCATTGAAAATGTCCTTAAATATCTACCACAAGTCATCATCCTCTCTTTGGTTAGAATCATGAAGGTGTAAAATAAGAGAAATTCTTCCTCTTCTCCTTTAAAACCCAAAATAACTTCTTCCAAGGCATCTTCCTCAACATAAGGAATGTTATCTTGATTACCATTACAATCTAAAGTTCCTTCATAAGGATTCAACTCTTCCTCATCATTAATTATATCTAAAATCTCCATATCATTCTCCCTCTTAGTGCTGCCAATACTAGACACCTCAAAACTAGGATGTTTAGCCCAAGAAGGCTCCCAAGGAGTAATGTAATCCTCACCATTAGAAGGGCAAAATGGATCAGTTAGAGGAGGTGGAAAAATGGGCTCAATGGCTTCTTGAGGAGGGGTGGGAGGGAGTTGAGTAGTCTTAAGTTTCTCTTCACTTCCAACTTCTCCACTTAAACATGCTTTATTCTTCTTCCCACAAGCTGCCATTACTTCTTTCCATCTTGGGAAGGTAGGCTTAGAAAGTTATCCAAGGGGCTAAGATTCAAATAGAGGGGTAAATGATAGCTTAGGAAACTTAGGGTTTCCTTGGACTTGGTATCTTGTTTCTAACTTGGAAATCTAGGCTTAAGAATCTCTCCATTTTATACTTCCATGATGGATTGCCTTAAAATTTGGTTTTCCAATTCAATATTCTTGTCAAGATGAGCCTCAAAACTCAAACTTCCTTTCTCAAAATCTTCTCCAAATAAATCAACATACTCAATAGTGGTGTCCTCCTTCCTTTGGCTACTCTCTTGGATGGTCTTCCAAGAAGGGAAACTTTAGGGAATGCATGAAGGACTTGGGTAATTTTGAAGCATGCTTGGATTAGCATCTTGAGTGGGAAAAGTTAACACACTTAAAGGTTGATTTGGGATGTATTAGGGCTGCCAAGACTGATTTGGTTCATGAGATCTTAACCTCTCCTCTAGGTGGAAAATCATACCACAAACATCAATCATTTCACCTGTAAGGCCTTGCTAATTAGCTCTCTCTATAGGCATCCATTCTTTCTTGACTAGTTCTAAAGCATCCCTCACACTCTTGACATAATCACTAGGGATAACTTGACAACAACTATTTCTAGTATCAAGGTCTAACATATAGTCTTTGTAGCCAAAGAGAGTCTTCTTAAAACTTGGAATGGATTGATTTGGAAAAGAACTAGGTTGACTAGGTGAAGCACAAGCTTGATAGGGATGATAATAGGCAACATAGGATTGATAGGGATCATGACAAGTTTGGCCAAGGACTTTTTCATATTGAGATGGAATGGGCACAGATGGATATGTCTCCCCAACTTGTGTTAGGATAAAATCAACATCAAAATTATCCATGAATCACTCATGATAAGTGTATAAAACAAGAAAAAAACTTCAATTAGAGTACTTGGACTACTTAAACAATAGATTTATGATTGGAGTCACCATTTGTGCTTAGTTAAATTACCTCCAAAGGTTGATATCTTGAGGAGAATACCAAAAATCCTCAAATTCTTAGAACAAGAGTCCTACTGAGTGTGCTAAAAACTATTGTCAATTGAAATTTCACCCCTTAAAGAGATGCCAAGTCTCTCCTTATTCAAGTGGCACAATGAAACCACCTCAGGGCTGTGGGTAACCCAAAGTTGAAGTGGATCTTTAGATTATGGCTGGTTCCCTTGACGTATCACTATAGCTCAGACCATTTGCTAACTTTTAAGGGGTGAAAAGGGAGAAGGATAACTAAAAATGAATCTAATATATGGGAGGTGATACACCAAATAGATGGTATATTCACACCATTTACAATTCACTTATAACTAAGGATAATCCCACACATACACTTCATCCAATTCAACACTCCTCTTCTACATCAATGTTTCAAGCATGGGGTCTTAAAGAAAGCTTAGACTAGGAGGACTTAAACTATAGGTCTTCTAGAAACACTAATTAATGAGTTACTCACTATACCTACGATCCAAATTAGACACTTATTTTTGACCTACAAAAGAGAGATTTGAATTCACATAAGGCACTAGGAAGAGTAACATGTGAAGGTAAGCAAAATACACTTGCACAAGACCAATAACAAAAACATGCACTTATTGAAATATTTAATGAGGTAAAACAACATTATTATTTAATTCAAGGAAAAAAATTGGTAGGGATTTGCCATACCCAGGTGGAGAGATCCCATATAATGCCAAAAAGGCCAATATTTATAGAAATAATGAGAGGAGAGAGAAAGAGAAGCTCAAGAGTCATTAAGACACTTCTCAAGTAAGGAGAAGGAGTTACATTAGTATTTAATATAGAATGAAATAGGTCCTAAAATGAAAGTAAGGACAAAAGTCCCTCAAACTTGTTTAAATCATCCATATTTGGTATAGATTCCCTTATGCTTGAATAAGTAATTGCCCTCATGATTTTCCTTCACAAAACTACCTCACCACTGCATAGGGTCAGGTCTGATGATTAATATGAAAGGTAAGGGTTAATGACAAGCCCATACATACATTAGAATGGTTTTTAATCATCTACATTCTTTTGTCCATGAGAAATTATCTCAAACAGTTACAAAATGACTCCTCATGCAACTCTCACACTCGACACCCAAAACCTTTCCAATTATATGATTTGATCTATGCACAAGGAGGGATGACACATGTTAGGAATCTCCAAGTCATTAGGTTCATCAATCAAGTATTACAAGGCTTCCCAATTAGAGTTTCACAATTTTTCACTAAGTGTTCATTATCTGCCCACTAGAATAGCTAAGATGAAAGAGACAGAAAAAACACTTAGGATATTGGATGGTTCAATATATGGACATGAAGACTTAAAAAAAGTCCCAATATCTGTCCTAAAATTGGGTGCATCCTTTGAAACTTCTCCATGCTTGAAAAACACAAAAAAAATTCAAAGAAATCCTTATTAGACCCCTTTTATACAAGTGGAGTAAACGTCAATCACATTTTTTAGGTCCTTGGAAATTCCATTTCATCTTCCAATTAATTTCATGGCCTTTACTCCCCATCTAGATGCTTCAAATGCAAGATTTTTTCAATTGGGTCCTTAAGGAGGGTTTGTAAGGGTTTTATAGTGATTTCAGGTCTTAACTTTGGTTCACTGAGTTGGCAGATTGGAATTTCAAAAAAAATACACTTATGTATTCATAGGTATCCTCCCTAACATCTCCAATTATCTCATCCTTCCATGAAAAACATCATATAAGGTACAAGCATTTAAACTTAGCAACTTGAATCCTTTTCCTACATTCTATGAGCATCTGAGTATTTTCAAGATAAAGAGTGTCTTATTTATGGAAAGCCCTAAAAATTGATGTATAAAACATCTATATATATCATCCTAGAATATTCTCCCATAGGTTTCAATACTCATTTAGTCTAAAAAATGATAACATTATTCTCTAAGCACCAGGCCTAGACTAGGCATACTAGGTCCTGCTTACAACTTTATGGTTCAAACCCTTCATTGATCCTCTAGACCTTTTAAAAGGATCAAAAACAATAGATATGACTCTAAAAACCTTTATACATAGGATAAAATTCACTCTTAGGTCTAAAAGTGAACTTGACCTATTTGACCAAAACCTTGCCATTTAGGCTTCGCTGCAACTCTTGGCATGCAAGGTGCCCTATTTACTTTCAATCCTTATAACTTGATTTTTCATGTTTATATGTACATTTTAAAGCTTAAAAACCATCTTTAAGTGTATCTTAGGCCTCTATTTCATGTTTTTACCCATCTCTTCTAAAACCTTTAGGGTTTGCATGAAGAAAAATACCCTGCCTCTAAGACAAAATAGAGGGGGGTTACCTTATTTTCTCAACAAAGTCAAATATTGGAGGCGATTATCCAAATATAAAGGATGACTTGTACCAAATTTCAACATTTTCTGAGGTTATTTGACCCTATAACTTTCCTCATTTTCAAGATAGACTCTCAACTATGGAATGTGTGTAGGAAACCAAGGATGACTATGTCTTGCTTGTTTTAAACCCTATTTTAGGTTTGTATTGCATTGGATTATATAAGTTTAAGGTGTAAAAATCATGGTGGATGTGTATCCAAGACTCATTTACCAATTTCCTTACCACAAACCCATTTTCCCATCCTTGGGTTCTCAAGGCAGCATGTTGACTTGATTGACTGTGATAATTTCTCTTCCTCCCCTACTTGTAGGTGTTATTTTGGATCATGTAAGTCATGGTCATGATGTTACAAAGTTACATTTTAGGTTTAATGATTAACTAGTTCTTACCTTCAACTTAGAACTACCTTGAGTGAACTAAAATACCACCAAGACTCATCTCCTAGATCACTGTCTACTCTCAGCTATAGGTACACACTTCATGCCTCTTTATGGACTGCAGGTGAGTTATAGAGTGAAAGATTACCTTTAATACTTATTTTATTTGTTTCTTGGATTCATGATATGTTCTTCATCCATAAGATTCATCTAATTTATTTTTTATACCTTTATTTTCAACTCTATATTTATGCTTAGCTTTAAGTTACCCTGTCCCAGTGTACAAACAAGATATGAGTATGGGAGGTCACAAAATCTCTATTCTTTCTTCTGATGATCACTTGAGCTTTCAAGAGTTCTTAATCCAGCATCAAAACTACCCAAAAATGAAGGCATGTTTTGAATTTGATACATTTTGTGAAAAAATGTCTCTTTAAGTCTCAGTCCTGTAGATGTTATTGACTAAACTCAATGTGTTTAGAGGCCACTTTGAGACCCTAACAACCCTTTTCCCCTTATCATATGCTTGTCTAACTTTGTAGGGTCATTGTCTTTGGTAGAGGCTACTAAATGAATGCACTAATATTTATCAATTATAATCTCTTCACCCTTATTTATATTTCACAAAAGTACCTGGTGCATTATTTTACCATTTTAGGGAAAATGGTCTCAGTCTTAGTTTTGTCATCTTTAAAGAAGACCTTCGTTCTCCACTTGGCAATTTACCCTTCAAAATTTGTCTACCATATGATTCCATCATGTCAAGATAAAATAATTTTCTTTATATGTTTCAAAAACCCCATGTGACTATTTCATCCTCTGTCAAGACCACCTGTAGGTACATATTTTTTAGTATAAAGTAGTGAGGGTGAAACTAGACCAAGAACAAGCCTATAAGAGGCTTCTTAAACTCTCGAGACCTATAAAAACAAGAATATGATGGGAAAATTTTTGGAGAGGGCCTGAGACACATATGAAACCATGGAAATCATTAAACCAAATCAAACTATTTTAAAACTAGCTCAAATTGAGACCCCTCATGGATGAAGAAGCATAAAAAGCTACCTAGATTCTTAATGATGGTTAATAAAGGAGGATGCATGAAAATAAAACTTCCTACCATTAAAATTAAGGTGACTTAGTTTCCTTTCAACCCCCAAGATCATTCCTCCCAACTTCACCTGTATGGCTTGTATCAAGTATGCAAACTTGACCCTTCATGGCTTGCAAAGGCAAAAAAGATGCAACAAAAGAAAAAAGTGAACTTTTTGAACTTTTATCAGCACACCAGGTGTGGAAATGACTTTATGGAGTTGAAGAGACACTATCCCACATTTTTTTGAAGGTGGACTTCCCAAGTCCGTACAAGTGCCATTAAGGGTCTATTTTCAAGGAGAAACTACCTCTTTCTACATGAAACTACTTCATGAACTGACTCTAACCACTTCCTGACATCTTTTTACCTCTTCCATGTTTAAATTCACCTTTATGACAAATATTTTTCCTTGAAAGTCCGTACAAGTCATTTAATAAGCCAAAATATTACCAAAAAGGCACTTTTGCATATGAAACATGGTAAAGGATAAATTTTATGACTTATGAACACCTAAAAACACCTAAATGACCACATTAGAAAAAATTCAAACAAAATTTAGCCTTTGACCATGTTTTACTAGGGTTGAATTTGGTTGACTAGACTAGTATAAGGAAGCTAGGCTTAGACTAAATCTAAAACAGGGATGGGTGAGATATATAAAACAAAATGAGACCCCATAAGACATATGGAAACCTTCTAAAAAGTTTTTAAAATGTATTGGTTGACCCAATTTGACTAAAATTCAAATTTTGTGAATAGTCTATGCATGGAACAATGATGATGTCACCTCTATTTTAGTAGGATGATGACACATAGATGGATCTTGGTGATCTACTTGCATGAGATGGTCCATACATGTAACTATGATGATGCTACCTCTGGGATAGTGGGATGGTGACACATGGATTAATATTAGTAATTTTCTTGGCCAAGATGGTCCATACATAGAACTGTGATTATGCCTCCTTTAGGTTTACAAGATGATAACACATGGATGGTTCCCAGTGACCCACTTACCCATGATAGTTCATACATGTAAATATGATGACGTCTCCTCCAAGTTATAAATATGATGACAAATGGATGGTTCTTGGTAACTCACTTTTTTGGGATATTTCATACATGCAAGTGTGTTGGCATCACCTTTGGATTAGTAGGATGATGACAGTAGATGACTCTTGATGACATGATTGCCCAAGTTGATCTGTACATAGAACTATGATGGCATTATCACTAATTTAGTGGGATAATGACATGTTTATGGTGACAAATTTCATCACCCTAATGACTTGCTAGCTTAGATATTCCATATTATGAAATTTTTATGTGTCAGTCTCTGAAATAGCAGTATGGTGACACTTGACAAGATCCTGGAGACCCACTTTCTCAAGAGTATCCATAATAGTTATATGTACTCAAATGGATGTATATTAGTGTTTAAGATACACCAATAATAATATTGAATAAATGTAATGGATTGGTGACTTAGCTTGGCATTGAGTGCTCTGGGTGAATGGGAAAATGTTGTATGGCATAACTGACTAAGTTGGTAGATATCCAGGTGTAATATAGGAAAAATTCCAAGTGTATAACTACCTATGCAATATAAAACACAAACAAGTAACAAAATTCATAGAAAACACACTAGCCTAGTTATGTGTTAGTATTGGAAACCTGATACATATAAGATTTTGAATAAATCCATAAGCTTTAATAGTTGTTGGAATTGAAAATCCAATATGCACATACATAAGCTATTTTAGAATTAAAATAAAACCAAAAGTGAAAGACAAAACATTAGTTTGGATTGAGTGTAATTTTTATTTACTTTCTATTATTATAAATTTGAAGTGTGGATTTAGAATATGGAAACAAACTTAGGCTAATAGATGTAGATTTAAATAAAAGCCTCATATACAAGTTAATCTTGTGACAATTATGAGAAACAGACTATGCTAAATCAAAACTTAAAGTTGGGGGCAATCATAAATACCAATCTACATTTCTAAATTGTTTGTTTTAGGACAAAACTCAAAGATTGGAAAATAAATGAATAGCATGGGTAATTTTTTTAGTAAAGTATCAAATGCATAGCAGTTTACTATATAGCAATTTCATGAATTCAAACAATTCACTATGTATTTGAAATATATGATATCTATTGTAATGTATAAGTAAAGATAAGAATAAATGTAATATTAAGTAACATGCTAAGATTCTAATGTACAATTAGACCTAGGAATTCAATCTAATCTCAAGTAAAAGATTATGTTCATCATGAAGAGCAAATTGCATTGTACAAGCAGAGCTAGGAATTAAATATAATATGAATTAAAATATTATGTTCAGTATGGCAAATGAATTTAGTTTTTAATAAAAAAAAGGAAAGCTATTAAATATGGAAATTATAGCTATCATGGCTAGTCATTGTTTAGGCAATTTTTTAATTTATGGGTTGTAGAAGCTATTAATTTTGCCTTATAGTTACTTGCCTTTGGTTTGAGCTCAACAATTAACAGGTTCCAGGTGAATAGATTATCTTTTACATAAGTTTATATATTAAATGTTTATTGATTTTTTTTCAAAGAATGTTTTAATCATTATATTTGAATTTTAGGTTGTATGTTAAGAATTTTTTTCTTCACCAAAGACAATCAACCCAGGTAAGTAACTTTTATGTATATACTATTCTATTAATTATGAATAATTAAATAACCTTGTATTCTTATATTCATCTATTCCTATGTTTCCTTTCCAAACTAATTGTTTGTCTAGCATGTTAGTATGTATATATATGTGTATATATATATATGTGTATATATATATATATATATATATATATATATATATATATATATATATATATATATATATATATATATATATATATATATATATATATATATATATATATATATATATATATATATATATATATATATATATATATATTATTTTAATATTTTCATCATGTGGTTTTTTTGTCTTTTGTTGGTTGGCTTTGGATGTAGACACTTTTTTTAAAAATTTGTTTTTTAAAATACATTTTTTTGTGAGCGTTCATTTGATTTTTTCCAAGTCTAATTTTAGGTAATCATGTTTAGACAAATTAACAAAATAAAAAAACATGGAATTGGAAATAAAACTAAGTAAAGAATCAACAATGAATTTATCTAGTGTAAATGAGATGGATTCTTCTCAATAAAAAGCACAAAAATGGTGATGTTGGAATCATTTTTGTTTGTTTTCTATTGGCTATGCAAAAAAAATTTGAAAAAAAAAAAAAAAACCCTAATTTTTTGACTTATAATCTTGTCATTATTCTATTACAAAATACATTATTTTCTTTTTTCTTTCAAGACATAAACATAAATAGTTATTACACACATAATAGTGGACATTTGTGCTGGTAAAGTTGTTAGTTATTTTGAATGGGATATTTTGATAGTTTATGGACCTTCTCATATTATGAAAGATTTACTACACATTGATTTGGTCGAAGTGTATGGGTAGATGATAATAACAATGAACATCAACAATAAATTAATCCAAAAATTTCAATGCTCCAGGAGAAATATTTGGGTTTAAGACTTATTGATCAATGAAAAATAAAAATATGAAAGAGAAGATGTTGACATTTACATTATGTTGACTAAAAAATCAATTATGTAAAACATACCTATGTTTTATAAAAAACTTAAATGCATACCTGATAGTGTAATTGATGATATCACAACATTAAATTATTCTTTTTTAGTGGGCTCATTTGGAGCCTTGATAACAAGTTGTCAATGAAAAAATATCCATTTTAACTTGTATTTTAATGTATTTATGAGTATATATTCATTTAAACTTTGATTTTATCTATCATCTTGTTTTTATTTGATTATGAATTAATTACAACTATTTGACTCTAGATTCAACTTGGCAAACATCATCAACAAGTTTTCCATGTAGTACAAGACCAACTCGTGCCCAAGAAATAATCTATGTACATTTTTTAAAATGTCATACACAAAGGGCCAAAATGTTATCAGATACTAAAAATAAATTAGGCTTTATTTATTAAACCATTGGCTGATGAAAGCACCAAACAACACTTGCAGACAATCATTCAAGAAAACATTTAGAAAAGTGTTGATTCTTTTTTTTTGTCATTTTTATTTTTTTGGTAAATAATAAAACTTTCAATTTTTTTTAATTCTTGAAAAATTTGAGGAAAAAATCAATTAGCTAATAGTAACATTTCTAGATCATAAGAACACTAGAACCAAAAACATATATTCAACTCTATTTCATCCAGTATGTGATTCTACAAGTGGATCTCAAGCATGATGGTTCTTTACAATGTATAGCATGTCCACTAAATGCAAGAAATTATTTTGTTCATGCATTGACATGAAATTTATACACAAGATATGGGAAAATTGAATGCATTTTGAAAAAACTTTTTCTCGAGAATTTACTACCAGATCTGATAGCAATATTCCCTGAACAATATAAAAAAGACATCTCAATAATTATGTTCCTATTACACAAATTTAACTTAATATCAATTTCACAATTGCAATGGATGGTGTATTTTATAATATTGAATAGGTTTGAAACATGTTTCTAAATCAGTGAGACCTTTAGAATCTTTACCTATATACATGTGTTTAAAGTTGATTTTTTTTTTATTTTTGCTGACAAATGTATTTTTTGCTTTTGAATTATAAGATACGATAAATCTTATAAGACATGGCATTATAGTGTTTTTTATATTACCAATATGCATGGTAGGCATTTTTACTACCAACATTGTATAAAACATTATTATAAAACTATTTTTTTAACTTTGTAACCAATACTCACTTTTAGCTAACACAATTGATACATAGAAATAGTAAACCAATACATTTTAACATTTCACATAATATTTTTTTGTATTGACATGAATATGAAAAAAAAACCAATAACAAAATTGTGTGATCTATGTTATTATATATCTTGAATTTTTTATTTCAATTTATTTTCCATCATATTATTGCAAAATATTTTATAATATTATGCATGTGTTGCATATAGATTGAGGTATTAATTTTTTTCTTAATTTTTTTTTTTAAAGATTTGGACCAACACACTTACTCAATCCTTTCATTTTTTCATATTTGTATACATCCTTGTTTTAAAATCATATTTTTTTGTCACTGCAATCTCTTATCATTTTATGCTTGTACATTTATAATATATTTACAACTGAAATAATGAGATTCTATCTTTGATTTGAAATTATATTAATATGTATTAAAATTGTGTTTGTCTTGTTTAAAGAATATAGTCATATCCATTTCTCTTTATTTATTATAATTTATTCACATTTGTTTTTTCCATGTTTAGAGAGTTCTAAGAATTATATGCTTTCATGGTGACTGATTTGTCAAGGGATTAGTGTATGTGTTTAAAACAGCTTGACATACATTTGTGTTGTATAGAAAAAAGGCAATGTTATTATTTATAAAAAATAAAATCTATATTTGGTTTCAAAATGAAAGATACAGGGGGAGATTCAATGATTTTGAAGTGATTAAGAGACTTTATTGATTTTTTGTCTAGAGTTATACAATATTTGAAGTTTGCTTATATAAAACACTTTGTATTCCATTTTTAAAGCTATGATCTCATGTTTATAACTTTATTACATGGTTAAATATATTGTATTCTTATAGATTGAATGGTTTCTTGGCATCTAGCATTGATTGCGACACCCTAAGTTATGCTGCAAATATTTGTTTCTAAAAATATGGTTCTTACTCATAATCACAAAAAACAATGAAAGGAAGATATTATTTCAATGACTTAATATGAACACAATTGGTACTATGTTAAAGTAAAGTCTTTCTAAATGCACTACTATATAAATGCCACATATTTCAAGGTTTGATCATCACAATAAAATCAAACTACTTAAACCAATGGCTTGATGGTAATTTCACATCATCTTCTGGTATTGCACAAGATTTCATGAACTATTAATTGCATATATTACTAATTCCAATTATTGTGAAGGAAAAAAATTCAATGTAAATTGAACATGATATTTGAGTATTGCACAAGATTTGTATTGTACACATTAGAGTTAAACTAGCTTTTGACATTATGTTTATCAGATTAAAATCATGACCAACATGAAGTTCTATAACTAAGAAAAACTGTAGACAATAAATATGAAAAATAATACATAAAACTAAAATGATAATCACTTCAAATATGTTGGGTCTAACACACTCCATATGCATAATTTCAAATGGGGTCCTATTGGGTCCAACACACCCCATCTTGAAGTTCTAAAATGGGTACCATCTAGTTTTAGTTTGGTCTCTGTTTTAGAGGCTCCTAGATTTGAAGTTCTATTTCTAAGTTCTTCATTAATATTAATAACATAAAAATTAAAGCCTTTTTATTATCAAAGGTAGCCTCAAAATTAATTTAGGTGATATGTATCAGATAATATTATGATACTAATGTATATATGTCAAATAATAAGAAATTTATTAATACACATAAGTTCTAAATAATATTTATTTCTGAATTTGTTATTGATGGATACATTATAATCATCATTTGAGCTATTGGTAGTTGGGGAATATGCTATCCCATTAATTTATATTTATTCATTACATGCACTTTAATTGTGTGAGAGGTGATGTTAGGTGGAATTATTTATCATGGATGTAACCTTATTTTTTCCATAGACTTATCATCTGACATAACTGATTTGGTGAGGATTGAAGCTAGGGGTGTGATGTGTGTTTCTTTCTTATGGAGTGACTTATCCAAATCTCTATTAGTGAGCCCTTACTTTGTGTATGAACTAAGAAGATGGATATTTAATTTAAAGGGAGTGTGAGTGAGGTTAGGTTAATAAAAATATTCGTGCTTTAATCCACATCTATAATGGAGGCAATCAAAGAGCTCATGGGCCTAATATATGTTGAATCCCCCTATAAAGTAAATGTAAATGAGGAAGTCACTTCATTTTTTATCAATAATTTATTCCTTACTATGGAAAATAAGTAATTGGTCAGGGTGGTGACTGAGAGGATAATTAAACCTCATTTAAATATCAGACGATAGCAAACAATTATAACATTTCCATCCAAGATCATGAAGGAACTACCCCTCACTAGATAGAGGTCTATGGTATTATTCTCCTATCCATCTTCTATGATATTTAGGAAAGGTTTTGTGTGTTTGTGCCCCATATAAACATGTTTTAGGGTCTTATACACTCTCTCATTCCTTTTGGTAGAATGGTACCAATGTAAGATGTAAATGCTTTATAGGCTCCTTTACCATCTCTCTCATCCATCCTAAGAATTTTTTAGTATTTGAGGGTGCTTACTACAAACCAATTCCTATAATGAATGTTTCGGGTGGGACACCCCATTCCATCATTGAAATATCTCATTACCATAGTGAATAATGTAACAAATATGAATTACACCCAATTTACTTCCTCCACGATAACACATGCTCAACTTAAATCCAACCTATGCGCTCCTAGCTTGGTTGGTCATATGGTACCCCAGGATGAGGATGACACTATCATGACTTCCCTCTATAAATCAATATGATTTTTTTATGCTAAGCATTCATATTTTTTTTAGATGGATTAACTTCACTTTGAGATTTTTTCAACTTGGTCTTGTGCTCCTTTTGATGGTTTTTTTAGGGTGGTTATTGGTACTAGTTAATCTTGGTCTATTTTAACTAGTTACTGGGGTAGTTCCATGTAATATGTTGTATTTATTTTTGTTTATTTTTTAGTGGTCTATTGGATTTTTTTTTTGAACATTTCCCCCTCTCTTGATTCGTCTTGAGTCATGAGTATTTTTGTAATTGGTTTGTTATTTAATATAATAGGTGAGGGACCTTTAACCCTCAATTATCTATCAAAAAATAAGTGTATTTTCATACAAATTTGTAATATAATCTTAGCACAATAGTAAAAATTATGCAAAGATTAATTATAATTAATTAGAGTGAGTTTTATTTTCTCATGTGAAATCTATACTATTATTGCTTTGGCAAGGACTAGCAATATGTTTGTAAGCTTTAGTGATTTGTCAAGTTATAAGTAAATAAATTTGAAAACATATAACCTTTATTTTGTGAAATATGTTGGTATTATTACAAAAAAATTCAAGTGTTATAAGATAAGTATTTATGGTTACATATTTTTTTATAAGTATTTGTATTTGTATAAAAATTTGTTTTAACAATAAAAAAGATGTTAAAATAAACAACTATTAATTTTTAAATTAAAGGTTATCTTTCAATTTAAATAGGTTAGTTTAAAAAAAATTAACAGGTAATCCATAATACCTACATAGTTGTCAAAAAATATTAAATTCATAACAATGATTGATTTGACATCCCAGGTGTGATCATATCAACCGAATCCTCATAATAAACATTGATCTCTTAAATATTTAATCATAGAGAGAACATTTTATCCAATGAAATTTCTTAACAGTAGTTATGAAACCATTAAATCATTATGTTAATCTTGTCTATGGTGATGAGTGGGTCTAAATAATATTGAGTATAAGTTATAATTTTTATTAGCACTAATACTTAAGTAAAAAATCCTCAATTTAAGCCCTATGTTAAAGATACATAACAATCTCCATTGAAGTATTTGCAACGCATCTTTGGTAAACTTAATGGAAACCCAAAGTTTAAGTTTTAGATTATGTTTCAATCCTCATAAAATCATTTGAGTGATGTCATAATAGTTTTGTGCCATTATTATGGATATGTCTTACATTCAACATGGACTAGCTACACTAGTTCAATTTTGGCAAACATGAAAATTTAGATACAAAATATCTTATAATTAATATTAATGGCATATTAAACTATTTTATTGCATTTTAATATCATTTTTTCATTAGATTATAATAATACAATCCTCTATACACTCATGGAAAAATTTACATTAAATAACCTAATGTAGTCATTGTATTATAATCCCCTAATTCAATTTAAAAGAATATTTAAAACTTAAATAGAAATTATCTTATGATAGAACTACTATGTGCACTCTGTTATTACATTGATATAATGTTGTTCCTACATGTCTCTAGTGCATAAAATCTAACTTTTTAGATAATGCAAAATTCCCCTATATATTTATATCCAATACAGGTTGGTTATGTAATAAATGAGAGCATAAACTAGGTGAAGGATCTAACATAGATAGAGTTTAGTCATCAACATTTAGTCCTCATAATAGTAATAATTCTACTTCCCTTTGTGTGAATTTTATTAATAATAACTATAACCTTTCTAGAATGTTATGATCCATAAGAAGTAATAGATATATATTTAACATGATCACCAATTGGATGTTTAATTGGTCTTATTTGGGGAATTAAAATCCATTGGAAAATATCAGTAAGAGTAATCTTGTGAAATAATTGTCTTCTAAATATAAGTTCACTAGCTTTCTAATTCTTTCCACAAAAATAAAGGAAATTGAGAAATAACATTAAAATATTTTGGATTTTAGGTTAATTTACCAAACAAGGAAAGTGTGGTACATGATTTTGATGGTAAAGTAAGTAATATCCTTGGATTTGAATAGAAATCTGACATGACATTCATTTATTGTTTAAATAAAAAATTTACAAAAAGTATCAATCATTGATCCATAATGATAAATAAAACAATATTTAAATATTGAATTGATTTTTTTGGATCAAGTTTAAGATGGATTTCTTCTGAAACATCTAAGGAAGAAATTCAATTTATTTACTTACAATTGTTCATGGGTATTTATATTCAAGCCTTTTAGTTTATTGACAAATTCAAGAATCTAGGTTTATGTGGCTTCATTTGTAGAATAAAAGGTTTTTTATAATTGTAAAAACCAATCCATTATTCCCATAAACAAGTAATTTTAGGTTAAATACATACCTTTAATAGAGAAACATAATGTAACACTTCCTAAATTTGGAAGCTACATGTCCTCATATATAATTTATAAGTTGTTATTCTATTAACAAAAAATGGATAGGGGAAGTGTGGCACAATATGGTGATGTTATATTAGGCAAAAAAAACTTCCTTTTCTGTAAAGAGTTATAGATAATATTAGTTAAATATGGTAGGCATGTGCATAAAGTAAGGGATTCATATGTAGTGGGTTAATACAACCATTATGATTAAACCTAGACTTGAGCATACAACTGCCAAGGTATTCCCTCATTGTTAAAATAAACAAGTTAAAAAATTATCAATCGTTGAGTCTAAAGACAAAGATAACAATAATTGAATATCCAAACTTGTATATTTCTCTATTCAGTACCATGAGATGAGAAAGAGAAAGTAGTTGTGTTGGCACTACAAAAACTAAAAGATAAATATGAAAATGGTATTTACTATAATAATCTATGGTGCATATGATTATATGTTCACAATAATAGGTCTAACAATATTAATAAAATATCTCAAGTTAATCACAGTGAATCAAATAGGCTTAACAATATAGAGGAATCTAGCACCCATTGTTCTCCTAGATCTAACATAACAATGTAGCTAAATTTGAAAACTTAGAGGTCTTAGAGAAGAATCTTTAGCTCCAATGGAGAAGATCATAGTCAAAATTTCAACTAGATACATAATAATCCCATGCAAAACATTGGTAATCAAATTGGAATACCACAATCACTTTGAAAACATGCAATTTTTTTATAGCATCCCATGTTCCCTACAATTTAGAAATCATGGATGGATGAAAACCTTCTTGTGTGTACTATAATTTGGAGGGATCTGAACACTATTTATGGAGGTCACTTAACCCTCTATTATAGAGGGCACCCAATATGAAAGTAATCAATTTAATGGTTTTAAATTATATGGAGTGGTATAAAATTTGGAGAGCATAGATCCCTATGTTATGGAGGTCACACAAAATTATGTTATGGAGTGAATTAAATATAAGTTTGGTTATTTTTATGGTTTTAAACCATAAGGGGTATACCCTAAAATTGGGATGACATTGAATAGAGATTTGTAGATAATAGTAGTGGGGAAAATTAGATGCCTAAAGCCATGAAACTTGTTCATATATAGTTAATATTCCTCCAACACATTGTCATTTATTTAAAACATAAATTAAGGTAACAAGAGAGAGGGAATAGAGAGGCCAAAATCTCCTTTGCATCGTCACATGTCATTACCCTTTCTCTCATCAGCACCCATTTGGCTATTAAACTTGCCATTACCTTGTTTGTATCCAAATTCATAAAAATCCTATGCACACATACCAATAACCTTCATATAAATAAATAAAAGGATTATGTAGGTATACATAGAAGTAATTATGATACTTTTTATTCTATACATAATTGTAAATGGGTGAAATTCTACCTTAATAAGGTTGAATATGGTGGTCTTCCTAACAATATCCACCTGAGGATTGAGTTCAACTATAGACTAAGCAATGGAAGTCAATCCTACCTTCCTAGTCAATAGCTATAATTTAAATTGACACTTTTCATACACATGGAAATAAACCAAAAACATTGAAGGAAACAACACAAATTATTAAATGTAAACTCTTGTTTACTTATCATATCGACTTGTGATTGATAACAAGTGTAAAACTATGTGTGGAAGCATGAAGCTGCTCTCTTGGTATTTAACTTAAGAAACCTACTTGTATTAAATTAAGTATATTTAACTCATGCATAAATCAATAATAAATCTAATTTTAAAGCTTAACCATATTAAAATTTTCCAAAAATGATTATGCACCATTTTCCAAAGGCAACCAATCCCTACGATCATGGGACTAGGATTAATTATAGAAACAAATATAAGCACCATGAACATGGTACTTTTTATCATTACAAGAAATTGCCAACATCCATCAAGTTTTAAATCAATTTTATGGTGAACTTATTTCCTTCAATTCCATGTTTATCATAAATAAAACCCATCTTTACAATGTATGCTTGTCAATTTACAATAATTGGTATGTTTTTTATGACACAAACCACCAAGAAATCAACCACAATGTTTCTATGTGGCCTCCAAAAAAAAATTTGTTGATGTGGGTTTTATGTACACCCCAAAAACCTTACGATTATCCTATGATGTTTTAGGATCGATGAAACTATGTACTACAAGGTATGAGTTGTAGGGTATTCAATTTTATAAACAACCTAGTGGTGGGATAGCAACAAACACAGCAATTTGTTTACCACAAACGGGTCAGATATGGATTAATGTAAATATACTTGATATGGGTGGATATATGATGACTCTAACCTAAAGTGAGTAATATTTAAAAAAAACTCAAAAATAAGGAAAGGTAAGGTAAAAAAGAGGGCATGTGAACCAACAAGATGAAACCTTTTTAAGTCAACACTTGAACTAAATATTGGACAAGTAATTAGGAACCAATATATGCTTCCTACTATTTTAATCATACCAAAAATTAGACACATTCAAGATTACAAAAAATACAAACATAGTAAACTTAAGGTTATCGTATTTGTGAGATTACATTTACACATATACAAAGGGGGATTGAGATTGATACACAAAAGGCATTGAAATTAGAAATATCATAAAATGAATAAATGTATTGAAAAGATAATGCATACACAATAGGAAGACTAAGATACTGAAATGACAAATTCTTTCTAAATTCACAAGATTGTTGAAGAATCAATATTTTCACAACAAGAATAATTGCATAACTTTCTTCCAAATTTCCTATTGATATCAATAGCCAAAATTATCTTCCCTAAGGGACTATGAGGATTATATATATATATATATATATATATATATATAGGGAAGGGGAAGGCATCATTATGTAATCATAGTCTTAAAATACATTTCCATAAAAAAGACTATGCATCCAAACCATGTAGAGTATGCATCTACAAAAAGGTCTACCCATAATAGAATTTTGCAACTAAAATACAATATATACATGAAAAATAAATTAAGAACCAATGTTACAACCTATACAAAATATTCAAGTACATATTAATATTTTTGGGGGTGTTGATGTGGCACCGATACTAGAAGAAGATGGTGGAGTAATAACTAAATAAACACAAGTATCCACTATTGTTCCTTAGGGAATAAATATGGGCTCACTTGGAGTATACATGACTATATATCTTGGAAATTATGAAGCTTATGCATATGTGGTGGCACTTAAAACTACCTGCATTATTGTTTATGACCTTGAATTTCTATATTTAGCTTTGAGCTCCTCAAACAATGCATGACTATCTTCAAACTCCTTATTAACAATGCCAAAATTGAGCAATTAAGGCTTGAAGATTTTGATAGTTTCAGCCATGAATATTTTATGCTATAATTTTAACCTCTTAAACTTAACTCCCAAGGATTATATCTTTGTCACTATAGCCTTTTTCAAAAATTATTAGCTACAAAATTTCATCTTCAATTCTATACAATATCCCCTCAACCTCATCCTTAAATTTATTTATAACTGCTTTAAGGAGTGACTCAAAATTTGCCATGTTAACCAACTCATCTCTACACATAATCGCATCAGTGATCCTCATGTCCCTTAGAATTTCCAAGGCCTATTTATCATGGCTCATAAAATGTCATAATAGAGCCTTCATCTAATTATGCCAAGTAAGAGTAGCATATGTTTTCATAATTACATAGTTAAAAGCCTATGATGCATCTTTACTAAACATTAAGTTCAACTAATTGGAAGCATTACTAGTATACCAATGAATCAAAAGGTGATCCTTTTCAAATATTATTTTAGTTGGTGTCATAGCTCTAGTACCTTTATCTTTTCTGACTGGATATCTCTTATAGAAACCTAAATGTTATTTAAAATGTCATACAGTCGAGTGGTTACACTCTGCACACTATAAATAATTTCATGAGGGGAATGTATTATTTGCCTTTATAATAACTTAATTATGCCTCCTTCTTAATTTTTTGTATTTGCTTCATTGCCTCTCTAGTGGAATTCATCAAAGTGCATAAATATTTTATATTCAATTGGATCATTAGGATTCCTTTTGGATTTCTTATCCAAAAGAAATAGATTTTCTCTTTGTTTAAATTCAATTTCTTCCCTTGTGTCCATATTTAATACCTTCCTCTTCCTCACTATTTGAATGGTACCACTCTTTTTTTCAAACTTTGTGAATACTATAGGCAATTTGGTGACAACCAAATTTGTCTCTCATCCTTTTTACCTTGCATTTATTTAACCCATTGGGTAATGATGAGTTCCCATTCTTCTTATGAACTTGGTCTTCAAAGGTAGAGGGTGGAGGTGTGACTAGAGGAGGAGTTATTATTGGGTGATTTATTTTTGGAAGTGAAAATGAAGAAATTATTTGGACTAGAAATAGTAATGTTGGATAATTAATCCTTTACCATGGCAAGGGCTCCCTCTGTGGTTCAACTTCAACTACAAATTTAGTCAAGCCAAGATATTTTTTGAATGTCAAAGTGGATGATTTTATAGGTTATTATTGAGGCATATGTAGATATAATTGAGCTAAAGGATTTTTATGAAATAGTGGATTTTTAGGATTGATAATTTGTAGAAGCTAAAAGAACATATGAAACAATTAAAATAGATAATGTTGGGAATGAAATGGCCAGAGGTAAATCAATAGATGAATTATTTACAATGAAAATACAATAATAAAGACAACCTCAATCATATTTTTCCTTTGATTTTTTGTGATGATTTTTGATCTAGGGCACCAACTATTGTTTTTCCTTCTTGTAGGCTTCATAGGCTTAGAGATTTATCATATATAACTCAACCTATTCATCCTCCTCACCCTAAGACTCCTATTCACCTACAATCTATTCTAATACCATACTCATTTGTGAATTTTCTTCCTTTTTGTCAATATCATAGTCTACCAAATATATCATATGTCCATATTCCTCTTTGATTACTTCCTCATTAATAAGGGATTCTTATATACTAGTCAAATAAAATGATGGGTTTTCCTCTAGTTACTAAGCTTTAAAGGGGGTTGGAATGACTTTGGATCTCCTTTGGTAAGTGGATATGGGGTAAATAGAAAGTGAGTAAGATGATTAAATAATTAAAGGGTCCATAGTAGTAAAAACTATTATTTTAGGTGGTGATGACAAAATGGAAAGTAGAAAACTAGTAGTGGAAGGTAGAGAGGATGGATATGCACCTAGTTGAGGTGATGGAGGAGTGGATGCAAGAGATAAGAAATAAGATTGTAAAAACACTAGAAGACTCACCTATGTGAAAATTTTAAGAGGTGGTAGAAGAGCCATAAATAATGTGCTCTTTTGTTTATCTTGAGGAGATAGAGTCCTCTCCACTATAGTGGATGTGCCCAAAAGTGTGGCAAGGGAAACTGGATGAGTGGAAGCTAGTTGAGGACCAAGGAGACTTCTATGAATTTATTTTATTAAATGTAAATTATCCTCCCTTTTCCTAATATACCCCTCTTCTTGTGTATCTATCACTTCTATTTTAGGAGACGGGGGATCGCTTAGGCCTATTGAGTCTTGAGGTTATTATGGGGTCCACTGATGACTCCATGACCTTTTTGTGTATTCAACCATATAATTCAACTACTCCTTTGTAAACTTTACATTATACTGGATGGAATGATCTACCATCATGCACATTTACTTTTATTTCATTTTAATCCATACTTATGAATCATCTGATGTATTTAGGAAAATTGCATCATGATTATAGTCTTGGTGACCATATGTAATGTTCACCTTCTTATTCTCCCTTAGAAGTTAGAGATAGATCATTTCCCTTTTTAGGGTCCCATTATCTAAACTGGGCCTCATCAAAATTATAATGGGATCTCATATTCCCAACTTGGTTGAAATGGCCCCTTACCACATATTTGAGCAACCCAAAACTTAAAGGAGTTTTAAAGTAAGAGGTCAAATGCTTATGGCATGGCTCCTCATCTATACTATTATAAATCTAGTAAGACACCTCTTTTTCTATAATTTTGTTAAGAACTTGGTGTGGTAATAATAGAGGAGGTTACCTGATTCCTATAATCTTAATAATTATCATATCAGGGTAATATTAGTAATCCCCCATTTGTTTATGGTTCTTCTCAAATTCTCAGATATCTGAGGCATCTAAATGCTACAAACTACTTGGTATACTTAAATAAATACTTTCTCACAAATCATTTTGATTTCAATTAGGAATCTATATATAAACATGAAGGAATAATCCTCTTGGATTTTGTTATCAACATATTCAAATTATTGTTGCCACAAGTTTACATTTATCTAGTGAACTATGCTGAGGACTACATCCAATAAATAATACATCATATAAAAAAATTGACTTGTAAGCCTTTATTCAATTTGATAAACTTAGGTATTTATCTTAACATACATAAATTTTCCCAATGTAATAATCTTGTTTTAAGTCAATATAATGTCCAACAAAGGGACTCGTTCCACTTGCACATAAGTAATGTTAGGAAAGCCATACAGTCTGTTTAAAAGAGTCATAATTGTCCTAATATCGGGTCTAAGTTTAATGATGCCATTAGAAAAGAGGGATCCCTTAGAATTAAATCTTTATCCATTATTCTAGTTTGCCTTCCACTATGTTATGCTTGAGCCATGAATTGGTTGAGACTTGGTTATAGGCAATCTCAAGTTTTGGTAGCTAAGATACCCTTCAAATTCCATCCTATAAATGTAATAAATTGCATTATTTCCCTTCGTAACACACAAATAATCTCAAAATTAAGTACCATTAAGTAATAAATCTCTAAACATGTTGATACAAGGTAGTACCTCTAGTTTTGACACTACCTAATGAAGTAACATGATTTTGATGGGCAACATGGCATTGATGTATTGCTTTTCATCCTATGAAAATTGGTCCTATGCTGAGTAAGGGACCACTAAGTCTATTTCTTTCTAGAGTGTTGAGTAATACCAGAACTTGAACTTGAGGGCACTCTTGTTGAACATCATATCCATATGTTTTGTATTTCCCACACAAGAGTATGTAAAAGGGGCCTGTACACATGCTACTTTTGAAGAAGAAGCCATTTTAGTAATCTTGAGCTATAAAATCCCTTTGTTGATTGTATGAATTCAATTTGTAAGTTTTCTATAAAAGTAGGGATTTTGGTCATAGGGAAGCTTAAAATTACAATGTTCACTACAAGAATGATGGAAAAGTGACTTGTATTTTTCTTAGATTTTGCATATATTACCCAAATTTTATGCTATGACTATTCAACTCACGTGAATTCAATGTGAATAAGGGATTTTGATTTTATCCCATTTTAATTTGAATCCACTAGTTAGCTTTGGTAGGTTTATCTATTTTCCAAGTGACAACTTCTTATTTAATTTGTGTTCAGTCATGTTGTTTAAGACAATTATCAAAATTTCACTTACTAGTTATTTGCTTTGCTATCTAACTTATTTATGCATACTTTAGGCATGAGATCCTAAATTGTGACACTTGTTTGCTTATCAATTACTCAGGCCTTTAGATTTTTAATTTTGTTTTATATGTTTTGGGGCCACAAATTAATGTAACTATGGCATGTGGAGCAATCACATGCTTACAATTATTTGGAGGCTAAAAAACATAAGTGTTTAAACTTTTTAAACTATGTATGACTCAATAAATGCTTTGAGTAATGGGATGTCAACATGTGACATGATCTTGGGGACTCATAGTCACAAAGGCTCAAAGACATTAGACCATTAAGCCATTAACTGAGTATTTATTCCTTGAAGCTCTTGACCAATAGAATTGAGCCAACTATCATCTTCTTGGAGCTTGGAGGTATTAGACCATGGGGCCTCAGGATCATTAGAATTATTGAATCATTTTGTGGTCCTAGATTGATGAAATTATGTTACCTATCAAACCTTCAGAATCATAGGGCCTTATAACTATTAAATGATTGAATTTTTTTTTAAAGCTCTCATGGTTATGGGATCAACCATCATTTCATTAAATTTGGACATATTCCAATCTAGATTGAAACCTAGAACTATTATTATTGGTTTTTTATTGTATCGATTATTTAAAATATTGGATTGCAATTCAATATTATCATATTCAAATCTTCAATTTATTGGAATTACATATAATATTTTATGGATTTCAATTTCAATGTTTTTAGAATTCAAATTTATTAATCAACTAGTAGTAGATATTATTCTAGTTCATTAGAATAATTTTTTTTCAAATTATGGTTAAGTAATTAATATTTTAATTTGATGTAATCTATTAAAAATCAATAAAATTATCCTCTCCCTATTGGAAATTGAGCTTAGAGAATATTTAAACTGACAATGTTCTTTGTGAAATCAAGCTTTCAAAGTTGTTGATATCATAATCATTATTTTATGGAGGTTAATCAAGTTGTTAGTATCATATCTAGTCTAGGGGACCATGCAATTATAAAAAGTGGATGCATGATATTGAAAATAATGGTCGATAATAACAGACTTTGACAGATTCATCGGTATTAATAATCATTTAATAAAAAAACATATTAACTCTAACATACATAAAGGGAGATCCAATAGCAATGATAAAAGAGTATATAATCTCTCCCACACTCAGAGAGGTCTGATGGCAATGTGAAAAAAGAGAGTATTAACTCTCCCATGCTCAAAGAGGATGGCAATGATAAAAAGAAGTATTTATTATCCTATGCTCAAAGGATGGCCATCATATTAGGTAGTTATGATAACATCTTCCATTAAATATTAAATTATTCATCTTCATCAATTATAGAACTATCAAGCTCATTAAAATATAAAACATGTCATCTCTCCCTCATTCTAATCCTCCCGTTCAAATGTCATATTTTATAGATATCTACAGCTACTTTTATGGTAATATCATCCTCAAAATAATTATTTGTCAAGTATTGATAGTATTTCGTGTAAAAATCGACCTACCCTTCATGAAAAAAAATCTAAGCCATAACCTAATCACTACTCTTTCCCAATTCTTTTGACATTTAGCACTCTCCAATTCATAGAGAGCTAGGAGATGGGAGACTACCATAATTTGGGAAGTGAAGAATTGAAGGCTATTTAAGATCTCTACAAACTCAATAAAAAGGTAAAGGAAGTCCCACTGAGCTATGGAAGGTGGACTATAAATGATTTGAAGAGAGCCTTAAACACTGATCTAAGATCCAAGATGCTCAAAAATATAAAAGGTGAGCATGACACATCTTCCTCAGTTCTCTCTCACCTTTAATACATTGAGGATAAGCTAGACAAATCACTGGGATGACATTCTAAGTTTAAGGATTTTGATGTCAATCATAAAGTTCCTTTGAATCCTAATGTCTCAACCTCATCTGAAGATAGAACCCTATCAAGTGTCCATCTGATGGTTGGAAGTTATGCAAGAAAATGAGGTAAGAAAAATAAACCTAATGGCCTTCTTAAAAAATATCTATAGATGATTGAACATGTTGGTTATCCTCTAGGTCTACCTTCAATCTAAACCATTCTCTCTTTCCATGAATTTAAAATAGATCAGATTATCACAAGGTATAAAATATGTTTTGTATTTATTCAAGAGGTTGCCTATATTATCATGGGTAAGGACACACTAGGTGAATTATACTATCACATGAAGGAATTCATAGATCGATATGATGTAACTATGTCTAATAAACAAAATAATAGTTAAACCATCTTATCAATGTAATCTTTTCGATAAGTCTTCTATTGCGTACCTTCTTTTATCTTCCTCCTCAACATTAAATTCCTCTATTATAATCTCTATCAAATGTATTAGTTTATTTATGTATTTATACATGTGAGGGCCCCAATATAACCTTGTTACCATATTATATATAAACAAACTTATCTTGACATGTAGAATGGGAATACACCCATTCTACACAAGTCTCTAAAAATATATTGGATTTTTAGATTCATAACTGATAATATTATTATATAATTTTTGTATTGCTAATGGAAAATAAGACTATGAAAATTTATTTATATTTTCCACATTCTATAACGTATTGGTCTTTATATTTTTTATAATTATTAAATCCTTGTTCATAGTTATTCATAGTATGGGGCATGGACATGATCATGCTAAATTTGTGAGATGATGACACTTATTGTGTTAAGTTCACACTGCTCACAATATTTGAATTAGTCATCTGTTCTATCCACTCAATTTTTATGACTCCCCATTGATTCCTTTATATTTAACTTTTCACATGTATGATGCTAATATGGTAATTAATGATCCACTTGGCAATTTCCAATACTTTGATTCAATTCATTAAATTGACATTATTAAGGGAGTTGTATCTAGTCAACTTAATCATTTTAATTAGGCATCTAGAATTGGATGCCACAACATATTTTCTTGATTTGATCATCCTGGCTCCATTTATCCAGTAGGATTTTCATTACCAAAGAATACTATCCCCTACTTGCTCTTGTCTATGAATGGCCATTTGTGCATTTTTAACTTATATATATATATATATATATATATATATATATATATATATATATATATATATATATATATATATATATATATATATATATATATATATATATATATATATTCCAAGACGTCATTCACCATTTTTCAACTTGGGATTTTTCCCTTGTGTTTTTCCCTCACGTCACTGTTTTCCATTTTCTCATTATTAATATTCTTAATTTGTGTATAATGGGCACATTTTACACATTTAATATAAGAAATTTATCAATTAAGAATCTAATTGTATTAACTTTTGTAGAATATACATGTGCCCATTCCACACAAATCATAAATATTAGATGTTTAATTGATAATTTTCATATTCTTACCAACACGTCCTTTATCTCAGAAGAAAAGGTAACCCTTATAAGGAAACAACTTTAAAAAAATTCCCTTTTATCGAGATCAGTCTGAACCTCATCCAATTCTAAAGTCATGGACATCTATCATATCACATTATCTAAGTTTTTTTAATTACAATTTTGATAAAGCCCTGTTTATATGTATTTATCTTTTATGGGATATTTTTTTAAAGAGACAAGTCTTATCATGCTTTTTAAAAGTTATTTTTTCTTCATAGAATATTTAGAAGACAATTAGGTGGAATTACTATCTCAATAAATATAGATTAATTACTCAACTTAACACGCTGACAAATATGTAAATTATCAACTATTGAAATCATCAACTATTTAATAAATTAACTTCATATAAATATGAAAATTAGATAATAAAATTTTAACTTGTACCAACCATTTTTGTACTTTAAAATAATTCCATCTCTCACCATAAAATTTAACCAAATATTACTAGGTTTGTATACATAACTTCTTGTAACAAATAGAAATTATGTAATAGTAGCAAGATAACTCAATCAAAGTCACTAATTGTTATTTTATATGTTTTCAAAAAGTGACATATATTTAGGTACGGCCCTACATGATCTAAATATGTACATAAGTTTGAGAATATTTTCTTATCAAAATTCAATGTGCCATCAAGTTAACAACTTGGAGGCAATCTAAAGAAAATGAATTATTTTTTGTCACAAACAAAGTAGGTTTTCTTGCCTATGAATATTATGTTGTCTATCCCATACAAGTGTGTATACTTATCTAGAACCTTTTCCATGTTTTATAATGTATAGTGGAACAATATTTCATTTCTTTGATATGATAATTTATCACTAATTTTACAATGTGATATCCCCCATGTAAAAATAAATTCCACATTTCATAGCCATTCAAAGTGTTGAATGAAGGAATATTTTAATATTGAGTTCAAGTACATAAACCATAACCCAATATCAAAATGTTTATTTACAATCTTCAAAAAGTCAGGGCTAAATGTACACTTGAAGTATTGGTAATATGAATATTATGTGGTCCCTAAAACCTTGAACAACACTCTTTCCACTCATATTATCAACAACTTCCTTCCAAGTGGAATGATAATATCTAAAATAGTCAACCAATAAAATACTTCTTTTTCAATAACTGACCAATTACTAATATTTTATTCAAATAAAGTTCTTAACACCATTGCATGATATTTTATGTTGAACACTTAATCTTAGAATGTAATTTAAATATTTAGTTGTTTATGAAAAATTCATAGTTGCAAAAATGTTTGGGGAGAATCTTATAGTAGTAAAAATTCTTGAGGAAAAATTCATTTTTTCAATGGTACCTATTTATCAAAAATCACAATTAATTGAAAAAATTTAAAACCTTAATATAAAAAAATACTGGAAAATAACCAAAGACTATCTTTATTTAAATTTAAAGAATATTTTAAAAACCTATTTGAGAAGTGAACCAAATATGAATAAAAACACCTAATTAAGAATAAATATTAACATTAGATAGTAATGTAAAATGCTTAAAATATTTATTTTATATAAGAAATGTAAACTTAATTTCATTTACTCCCTAGTTTATATCTTATCATAGATAAATTTATATCTTATTTTAAAAACAATCTTACATCATCTGCATCCCCAATCAAGGCTATTTGTGTAAACAATGTCACCATAAGCCATTTTTCCTTTGTAAACTCTTTTAGATAAAGCCTTCATTGGAATGAATGTTTTGCTTGAGATACACCTTTATTTAGTGGGTTGACTGCAATAGTGATTGTATAATTAAAAATAATTCTAGATTCCTTCCAAATTGTGTCTAAAATTTTAATAAAGATTACTACATTTTTTTCACAATGCTCAGAACCCTAATAAAAAAGGACATGCACTAAAATTTTCATTGAAGCTATGAGGACATGACCATTAAAAATTGGGTCAAATGTCCTCTTGGTTGTATATGCTCATTGTTGAATTTGAATGCAGTGTTATTATTTTTCTAATAATGTTTTTGAATTAACAATATTTATAATTCATGAACAGTTAAATTTTTTTTGGATGCACTATATACAATAATAATTTTGAGACTCAGTTTTACATTCAATTTATTTTTGAATGTTATTATAGTAATATGTCAGTTAATGTTTATTTGCATCCTAGGAATTTGCATACGTTATACATCATCTCTAGTAAAATATACACAAGAATTTAAAATTATAATTGCTTGATAAACATAACCAATCCAATTGTATTATGACTTAGCCATGAAGTTTTTGACAATTTATTATTAATTTAAGTACTAATTAATACTTGTTTACAATCCAAGTGTGACAGTTGTTGGTACATGCTCTGATGTAGGTCATGTGTTTAACACAACCAATTACATCTTTTATTGAAGTTCATCTTACTATTTATATGTGACCTCTATTTGTTTACTTGTCTCCCCTTTATTTGAAGTTGATTCTTCATTTAATTCATCATATACATTCATCATTATTTGTAATGGCTTAAAAATTTACACCAACATGAAACACAAAATTATTTAGAGTAGGTGTCCACTCGTAACTTTCAAAATGCATCAAGAAGTCTAATATCTAAGATTAGAGTAAGTAAATTCTAAAAAATAATGCAATGTTATAGATACTTTTGTAGTCAAGAGTATATTACATATTTAAAACTTATGATCCAAAGGATTGAATTCAAATATGAAAATGATTTAGTGTGTAATTACATAAATTGTATGATACAATTTATTTTTTAACCATGTACATACCCAAGGGTGTCATGATATATTTATAGTATTGTTAAGCATCATATCATGCTTTGTATTTTCCACTATGAATATTAGTGAAGTCATATTTAAATATATGACATCTTATATCACATTTGTGCCTCTATAAAGTACTAAAATAAAGGATGAGTCTATGCTACATCTTAATAACATATGATCCCAAAAATTGATAGATCTGTCATACTTGAAAGGATGCTCCAATGATACAATACTAATATTGGTTTCTTTCACAATGTCTAAGGGATCGGTGTGTGACCAGTCAAGTGTTATTCCTACTTCTTAACTGATCTTATTTTTTTAATCATGTATACCATACATACTAAAGACCACTGACAATCCCTTGAACCCACCTTCCTCATTCAAAATCTTGTAACATCCTTAAAAAATGATTTCATTATTTTCTTTAGTATTTTCCATGTAGATGCATATAAAATTATGAAACAAGTAATCTTTGAGCATTCGAACAAGAAAAATACACACACAAGTCATTGCACTATAACCAATATAGGAAAGTAGATCTATAATATCACTTTGTGTGACATTAGTGATAATGTTGTAAAAATATTCAATAACCACCTCTAGACTAAGAAAAAGATGGTGTTCTAGTGCTCTTAATGTTCTACACAATATAAAATGAAAAACACACTTACATGTGAACTCATAATTATCTTCCTCCCTTGGTAGAGAATTTTTTGTAATTGATGATACATATAGTTCTAAGAGGTCAATATAATCTATTGATATTATTGTATTATCTTTAGTTATTATTTAAATCTCTTGACCTATTTGATTTTCTTCTTTTTCTCTTTACATTTTTGAATTTATCACATAGTTGAACAAAGTGAGTATCACGTATGTGATTTTTTTTGATCATGTTTGATGCACCACACCCCAAAATAGTTACTTCTTCATAAACTCATGAATTGAAATAGTTTATGATTTTCACCCTTGAGACTCTAGTATCCTTCACTCTTTTGCAATAGGCACTTAAATTTATGCCTTCATGCAAGGTTCAATAATTGATTTCAACCAAACCTATTCACTCATTACTTTATTTGCAAGTACATCCAATTCTTCTACAAACAAACCGTGTGTGCCTCTAAATAAACCTGTTGTAAATTTTTCTAATGAATTTGACTTGAAATTTGGGTCACTGTCTTTCTTAGGTCTGTAGTCCAACCCACCATTTATGTAGATATAAAAAACCATGACCCATTTTCTGAAAATGTTATCAGGAAGAACAATGAATTTCAACTTATCAATAAGGCTTTCAATTTTTTATTTTTCAAAAATATTCATAATCTCTTCTTCAAATTCATGTATGCAAACATAAAATAAAAATACATTAATCAGGTATTAGACTAGTTAAATGAATATTTTTTTTTTGTTTTATTATTAGCTAAATTGAATTCAATATGTAAAGTACCTTCTAGTTAGTTATCTTTTATTTCCCTAAATTAGGGCATTGTGGTATTTTTTCCATTATCCATAATACCCTAGATTTGTATAACTAGTCAATAAAGTTATTGAAAACACAATCATTGCGGGGGGGGGGGGGGGGGGGGGGGGGGGGGGGGGGCGGGCGCAGGGGGGTGAATTATTGTCCTTATAAAAATTTATTTCTCTTACACATTAACTTGTATGAACCATCAAATTAACAAAGTGATCTAAAAATGCATGAAGAGCCATTCATATGAGCATGAAATAAGAGAACACATATATATGAGTGGGAAACCCTCAAAGGGAATAAAACCCACTATAACCTCTAAAAATGTACTAAAATCCTATAAATATTTACAAAATATCAAGAAATTATTGAGCACCAACTCAACTTGGATCACCAACCCTAATGAAGTCAAGCACCCACTTGACTAGGCTTTAATGAGCATCTACTTTCAAGGAAACACCAACACCCTTAGTGACTTAGCACCAAATCAGCCACTTCTTGACCAAGCACCAACTTAACCAAGTATAAATTTACCTTACATATTCATTCTTATTGATATATCAATAGATGATGGTCTTATTTTATTTTTTCTATTCTCCACTCTCTTGTCCTCTATCTATCATCTTGATATCTATCTACCATCTTGCTCTCTACCTTTAATCTCATGCTCTCAATATATTCATACCATTGGCATACTCATATATCATGTTCTTATTACCTTAAACACATGGAGGTCCTAACTATCTGCTCTTACAATCTTCTCCTTGAATTACATGATCACATGGTATTAGTAGACATATGACACTATGGCCATTCCTTCATCCTCACATAATCAAATTTGTTCTTATTATCTAGATAATCAATTCATACTATTATTTTTAGAACTATGATCCTTAGTCTATTTGAATATATCATGTTTAACTCATATCATTCTTCCTTACTTAATGAACAATTTTGACCTTGTATATATACTAGTGAATTGAGAAATTACCTTTTAGTTAGCTAAAAATCATATACCTCAAGGTAAACCATAAACATATATTATGTTATTATATCTCAAAAAAATCCATCGTTAGGTCATCCACAACTTTTTGTATTCTTATATCTTCATTAAGACTCCATGGAGACCTATTTCAACTAGGTTTTCTATAATTAGAGATATTATTCCAAGGGAACAATCTAGTCCTCCATGCTAGAGAAAATATAACTCATGACATGTCTATATGGTATATTATATGTTAATTTTAAATTAATACACCTCCTTGATTTCCAAAAACCTCATCAGGACATCCTCTTTGAATAATTTTGTCAACTAGGTCTGTGCTTACATGCTTCACTATGACAGACCTTTGTCATAACTTGTCTTCTTCATGACAATAAAATTGAGTATATATAACATATTACATAGTAATATATTATCTTAAGGTCATATTTATACATATATAAAACTCAACTCTTCATGGTAATACCCCATTGAACAACTTTACAATCTTATTTTATGCTTACTAGTTTTTCATGATTTTACTATGTTCTACATACTCAGATTTCTGTGATAGTATCTCATTCATATCATGTACACTAAGATATTCTCAATACATTAAAATTTCCTTAATGAAACTAAGGTCACTCTTCATTTGAATTGAACATACATCTTTCATATTAAGGAGAACAAATGACAACTATATCAGTCATCTTCATACTTACTAGCAATACACTATCTAGTCTTATTGATGACCTCTGAGCAAAACTCTTTGGATAAGTCTTGTACTTCACATTTTATTTCAATGACCTCATATAATGTCCACATTACTCACATGATCCTAAGATAATTACAATTCTTATATATAAATTCATTCTTCATGTTAGTGAGTAAATAACCAACTCTATTGTCAACTCACATACTCACCAATTTCTTATGGTCATATTATGTTTTGCATTTTCAAAAATTTGTTATGTTTCTATTAGAACTCTGATATCTCTCCATGGACTCTTAAACATCGTATTATTACACTTCAACATGATTTATATGTCAATCCATATTTATAAATACACCTTCATGATCATACTGGTCTTGTAGACCAATCCATATATTACTTTGGTCAAGACACATTGAGCATAGTGATTAAATCATTCCATACCATTCAAGCATGATATTAACTGTAAAACACCATGAAAATGAACCAAATAGTTTTTACTAAACTTTTAAAGCTTTATAACATTTTTTTACTTCATGAAGGACTCTCCTATGGTTTACTATATATGAAAACAAGAAACCCTCATAGGCCTATCTTGCATGTTCTTCTTCATACCCCATATACTGACCATGTATAATACATAGTCATGACCTACATGACCTTAGGAACACCTTTAGACTTATATACTTGTTTCTTTTTAATTCAATAATCATTCAAAAAACTTGCTAAGTAACCTTATTATCTAATTTCAAAGACCTTCATGACACAATCAAATTTTATGATGTTTTTCTTTCACAAAATACACTTCTAGATTTGGATCAATGCATGAAAAATATCTACAAGGAATCAAGAACATAATACAACATTCAAAACATCATTTCAAAGGCTTTAGACCAGTTCTAATCACATTTCTCTCTACTCAAGTTTTTGTAACTTTTCATAGTCTAAAATTTTTGACTTTGACATGCATTTATTGTAATTATACGAATAGTCAAGAACTCTTTCCACTTGGACTATTTTATTCATGTTGTCTAGTTCATGTTTGATTTTTATACCAACCTATTTTGATCAATATCATGACTTCTATTCAATTTCCTATACTCTTGGGTTCCTTATAAGACATTTAAATTCAAATTTAACGATCATATTTATGACTTACAATGACTATTTCCCAAGGGTTAAACATGATGGTGTCTAGCATGTGTCTTGTTTATAGACCAACTTTGATGGCATATAGATTGAGCTAGAATATTCCTCATGACACCAAATTTTCATGACAACTTATTGGGATATCTGACATCATCTCCATGTAACCCTTTGACCAAGTTTGAATTTATAGATACATTTAATAAAATCACAAACTTCATAGTCTGGGAGGATTTACATGATGTTCATTTATGGTTTGGCTTCTCTAAGCTTGTGATCTGCATTTTGATTTTTCCAAATGGAAATTGAGATATGTAGAACCTCACCAAAGCATCTATGGGACCCTTAAAACATCCTCTTGGCCATGAATGACCTGAACCAATGATATATGCCTCCAAAACATCATGTAACTTTGATATCAATGACAAATTTTGACATCAATGAAAATTCTTAGTAATCTCCCATTTCGTCACTGATGGCAAACTACTCTAAGAATATTCTCTCAATATGTCTTTGCTCTCCCAACCTAAAATTTTCCCTTATTCTAGTTTTTCTCCCCCTTTGACATCAATGGAAAAGGTATTCCACAATCTACCATCTGACCTTTGGACCTAAACTCAACAAAATCATAATGAAATGCTGACCAAAACTCACCTTAGGCTGGAACGTTTGAGTTGCTCCTCAAGAAACCATGCCTCTTATGTCATCTACATCTTGACTAAACTATATATAGAGATCCATCTCAAATTTTTATTGTTATTAATATCCTTATATGTCTAACATTAACCTAAAATCTACCTTCATACTGACTTGAAATTTCACATATCTACCTTAATCCTTTAAATCATAGAGCTAACAAGCTCCCCCTATGTCCATACTTTCCTTTCAAGTCACACAATGAATAATAATCTATTCTAACCTTATTTATGCTTGATTGGACCTTCAACCTTTTTTCAAACCATAAATACTCCTGATATTATCTTATTATCTCCATAAAACATTTTTAGCTCTAAACACTACTTGAAACCCTTCTTTAGTACTCAGTCTTTTAAGCCTGTGTACCCCAAAAGTCTATCATGCAAAAATGAATCTTAAACACCCTTAATATACTAAAATATGAAAAATTAAATATTAATATAGGTTATTAATGACCTTAGGGTCATAAAAAAAATTATTTTAACACTTTCACTCAGGAGATAAAGGCTCAAGAACATCTCTGCAACCCACTCACTTAGAACTGCCAATTTACCTCAAAAACTAGTCATGGTGAATTAGACCTCCAACACTTGTGTATATACTTTTCATGACTAATAATACATATAAATGGTCCTATTAGATATTTATGACATCCTAAAATGGAAAATTCATATAGTCTAATGGCAAATTTTAGTCTTGTAAACCAATTTTTTGACCTTATATCTCACAGTCCTATTTGAACTAGACATGCCATTTTGAGAGTAACTTTTTCACCATAAATACTAACCTCTAAACTTTTACAAAGAATAATCATGAAATAAAATTCATAAATTAATTATTCATGCACTTTATTGCATCACATTATCATGCAAAAGATCTCAAAACCATCTCTACATCTATGTCTGGGTTTTGTATTAATCACACCATTAGTACTATCAGTAACTAGCTAACTTGGATGACCAAATTGATTTATTCAAAGACTATAAACCATAATAGATATTAAATAAAAGTATATACATTCTCCATCCATCCATTTTCATACTTTGACCAATGTAACTTTTGAGAGGTACAATAACTTATTGGTAAATAAGCCCATATCTTTTCATTTTCTCTCTCATTTGACTAACCATAACCACCTAAAGGTACCTGGGAGATTTTACCACATGATCCAATGGATTAACATGTCATTTTAATCCATCTTAAGATATTTTTATCAATATATTTAACATCAAGGCTTCATTAGAGTTTTATAGAGGGTTAACACTATTTCTAGTGTTAAAGATTGTTCATAAAGGACTTCCCCTCATTTCCAAAACTAATGCCTAGAAATATTAGCTAGGACCCTTCCCCATATCTCTCAAATTTATTAAACTCCCATGTGGAGGTTACATGTTCCAATGAACAATTGAAATTCCTTATCAGGTTAGGAGACCTTCATTGTATGAGCTCAATAAGGCCTAAAACAAATTTTCATGTATATTTATCCAAACCATAACTTCAAACTACATTATCACGTCTAAAACACCTTACCTCACTACTTTCCATGCTCACATGTGCATACTTTCCCTAAAAACTGATCTTCATACCTCACTAGGCCATCGAGGGTCTAAGAGAGGTCTACGTGCATACCTAGACTAAATGCCTTACCCTCAAAGACTCATATTGAAACTCTTATAAGTGATTTTACACCTCACTCATATACTCAAAAAATTCCATACAATCTCTCACATTCCTATGTGCATTCATCTCACCATGTCACAATGCATATACCTCTTCATGTCGTGACTAGGCTTCTTAAGCGCTTGAGCTCAAAGACACTTGACATCAAAGACTTTCTTTCTATAAACTTTTCAATAATGACCTTATCACTAATATACTCATAACACACTATAACACTCTCTTTTTTATGACATCATTATCTTCCAATCATCTTAACACATCACACTACTAACTGACCATGATCATCTTAACAGCAACCATAAGATGCACCTTTGACATCATGATGTTCATAATTTCTCTACCTATAGATGACTAATAAACACATGTTTTCAATCATCTTAATGTCCTTCTCATAACTACCTCAAGCCTTTATACCATAGAGTTATATGATCTACTCTTGATGTTCCATATTAAGGCTCTCCATCTTTTTATATCATGGTCTATGACTTTTTTACATAACAACCCTACAACACACCTCCATGATGCTTCTATTGAGTGATGAATGCCTATATGAAGCATAATAGATACGTCTCACTTCATAGATATATATAAAAATATGAAATCAAAATATTCCTACATCTCCACTCTTTTCTCAACCAACTTATAATCATGAGGTTGATAGTATTTCTTTAGGATCCTCTTGGTCATGATTGACACCTCTAGTTTGATGTCTACATCATCCTTCTTCTTTTGTATGTGATTTTAAACCAAACACTCTTGGCATTCATGACTAGTTCTCACCTTATTTGGTCTCCACACCATGATTCATCTCTTAAGAGCTTCCAACATCTTGTTATGACTTCAAGACTTATTCAAACTAATATTACAAAATCTAACACATTGACACTCAATATAAAATTAACCTTACTCTTATTAGACATAACTCTTGATTGATGTGGTATGTGATCTCTTCTTGTCTAATTGCTTCCTTTACCATAGTCTCATGAAAACTCATTCTTGGGTGGCATCCTTATACAATCCTTTGATTTATGTCTAAACTAATAATAATAAAAACAATGACCATGGGAGAAATTAGAATACCTTATGGCATTAATCTATGTAATTGGTCTTCTCATATTTCTCTTTATGTAGGCATTATTTTTTACTTGATCTATCTTTTTATGACCTTTCTCAAACTTTCTCATCTTGTCTATGAGCTGCTCATGCTCAACCTTCAAGGAATCTAGCTCAAACTTCAACTGATCACACTAAACTTCCTTGATATTAAACTTTATTTTCAACCTCTAATTGATTATTGAGATCCTTGATGGTCTTTTCATCCCTTTTGGCTTCTTTATCCATGTCACTCTTTAGGATACATATCTTATCTTCAAGATCCTTGACCATATATTTCAACTCTTGACTCTTTTTCCTTAATTGCTTAGCCATCTTGTGCTTCTAGGATCACCTTTCATCTATTAGGCTTGCTCCAAAGGACATTTATCTGATACCAATTTTTGTAAAAATAATCATTGGGGGGGGTGAATCAGTGTCCTTATAAAAATTTATTTCTCTTACACATTAACTTGTATGAACTATCAAAGCAACAAAGTGATCTAACAATGCATGAAGAGCCATTCATATGAGCATGAAATAAGAGAACACATATATGTGAGTGAGAAACCCTGAAGGGGAAGAAAACCAACTATGACCTCTAAAAATGGACTAAAATACTATAAATTTTTATAAATTATCAAAAAACTATTGAGCACCAACCCTAATTAAGTTAAACACCCACTTGACTAAGCTTTAGAAAGCATCTACTTTCAAGGAAGCACCAACCCCTTAGTAACTCAACACCAACTCAACCACTCCTTGACCAAGCACCTACTCAACCAAGTAGACATCTTCCTTCCATATTCATTCTTGTTTCTATATCAATATATGGTGGTCTTATTTACTCTTTTCTATTTTATGCTCTCTTGTCCTATATTTGCTCTTTGGTCCTCTATCTACTCTTATCCTCTATCTACCATCTTGTTCTTTATCTACCATCTTGATCTCTACCTTCAATATCATTTTCTCAAGATACTAAATCCATTATCATACTCATGTTGCATTTTTTATTAAACTCAACACATGGAGGTCCTAACTATCTACTCTTACAATCTGCTCTTTGAATTACATGATCACATGGTATTAGCAAACAAATGGCACTATGGCCATTCCTTTATCCTCACACACTTATCTATGATATGATAACCTATATAATCAATTAATACAATTATTTTCATACCTATGATCATTATTCTATTCAATTATATCGTATTTAACTCATAGAATTCTTCTTTAATGAATAGTTTTGACCTTGTATAAATACTACTCAATTGAGCAATATACCTTTTAGTCAGCCAAAAATCATTTACATAAAGGTCAATTAGACTCTAGGAACATGTTATTATATCTCAAAATAATCCATGGTTAGGTTCTCCATAACTTTTTTTATTCTTCTATCTTAATTAGGACTCCATAAAGACCTATTTCAACTAGGTCTATCCACAATCAGAGATATTGTTCCAAGGGAACAATCTAGTCCTTCATGTTAGATAAAATATCACTCGTGAAATTTATATATGGTATATCAAAGGTTATTTTTTCATCAATATACCTACTTCATTTCTACAAACCTCATCATGACATCCTCCTTACATCATTCTATCAACTAGGTCTGTGTTTACATGCTTCACTATGACAAACCTCTATCATAACTTATCTTCTTCATGACATGAAAATTGAGACTATAAAACATGTTCCTTGTTAATATATGATCTTAATTTTATCTTTATGCACATATAACACTCAAATCTTCATGGTAATATCCCAATGAATAACTCTGCAATCTTATTTTATGTTTACTAGTTTTTCATAATTTCATTGTGTTTTGCATACTCATATCTTTGTGATAGTCTCTCCTTCATGTCCTGCACACTAAGACATTATCAATAAATTCATATTTCATTAATGACACTGAGGTCACTCTTCATTTACATTGAACATCCATATTTCATATTAAGGAATAAATGATTACTCTGTCAGCCATCTTCACACTTACTGGCAAGACCTCGTCTAGTTTTATTGAATACCTTTGAGAAAGACTATTTTGATAAGTCATGTGTTACACATATTTTTAAAACGACCTCATAAATTTTACACATTCATAACATGATCCTAATTTCATTATAATTCTCATATGTAAATTCATTCTTCATGTTAGTGAGCAAACAACCAACTATGTTGTCAATTCACATACTCACTAGTTTCTTATGGTCATATTGTGTTTTGCATTTTTAAAACTTTTTTATGATTCTATTATACCTCTGAGATCTATCCATGGACTCTTAAAAATAATATTCTTACACTTAAACATTATTTCTATGTCAATCCATATTTAAAAAGACACCTTCATGATCATATTAGTCTTGTAGACCAATCTATATTTTACTTTGACAGTCACGACACACTGAGCATAATGATTAAATATTTCCATACCATTAAAGAATGATATTTACTTTAAAACACTATAAAAATGAACCAAATAATGTTCACTCAACTTTTCAATCCATATAACATTCTTTTACTTCATGAAGGTCTCTCTTAGGGTTTATTGGTATACAAAGACAAGAAACCCTCATAAGTCTATCTTACATATGTCTTGCATGTTCTTCTTCATAACCCATATATTGACCACGTATAATAAATATTCATGCATTACATGAGTAGTGGAACACCTTTAGACTTTTAGACTAGTTTCTCTTCAAGTCAAGAATCATTCAAAAAATTCTGCAAGTAACCTTGTTAGCCAATGTCAAAGACCTTCATGACATAGTCAACTTTCATGATATTTTTATTACACAAAATATGATTTTAGATATATCTCAATGCATGGAAAAGATATAAAAGAAACAAATAACATCATACAACATTAAAACCATCATTTCCAAGGATTTAGACTAGTTTTAATCACATTTATCTCTACCTGATTCTCTAAAACTTTTCACAGCTTGAAAATTTTGACTTTGACACGCATTTATTAAAATTGTATGGATATTCAAGAACTCTTTCCACTTGGAAAATTTTCTTAATGTTGTCTAGTTCATCTTTACTTTTTACACCAACCTATTTTGATCAATATCATGGATTCTATTCAATTTTTGATACTCTCAAGTTCCTTAGAAGACTGGTTCAAATTCAAATTTAACAATCATATTTTTGAATTACAATGACTATTTCCCAAGGGTTAAACTTGATGATCTCTATCACGTCTCTTGTCCACAAACCAACATTGATGGCATATAACTTGAGCTAGAAGATTCTTCATGATACCAAATTTTTAGGAAAAATTATTGGGGTATCTAACAACATCTCCATGTAACCCTTTGACAAAGTTTGAATTTTTAAGTGCATTTAATAAAATCACAAACTTTCTAGTCTGAGAGGATCTGTATGGCATTCAATGACAGTCTGACTTCTCTAATCTTGTGAAATGCATTTTTTTCTCCAAATAGAAATTAAGATATGTAAAACCTCACCAAAGCATCTATGGGATCCTCAAAACATCCTCTTAGCCATGAATGACCTACACCAATGATATATGCCTCCAAAAAATCATATACCCTTGATATTAATGACAAATTTTGACATCAATGACAATGCTCAATAAAAGTGTGTTGAAACCCATGTTTTATTAGCCCTATTTTATTATTTTTAGATCTTGATTACCTACTCTATTGTAAATTTAAAATAAATAGTATGAGCTAAAATTTATTTTAATGTATCATGAAAAGATGCAAACTCATGGTTTTTCAAAATAATTTTCATAGTTGTGATGGTATGTTGTCCATCGATGATGTAGAAGTTAGTCTCTAGATCCTACAATTCATGCTTGAGCTCAATGTCCAAGATATCACCAATTATTTTTCTTAAGGGAATAAATATTACCTCTTACTTAAGAGGCATAATCTTACATAACATTGAGCTAACCAGTCTATCAACACTAGCTAGATCAAGCGATCGTTACTGGTATTTAATAAGAGCTTGGTGGCAGTGTTCAACTTTAATCTTGAATGATTTTTCTTTGAATAGGAAAAGTTGAATCTCTTGAGATGTTGAAGATTCAATTTTATTAAATCCTTTTTCATCTTGATTCAATAGATTTTTATCCTTTGTATATGACTTTATCTATTGGAAACATGATACTTAAGTTTCTTTTTCTATCTTTGCCAATAGTTACCTCCACATTTATGTAAACACTTTTGAATGAAAATTTTTCTTCCCTAATTCTTTATCCATATTCAAGTGGTGGGTGATGGATGAAGTGAATACATATTGATATATTCTTATGAATGTTAGTTTAATTCCATTACAAATATTTTCACCGGTTTCCACTCTAGTGATGTCTCCATTTGTAAACATTTTAATTTTCTAACCATAAGAAAAGAAATAATCTTTCTGATGTTTTGCCGAATGAACCATACCATGTTTTATATATAATGTAACCTCTAGCTCCATTTGAATAATTTGGTATAAGCATCATTGTTGTTTATGTCTAATACACCTTAAATAATTGTATTAATTTAGTAGGAAACACTTACCACAAAAAGCATTTTAATTCATGTTGTAAAAAGTTAGTCATAATTTGTCAGTTTAAATATATCATGATGACATTTGAAATCTGACATGTTTTGAAACCATGTAAAAAAATTTATTTAAATACATTAGTCATCAAATCATATTTTTTTGAATGGATGGTTATTACTAAAACCTATAAAGTCTTGGCATAGGATTGATAGAAGAATATAAACATCTATTATTATTGGCCACTTATTGATAATAATATTATAGGCTTACATATAATGGGCACACACCTATTCTAAATTAAGTCTATCTGAATAATATGAATATCATAGGCCTATGTTCATAATAACTTATGTAGATAGCACAAGTTAATAATATAAGGCATGTTTATTATAATATTTTTGTCAAATATTTCCCATTACTTTTATGTTGAAGTGGTGATTATTAGTGTAATTACCTAGTTAGAATGAGTTGTTATCTATTTTAACTAATATTGATGATTTATCTTATTTTTTATTAAAAAATAATACATGTATGTGCTAAAAACATTATAGTTGTTTACAAATAACCCACATCATATATTGGTTTATGACATTTTACATCACTATAATTTATAGTAAGTCAACTTGGAATGGTTTAGACATTAATTAGATCATAGATCACCCTTATTTTATGCCTTATCTTTCCCTCCTTTTTGTATTTTTATCAGACTCCAATTAATAGCTTATTCCTAAGCCAAATATCTATATTTATAGTTGTGAGAGTTTATTACCAACTGATCCAGTTCACGGGTTGGCAGTTATCCTACTAGTACTTTGGCTCTTATTTTTATAAACACCTATCCATCAATCATGTGGTAGAGTCATATCTCAAGATGCACAAATTTGACATTACATGTATTATTCATGCATTAAACCACTCAACCCTATCAAAAATCAATTCCATAGTCTTTTTCATTAAGTACAAAGGTAAACCATTGAATGTTGCAGTCATACCACAACATGAGACATCCATAAACATAATTTGTGGTATCTACCATTTTTCATGGCATCACAAAAAACATAATAGATAAGAATATTCATAAGAAGAGATGAGTCTTTTGACATGTAAACAATTTCAAATTGTGAATTCATAATTCAATGTTCTAGACATGTTAAAATATAGAGAAAGTATCTAGTTATATTAGTTATCCGATCCTCTTGATTATATTAATAGCTAATTCACATAACACACAAAAGGATTAAATACCTATGTTCAGAATTAAATTTTTAAAGAAATAAAAGAGAAATCAAATGGATAAAAGTAATACCCTCAAGTTCAAATCTAGTAAATGGCAGCTTAAGGGATTAAAAAAATCAAAAATGAGGATAGTAGTGTCTATTCCTATAAATACTACCAAGCCAAGTAAGCAAGGATGAGCAAGCCAAGCACTAATGCTATATAATTTTATTATAGACACTTAAGATAAATTGGTAGGTTGACCACATACAACTCCCTAGATAGATACATGGATGACACCAAATGAATAACTAATCCCATCACATCAAATAAAAACATAAACCTCCATGTGGGGAATTAATCCAACCAAATGAAATAAATACAAAAGGGTAAGTAAAGCACAGAATAAAATTAATGTCACATAATGAGTCATCAAAACTAACATGATATATAAAATAGGTTCCTTCAATAAGGCAAGGCTAGGTTAACAAGAAGATTGATGCATGATCACTAACAAATATGCTCATGATCTTCATCATCTCCTATAATAGTGAACATCTGTATAAAAATAGATGCAACCTCACTTCCTTTCCTATAAGATTTATAATCACCAATACTCTATGAAATTTATGCCAACTACATTTGAGATTACAAGAGATACAACAGAACATAATGAAGTAAAAAATGGATGCCCCAATCCTTATAGACACAAGAACACTTGACTTCCAAAAATCAAATAATGTTTAAAACAAATCTATGGCACAAATTTGGAGGGATCATTTCCAAGATACCATACAAGGTTGGTCACCTCGAGGATACATTAAAATGCATTCATGCATATCTAACAGAAATTGACCATACTAGAATAAAGGTAGACCAGGCAAAACTCATACATGATATATCAAAAAAAAAGATGTGGGATTGCAATTGTAAAAAAAATCAATTCCATTTATTAATCTTGATATCTAGATAATATTTTCATACTTCGTGTTAGTAGATACTACAATCAGAATTTTACTCAGTCAAGTGCACAATGGTATTTTTTTCCTCTACTAGTTTCATGTCATTACCACCTAAGACATTGAAAGATTAATAAGGCTGATGAGTGAAGAAAATAGTATTATTAATTAAGAAAATAAGGGTTTATTGAAATAAATAGTATCCACCATTTACCTAAACATTAACAAATGAAAACATGACATCAAAATAGAAACCATTCCCAATGCCACCTACATATTTGTAATCAAAGAATTAGCATGGAAAATATACTTTACTAACATGCAAGATACTATGAGCCCTAAAAGCACAATGATGGAATTCAAAATAATGTCAATGAATACCAAATTTAACCTCTATCAAGGCCTACTGAATAACTTAAATGCCAACATTCATAAGATCAAGAGAGGTAAGCATGGTTTTTGCTATGGATATATGTTACTTTGCCAAGCTATGTACTACACAAACACCCTCCCAAGCAAAACTATAAAAATAGAATCAGATAAAATAATGACCATAGGAGATTAAGTCAAAAATCATCTAAATATGGCTTTGGAATAACAAGTTATCACCATAATAAAGTGGGGAACTAATTTACAACAAACCATCAGTTCATGGTATCATATTTTCCCATAAATAGTAGACAAATACCATAAAGAGATTTACTTTTATGCCACCATTGACTACGTCTATATACCCCCATATGATCAACATATAAAAATTGTTACCCCATTATAGTATGAAGTGTTAGATAAAAAAATTAAACAACTTGTTCCTATCATCCAATCCTTTCCATGAGTTTTAGGGAAGTCTGATCTAAACTAACATGCAATCCGATATGGAAGAGTTAGAGGTCAAATTACTAGGAGTATAATCCAATGGTAAAGTAGCATAAAAGACACGAATGAAGCCACTATAAAAATAGTATCTATGGAGTAAATAAATAAAAATAAGGGAAAATGAGTCTGTTTACAAGCTATATAATACAAATTAGTATCAGTGAATCTACAAATATCTAAAAATGGCTAGCCAACATAGTCCATCAGAACAAATGGTGGATTCATAGGTGGCAGTTTTATTCATTGAAGAAAACCAAGAACACATCCCCCACCATAAAAAATTGAGATACTACCTAAGAAAAAAACAAAAACAAAAGATCACAAGGAAGAAATACATCCACACACATTCAAAGCTAAGTTCCAAAGAACCCCCCATCGATGTCTCTGATACATCATCATATACAAAGAGTAAAGAAAGAACAAATACTAACCAAGCCATGGATATCATGTTACATAAAGACCAAAAAAAAGCCATTGATGCCTTATTAAATGTAAGGGCCAAAGAAATGGAAAAATAAAATAAAGATAAAGAAGAGGTTGTAGTAAAATAAAAGGCTTAAACTGATAAGAAGTCTCAAAAATATGTCATGTCCAAATAGACAGTATTTGAGGAATTAGTGGTAAAGAAAAAGAACAAAAGGAAAAAAAATAGGAAAAAGAACAAAAAAATAAATAAATAAATAAAAAGAGGAAAAGGAGACAAAAGAGAAAGAGAAAAAAGAAAAAGAAGAAAATCCAAAAAGAGAAAAATAACATGAATTAGAGAAAGAGTAGAAAAATTAAAAGGTGATAGAGGATGCCTTCCTCCTAGTTGAATAAAATAAAAATAAAAAGGTGACAGAGGATGCCACCCTCCAAACCAAAGAAATAAGTGGTAGAATAAGCTATCTAAAAAATAGAAGAAGAAAATCATAAGTGGCTGAGGATACCATCAAAAATACCAAATATGTACAAAAATAATCCATAGTAGAAGTTGGGCTAAACATACTTGCCCAAACACCACAACTGCCATTTTTTCCTTAGCAACCAATTTCCACTCCATCTTTCACTTCCACTCAATAATTGATCACCACTTTATCCACCCTCACTTTAAACCCCTAATATTCTCTTGCCCAAATTAAAGTAATTTTGTCCCTATGTCATAAAATTAACACCATCTATTTGTCTTCTACCCTTATGGAGATAACACCACAAGGAATTATTTTCAATTTATATGAATTGACCTCTAGCCAAAATCAGTAATTAGGAAACATATTTCAGGAGAGTACATAGTATGATTGGATGTTGATATGCACAATCTTAAAAGAAACACTACAAGATGCCATCTAAGTGATTATGAAAGACAAGCCATAATTTTAGGTAGGTCAAAAGCTACCAATCACTCAATGGTTCACTAAAACATTGTAAAATTTTATCAAACATTAGGCTGTCACCTAGGGAGAGAGGAAAAACATTAGGGCTATAACAATAGAAGAGTTCAAATTGAAAAAAATACTAATCCCTTGGAGGAGATTAAACAACATTGCACTATAGTCAAACATTATTTTTATTCTCTACATAAATCAATATCAGATGTTGGTTCATATTTTGTTTTCACTCTTGGGTGGCCGAAGACAACACTAGAGGAAAAAAAGGCCTTAAATAGCCTTGAGGAATAATTAAACCATGCTACAACCCAGTATGATATTTATAAATATCCCACAGGCATAGAGAGGGAAATAATTTTGGCACTAGGTGTAAAATTATAGGAGCAACATAAAAAAAAGATCAAAACCAATCATTAAGATTACAAAATTAGGAGAACTGATAAATCATTTCATGGTAAAATTGGAGAAGTTTACATATGAAATGGAGACCTCATTCAATAATTTTGTAACTCATCATGCCCTTAATGACATCATTAAATTGACTTGGTAAAATATATAGTTAGAATAGAAATCCCAACGAGCCACTAGTTACATCAAATGATGGAAAGCCTTCAAGACCAATCTTTTCAATAAACATTGGCAATTTTTTTCATAATGCCCAAGTCATTAACCAATTTTGTGGTATTATTAAAATTTGTCTTGTCCCAAGGATGAGAAAAATTTTAATTTTGAGGATAATATTGGTACATTTATTCAAGAAATTTTATAACAAACTATAGTGGTTTATGGTTATACCATAACACAATTCTAAACACAAGCATCTACCATGGCATAGATTGTACCTTGTGACATCATACGGATCCACATATATCAAAGTGAAAAACCATTGGAGTATATCATTGTATTTAAACTTAGTAAAATAAATAGATAAAATATCATCGAATCTAACATATTTTTGTACTAATCTATAATACATAACCATTTGGAGATATTAATATAGAATACTTAAGATATCTTGAATCTTTTTTATTATATGTATTTAATATTAAGTATGAGTAATTATTTCATATTAAATTTGTATTATTATATTTGGTCTTAACAATGCATTATAATAAAATGGAGATGATATTTTATATCTTCATCAAAATGGGATTGTGCCTACTTATACACAAAACATTAATATTTTTATCAATTAATCCCACTCTACACAAGCTAAATATTTTTGGTAGTTGATAGTATTATAATATTATGTATAATGGGCACATACCCATTTTGAACAAGATAAGAATAATATGAACATCTATTTTCTAACCAATATTATGTAACACAAGCTTGGGGACATTTTTCAATGGAATACTAGACATAATAGTATAACACAAAACCTTGCGATGGTGCCAAGGCATCAGATAATTGCATGTGTTGTTTATGGTATAATCGATTGTACCTACTGACATCCCATAGAGAATTAGACCTGAAATGTATAAACATGATGATGAGATGTGTATGTTTGATATTAAATTTATATTATTGTATTTGGTCTTAATAATACATTGTAATAAAATGGAGATGATATTTTATATCTTAATCAGAATAGACTCATGCTTACTTTTACATAAGGTATTAAGTATTTTTTTAATTAATCCCATTCTACACAAAATAAATATTTTTGATAATTTATATTATTTTAAACTTGTATATAATGGGTACACGCCCATTCTAAACAAGATAAGAATAATGTGAACATCCACATTCTAACCAATATTCTATAACATAAGATTGGAGGATTCTTCACTAGAGTACTAGACATGATGGTATATTGTAGACCCTTATGACCACCACAACATCATTAGACCTAAAATGTATATGTACAAGGATGAAAGTTTCCAGTATTATAATCTTATGTAGAATGGGTACATGTCCATTCTGAACAAGATAAGAATAATTTGAAAATACACATTATAACCAATATTATGTAACATAAGCTTGGGGTATTCTTCATTAGAGTACTATAAATAATAGTATTATGTGAAACTTTATGATGGTACTATAACATCAAAAATATATATATGTTATTTATGATATAATTGATTTCACCTAAAAACATCCCACAGATAATTAGACCTTAAATGTATATGCACAAGGATGACATGTGTCTGTTGATATTAACTTTGTATTATTATATTTGGTTTTAAAAAGAAATTTTAATAAAATGGATATGATATATTATATTATGATCATAATGGGCTTGTGCTTGCTTTTACACAAGGCATTAAGTATTTTATCAATTAATTCCATTCTACACAAGTTAAAAAATTTTGGTAGTTGATAATATTATGATATTTTGTATAATGGGCACATGCCCATTTTGTATAAAATAAGAATAATATGAATTCACACATTCTAACCAATATTCTGTAACACAAGTTTGGGGGATTCTTCACTAGAGTTTTGGAAATGATAGTATAATGTGTATCCTTGCAATAGTACCATAACATCATTATAAGTTAAATGTACATGCACAAGGATGACATGTGTAGGATGGGCACATGATATAACATAATCTTGTGGGAAGTTTTTAGTGGATTACTAAACAAAATAATATTTCATGGAACTTTATGACTATACCATGACAATAGATAGCTACATATGTCATTCATGATATAACTAATTGTATCTAGTATCATCCCACAAATAGTTGGACCTTAAATGCATATACATGAAGATGAGATGTGTTTGTTTGATATTAAATTTTTATTATTGTATTTGGTATTATCAATGCATTATAATTATTGTGCCCTAACACACATACCCTTTTTTCTTAAATTCCAATGGGGACCCATTATGGTTTGAATATATTTATTGAGGGCCCTATAAGCCTTATACATTCATGACTCTAGTTTTAATTTTTAAAAGTATAAGGTTATCCTCTAAATCTAAATTTATATAATTTTGAATTATGAAAATCAAAACCTGAATGGTCATTTTAATTCATCTTGAACCTTGAGTTTTTATAATTTTTGTGATTTTTTTGGACTAACAGAACTAATGTCTTTCATCCTAGTTTCCTATGTTTTCAAATGTTTATAGGACCAACAACAAAGACCTTTTAAATCATTCACAATTGGAACTTACCTTTATTCATCAAATATTAGGACATGTGGCATTGTTACATTTTCTATAGCCTTCATCCATCACGAAAGTTTCTAAACCTTCAAATTTTTTGAGTTCTAACAGTTTAACAGGTGGCCTTAATACATTACATAGAACAATTAAATCTTTAAAGAAAATTATAAGTGTCTAAATCTCCATGTTTTGATAATATGACACATGACACATTTATGTGAACCTAGAACCATAGATATTTTAATAATAAGGTCAATATTATAATCGTTCTAACGTCCCATAGTTCTAAGTTCTTGATAGGTGGAAAAATTACATTAACATGGAATGAAAGAAGGATTAAACAAGTATAATGACCCTGAGGCCCCATGTTTTAATAACTCTAAACTTTTGAGATTTGAGAAGATGAAAGTTAGCATAATTATGTTAACTCTCAATCCTATAAATTTTAAATCAAAGATTTAAAATATAAAGGCCCGAGTAAGAAATAAGTGTACAAGTGTCATAACCTAGGATATGCATGCAAATTAATTTGATAGTAGATAAAATAATTTGGTAAGTGAGAAAGTGACAACTAAATTGAACAGGATGACTAGACACACAAAAGCTAATAGAAAGTCACCATATGACAAATATACAATCCCACCAAAGTTAATTGGAAAATTTAAATAAAAATAATAATGAAGTTAAAATTTAGTCATATGAATTTATAAATTAAGACATAAATTTTTTGAAATATATGTAAATACGAGCAAAAATAAGGTCACTTCACCATCAATCTTCAAGTGAACATTGTGATTTCATGCTTTCTTATGACCAAAAGCCCTAACTTTCTAGTGAAACTATAGCAAGAATTCATATGATCAAAAAAGTGATTATATAACTTGAAATTAATGAATTGGATTATTACTCAAAACTATAAATCATATAAGCCCTTTATGTATACACTTATGTAGCTAGTACATAATATATGGAGACGGTGTTTGACAAAAATGCCCTCAAGTTTATGTTCTCATATTATTATTCACTCTAGAATTCAGTGGAAACTATGGTCCCATACTCTACATAGATCAATTATGCCATCATGAGAATTAGTACATTGACAACTTATTTCCCATCAAAATCATGGGACTTCATTAGGCAATGCAAAAACTAGAGGTAATTCCTTGTATTGACATGTTCAGAGATTTATTTTTTAATGGTACTTATCCTAGAGATTTTCTACACCTAAAGAAGGGCAAAAAATAAATTAATTACATTTTTTGGAAGACATTTAAGAGGTATCTTAGTCTTCCAGGGCCTGAGATTGCCTATAACTAAGTCTTGACCAATGTATGGCTTGAGCATAACATCATAAAAGGTAAACTAAAATAATGGATACTAAAAAAATAAAGGTTGAATCTAAAAGGTGACATCTCTTCCAATGGTATAATTATATTTAGGCCTAAGATTAAGATAACCATGTCTCTTTTAAATATACTATATGGCTTTCCCAACATTATTTATGTACAAGTAGAATGGGTCCCTTTGCTGGACATTCTGTTGACTTCAAATGAGATTTTCCCTAGGATAGGTTATTTATGTTACATTGAAGTCCCAGATGTATACACTTGAATAAAGGTCTAAAAATAGAAAAATTTATATGATGTCATATTTATTGGATTCAGTCCTTGGCACAATTCACAAGATAAATGAAGAATTATGGCAGCCATCAATAGAGTATGTTGATAATAGAATTTGTGAAGATTATTCCTTCATGTTATTATATAGATACATAAATGAGATCAAAAATATTTGTGAGGAATTATATCCTCAAGTATACCATTAAATTCATGGCACTCAGATGGCTCAACTATTTGAGAACATGAGAATAACCATAGACAAATGGGGGGATTTTTGGTATTACCCTAATGTGATAATTATTAATATTATCGGAATAAGGGCACCTCTTATGATCTCACTATGCCATGCCCCTAAAAAAAATATAGAATAATAGGTGGCTCACCATATTTATAATAGCATAGATGAGGACCTAGGCTAGAAGCATTTGGCCTATTATTTTAAAACTCCTCTAAGTATTGGCCAACTCTAATATGTGGTAAGGACCCATTTCAACCAAGTTGGGAAGTTAAGATCATGTTATAATTTGAATTAATGGGATCCTAAAAATAAACTCAGGAACTATATTTGAATCCTAAAGTAGAATAAGAAAGTGAACATAACATATGGTCACCAAGAATATGAGATTGATACAATTTTAATGAATACATCAGATGACACATAGGTATGGATTATAATGAAAAACAAACAAATATTCATGATGGTCACCCAGGGCATCTAGTATAATCCAGAGATTATAGAGGATCAATAAAATGAGATGGTGGAACAAGAAAAGATAACATGGAGTTATCAGTGGCCCCTAGTTTAACCTTAAGACTCAACATATCCAAGTCAACACCCCTATACTATTTTTAGGAGGGGGAGTCCAATATCTAAAGAGAAGAAAGCCACCAGATAAAAGAGGAAATTATTAGAGGTCTCCTTAGTCCACAACCATATTCCACTCATTCTATTTCCACTGTCATAATTTTTGGGCACAACCAATATAGTGGAGAGGACTCCATCTCCTCATGACAAGAAAAAGAGCATATTCTCTATGGCACCTCTACCTCCAATTACAATAGTCATGCATGTAATTCTTCCAAAGTTTCTATAAGTTTCTTTCTCATCTCTATCCATTCCTTCATCTCTTCAATAGGGTTCATCTCTGCCCACTCCCCCTTTTGATACCATTGTTCCACTTTCCATTCCATCCCCACCACCTACAGTAGAAGTCTTTACTATTGTGTTCCTTCATTTTATTCATCTTCCCTTTCACCTCCTATTTCCCCCATAAGCACTTACTTAAGGAGATCTAAAAACCTTCTAACCTCATAAAAATATTAGAAACTAGAGGAAATATCATCATTTGGTCTAACTACTATAGAATAATCCCCTACCAAGGAGGAAGTAGAGTAAGAGGAACATGGACATGTAATATCCTTGGTTGACTATGCCACTGATGAGGAGGAAGAAAATGTAGAAATAATGATAGAGGTAGAACAAAGGGTAAGTGAAGATGAATCCTAAGGTGAGGAAAATGAAGAGGCTAAGTTAGAAAAGGCTAAATCTATGACCCTAAGAAGCTTGAAAGAAGGAGAAACACCAATTGGTGCCCTAGACCATCATGTCCTTATGACAAAGCAAAGGCAAAAGAATAATGAGGTAGTTTTTTCTCTTATTTTTTAATTTCCAATTTAAATATTTTAGCTTCTAATCTGATCTGACCATTCAAGGGCCAACATTGTCTAGTTCAGTTGATTCTTCCATTATTTTAGCATCCAAACAAATAAAGACTCCTACGAAAGGAGTCCACTTTGAGAATCTAGGCTTAGTTTCAATTTTCAATCCTAGAAAGCCACCAGTCCCTAGGAAGCCTTCGACTTGATTGGAGATACCTTTAACACAATCTTCACTTATATATTCAAAAACCTTGATAGTTGAAAAAACTCTTGGCTTGAATAAATTTGTAGCTAAAGTTGATGCATAGAGGGAGACCTCACCATGGCAAAGGATTGTTTATCCACCATTACAAATTCTAATTCAAATAATTGTTTCATTATTACCTTCAATAGTGTCTCCTCTTGTAATAACTCCTCTATGATGACACCTCCACCCTCTACCTCTAAAGACTCAAGTCCATCAAAAGAAGGGGAGCTTATTGTTCCCCAATGGGTTAAATAAATACAAGGAAAAAACATGAGATACATAATTTATTTGTCATTAAATTACCCACAATATATAATAAGTTTGTTAGATATAGTGGTACCATTCAAAGCATGAGGAAGAATAAGGTAGTGAATGTAGACAAAAAGGAAGAAATTGAGTTTGAACAAGGAGAAAATATATTTACCTTAGCAAAGAAAGACAAAATGAATCCCAATGATCCAACTGAGTATACAAAATATTAATGTTCTTTTATGGATTCCACTAGAGAAGTGATGAAGGACATTTATAAAATCAAATAAAAGGCATGACAGAGGTTACTTCAGAGGCAAATCATACATGTGCCTTGTGAAATTATTGATAGTGTTTAGAGTGTAGCCACCTAGATATAAAAAATATTGAGTAACATTTGGTTTTTTAGAGGAAAGAACAAATAAAAAAAGATAAAGGTGCTCAAACTATGGCACCAATTGAAATAATATGAGAAAATGTTCAATTTCTTGATTCAATGTTATAGGAGTAATGGTTTCATTCAACTGAACTTAATGTCTAGCTAGGATGCATCATGGGCCTTGAATTATGTACTTGAAAAGAGGAATGTCTCCCTTACTTAGCATAATCAAATGAATGATCTATTAGGACATTTTGTAAACCATGAGAACCAAGCCTTATAAATCTTGAAATACATGAGGTTATTTGATGTGATTACCTCTATAGGTGATTTTATCAACATGTCAAATTTTGAGACACTCCTTAAAGTAGTTGTAAATAGTTTTAAGGAGGAGGTTGATGTAATAGTGCATAAAAATAATGATTAATTTTTACAACTAATAATTCTTGAAAATAATAGAATGACAAAGGTATAAACCATATAATTTTAGTTCAAGATCTTGGAAGCAAAGCATACAAGGTTGATGGCTAAAACCATAAAAATATTTTATCCTTTCTTACTCTATTTTGACATTGGGGTAAGATCACAAAGCTGGGGGATAATTCTATCGATAATTTAGGTAATGTGATCATGTTAATAAATAATGTGATTATGTAATATAAATTATGGCTCAATAATTATAAATCCATAACACAATCACATTAATAGATAGCATGATCGTATTATTGTAAAAAAAATAATGTGACTATGTTACTATTGTTTTTCACATTAAATCAATGAAAATGTAGATGGAGAGAATGTTAGTTAACAGATAACATGATTGAATTATTAATAATGTAGTCATGTTATTAATAATGTGATTGCATTCCTGTTATTTTGCACATAAAATCATGTGGGAGTTGCACATGAAGGCAACTTTGGCTAGAAGCTTATATTTACTACTCATAATAAATTAGGGTTACTCAGCATCTGATAGAGTTTGTCCCATAGTTACATGCCTTATGATGTGTAAAATAGTTTTTTAAAATCCAATTTGGTTAGTAATTAGGCATTTTTAGGGTGTAAGTATTAAACCTATGGATTTCAAGACATATTTTTTGTAATTGATGTCCAAATAATTACATTGAATGCCTTATATTTGTATGTCTATTTATTGAGTCATCATACTAGAGAGGGGAAAATAATTTTCAAATTATTATAACAAGTAGTCCAAGATTGAAAAGTGTGCTTAATTTATAAATTCAATATTCAATCTAATGAAGAGTGTCAAACTATAATCTCTATACTTGCACATCTTGAGAAAAGGGTACAAGTTATCTACCTCTATAAAAAGGTAAGTAGATAATAGATTATGAAACCAATGATATGGTCGGTACTAAAAATATCTCTACTTCCCCCAACAAGAAATTATATGAATTAAAAATATTGTTTCATTAGCAAATGTAGATCAATAGAGAGTCAATACACTTCATAATTTCCAATGGATGTTAGAAGAATTTAATTTATCCTAAAGCATATTTTCAAAAATTGAACTTGAAATTTATATATCATCCATAACCATATGCTAATGTATGGTCTAGTGTAGACCTTAAGAAATGGATGACCTAGTAATATCACTTGGTGTATAAAATCAAAATTTTTAAAGATGAAATCCTTTATGACATCTCACCATTAGAGGTGTGTGATGTTTTACATGTGGTCAACCATATATTTACCATTTACATGTATTATATGAAGTAAATCCTTGAAATGTTTTGATAGATTGTCATGATCTAAAATACCATATATCATAGTTAGTTCATAAGCTTTCAATCAATAGTGCCAAGAAATGAAAGAATCTTGTCAGTTTTAGTAATAAGTATACTATTTATGGTAAGAAGTAAATGTAATAACATATTTATGTCACCATATCATAGTTTGGTTTATCCAACAATAAAAAAAACAAAATAATTGAACCATAAAATGGATGAATACAAGGATATAATTTAGTCACATAAATAAGTTCCTACATACTATACACTAAACAATACTACCGATTTGATCCCTTAACTACCTCTATCTCAAACCTCTTTGTATAGCATATCATTTCTAGATAATGAATATATCAAATGGTAGATACATGAAATAATGGATAATGGACACATCGTGCCCAAATCATTATCTTGTAGAATCCCAATTATGTTCGTGCCAAAGTTGTGAATCAATTAAAAAAAATTAACAAGATTAAAGTGAATAACTATTATCCTCATTTAAATATTAAGGAATTTTTATACCATATCCATGGTGTATAAGTCTTTTCCAAAATTTATCTTAAGTTTGGGTATATCATATTAATGTTAAACCTATGGACATTTGGAATGTAGTCTTAAAATTAAAAGGATTGATTGACTAATTTTTATTCCTTTTATGTTAACTCATGTAACTAATTCATTCATTTTAAGATGTTGAATAATATCCTCAGGACCTTCACCTATGCCATTTTTTTAATCTACCTTGATGACATCTTAATCTTTAGAAAACATGGGATGAACATCTACACCATGATAAAATAGTGTTTCACATTTTGTAGAAACATATTTTTTGGATAACATGAATAAATGTTCATTTTAATGCAAGAGATAAAATATTTGGGACACTGTACACAAACAAGGAGTGCATGTGTGAACCTAACCAATATTCAAGTCATAAAAGAATGGGAACACTAAATAACTTGGCATCTAATCCAAATCTTCTCAGAATTATAAAATTATACAAGAGATTTATGTTTAATTTTTATATTTTGAACCAAACTACCAAAGGTGGAACCTAATAAATTTTCATCTAGTCAGCTGCACAACAAAGATAATTTGATGAACTAAAATTTAAACTCTATTTTTTGTTATTACTTATGTTAATTGACTATAAATTTGGAAGATTATCTATTTCATTTGGTAATAAAATTGACTATCACAAATGGGTATTGACAACACAAGTCCTAGAAAAGAGTTAATTTCTATTATAATGGATTAAAAAACATATGATTGGAATAAAAGATATCTTTAGATTATATACTTACATCAGATTATGAGGGAGTGATTAGGGATGATGAGGGATGGTGAGGGTCAATGATGGAGTGATGAGGGATGGTGAGGTTCAATGAGGGAGAGATTAGTGATGATGACAGATGAAGAAAGATTGATTAGGGGTTATGAGGGATGAGGAGGGAGTGATAAGGGATGATGAGGGATGGTGATAATTAGTTAATTAGTGATTATGGATGATATTCCCAAGTGATTAAATATGTTGAGAGATAATGAAGGTCAATGAGGGAATGATTAGGGATGAGGAAGCATGAGGAGGGTGTGAATATGGATGAGGAAGAGATTGGGAATGATAAGTAATGAGGAAAGAGTGATTAGGGATGATGAAGGATATGGAGGGAGTGATTATGGATGATGAGGCATAGTGAGGGTCAATGGAGGAGTGATTATGGATGATAAAGAAGTGATTAGATATGACTAGGGATAGTGAGGGTCAATGAGGGAGTGATTAGGGATAATCAGGGATGAGTAGGAAGTGATCAAGGATAAAGGAGGGATAATGAATAAGTGAAATTAACAAAAAGTGGTTGTTTGATATGTGTAGGTCATCAATATGACCTAAACTACCCCAATCACACCACTTTGGATCAATTTCAAAGTGATTAGTTTTCAAACTTCAATTTTGACAAACCTGGGACTCTTATAAATGCCAAGAATCAATCTATAAGGCATAAAAACCTAAAAATGACTATATGTTTACCAAAAATGGAAATTAATTGCAAAATTTATGTACTAAAATCCTTAAGTTTAATACTTTTACCCTAAAAATTCCTAAGTACTAAACAAATTATATTTTGAAAAATTATTTTCCACATCATAAGGTGTACAGCTGCGAGACCAACTCTATCAAATGTTGAGTGACCCTAATTTATTATATTTATTAAAATAAACTTAAAGTATATGTAAAATTATACTTAACATTTAGATTAGTAAATATAATCTTTTAGCCAAAGTTGCCTTCATGTGCAACTCCCAAATATTTTAAGGTGTTGAGAATATATAACGCAGTCATGTTATTAACATGATTATATTATTAACATGATTGTGTTACTAATATAGATAATAATATGATTTCATTAATAACACAATCATGGTATTTGAATTTGAATTCAATTCCTATGCCTTTTGGTTTAAGAATGGCTTGGATTCTAGAGCCGAAGGCTTGGATTGTCAATGTACAACCAAGTTTGAAGAGTTATGATAAAAATAAAAAAGTTCAACTTTGATTGCAAAATACACTAAGAATTTCAATGTGAAAATTCAAAAACTTAATACCATCATGAAGAGCATGCTCTCCTCTTTCCAAAAATAGGATTTTTATAATTTTTGTACTAATTTAAGATTTCAAACTATATTGATTTATAAATATACTTTTTTTAGGCCACTACATACCACAAACATACATGCCTATATGTGTTCATGTAATTCATCTTTTATTGATCCAAATGAAAAACAAGTTATATGGTCACAAACTAGGCCTAATTATACACACATACAAAAAAATTGATTTTACTTTTTTTTGAGGTAGTTAGGTGCATCGTGTGGATGGCTATCCATTTTTTTTTATCAGTTTTTAGAATCTCTTTACTTGAAAAAATCATAAAAAAAGTATTCATTGAAAAAACATAAAAAAATATAGGTCACAAACTAGAAGATCTTATTTAAATTTTCCCCAAAGGGTTATAAAATTTTGCTCAAAAAATGGTGCACCGCATGGCCATCTATCTATTAAGTTTTTTTGAAAAAAAAGGAGTTCCTCTTCAAATTTTAGATGTTTGACCTGGTTATACTTAACCATTTTCAAAAAAAAAATAGTGTTTTGGAAACTAGACTTGAAATTCTACATTTCATGTTCGTACACCATCATCAAATTTGAAGTGAAGATATCTCAAATTATCAACATAAGTTCAGATTTATGTAATTTTATGAAAATCATGTCCACATGTAGGCCACTTTTTGTCCCCCAACTTTGTGTACTTACCCACTGTTAACAAAGAGTACGAAGATACACATGTATTATTTGAGGAACTCAAAGTTAAATATGGAGCTTCAGGGTCAATGCCTAGAATTTAACCAACTATAAGTACCACCACATATACACAAGTTACCCAATTTCCTTGATATATAGTCATACTTACTTTAGGGGGGTCTATTTTGATCCCTCAAAGAACTATAGTGGTTACTTTAGTATCTATAGTTGTCATTCCATTGTCTTCTTTTGATAGTGATGCAACTTCAACACCCCTATAAAAATATGTACTTACATGTTCAGTATAAGCTAGAATGTTTGTTCCTAATTTATTTTACATGTATATATTGTATTTTAATCATATAATTCTATTCTAGGTAGCCACTTTTGTACATGCAAACTTTACACGTTTGGACACACAATCTTATTCCTAGAAATTTAAATACAAACTTTGCTTAGAGGATGAGGCCTTCCCCTTTCCCAAGCCTATATATGTCTGTATCCTACCAATCCTAAATGGAGGAGAATTTTGGATATTGAGATTAATATAAAATTATATAGATTATTTTGTAGTTATTCTTGATGTGAAAATATTGATTCTTCTCCAATCTTGTGTAGAATGGGCACATGCCCATTCTGAATAAGATAATAATAATAATATGAACATCTTTAGCAATGAATTTTAATTAAATAAACTTATATAATAGACATAATTAAGAATAATGTGCTCAATTTATAGTATTCCAATCTTGTGTAGAATGGGCACATTCCCAATTTACAAAAGATAAAAATAACATGATAGTATAACATATAACCTTATGATTGCATTGTGGCATCATTAGACCTGAAATGTATATGCACAAAGAAAACATTTATAAGATGGACACATGTTGTAACACAAGATTAGGTGGGGTTTTTAGTGGAATACTGGACATAATAGTATTCTTTAAAACCTTATGATGGTATTATGGCATCAAACAACTACATATGTCATTCATGATATAACTTATTACACATAGTGGCATCCCAAAAAAAAATTTACCTAAAATGTATATTCACAAGGATGGAAATTGATAATATTCCAATATTTTTAGAATGAGCACATGCTCATTTTGAACAAGATAAGAATAATATTAACATCCACTTTCTAAATAATATTTTATAACACAAGGTTAGGGGGATTCTTTAGTGGAGTATTGGACATGATAGTATTTTGAGAAACCTTGATATGGTATCATGACATTAGAAAATTATATATACCATTTAAAGTATAATAAATTATACTTAGTATCATTTCATAGATATTTAGACCTAAAATATATATGCATGAGGATGAGATGTGTTTGTTTGATATTAAATGTGTATTATTGTATCTGATCTTAACAATGCATTGTAATAAAATGGAGATGATATATTATATCTTGATTAGAATGGGATTATGCCTACTTTTACATAAGACATTAAATATTTTATTAATTAATCCCATTCTACATAAGATTAATATTTTTATCAATTTATAGTATTCCAATCTTGTGTAGAATGGACACATGCCCATTCTTAACAAGATAAGAATAATATGAACATACACATTTTAACTAATATTCTGTAACACAAGCTTGGGGGATTATTTAGTGGATTACTAGACATGATAGTATAACACAGACCCTTACAATGGTACTGTAACATCATTAGACCTAAAATGTATATGCACAAGGATAATAGTTGATAGTATTCCAATCTTGTATAAAATGGTCAAATGCCTATTCTAAACAAGATAATAAAAATATGAACATACACATTCTAACCAATATTATATAACATAAGTTTGGGTGGATTATTTAGTGGACTATTAGACATGATAGTATTCCATGGAACATTGCAATGGTATTGTGGCATCAAATAACTACATATGTCATTTTTGGTATAACTAATTTTACCAATCACCATCCCATAGATAATTAGACCTAGAATGTATATGCATGAGAATGACATGTGTCTGTTTGATATTAAATTTGTATTATTATATCTAGTTTTAATAATGAATTATAATAAAAGGGTCGATGCACAAATTTAGAGGACAAAAAGTTGACATCCCCAATTTTGCAAAAAAAAATTGCGAAGAGCTTACACCCTTTTTAAAAAAAAAATAGGCTCAGGGTTATGCTCAAGACTTAAATGCATATACCCCTTACAAAGGGTATACACCCTTTAAGCTTAGCAAAGGACATATGGCCATTATAAAGATATAAGGTCATACACTCTTTTTTTCATACAGAATATAAACTGCTAACACTTGCATCATTTTTTTCCAAGTTTGGAGGAATTTTGTTGCACTTCCCTTCTCTCCATTTGCTCATAGTCCGTGTGTATGCTTCATATTTGCATCCCACCAATGGGATTCGACATTTTGGTTGTTATCTTAGGTATATTTATTTTTAAACTTTAATTTTTCCATTTATATTTATTTATGCACATAGGGTTTTGAAATTATATTTGCATTAGATTCTCTTGAATTTCCTAAAAAAACTCGTATTTATGTAATTCTCGATACACCATTGAAAAATAGACACATTGCATGAATAAAATGTATAACAACACCTTGAATAATATGATTTTGCATAAAAATAAGTTGAATTGTATGAATAATACAATGAAAAGTGTTAACAATTACAAATATTTATCAATGGTTTGCATCGCTCCTCAACTAATAGTGCACACAATTCACTTGTCAATACACTAGAGACTATTTTTAACAAAGTAGGAAATGTAACTTCTCAACTTGATGCAATGTTTCACTAAAGAGAGGTCTTATAATACATTATTTTGATAAATTATCATATAAAGATGTTGAGAAAAAAATAACAAAAGAATATGTGTGCACTTTATTTTTTAAGCCTAGAACCAACCAACCACCACCGATGAATTTCACACATATTAGTATTGATTGGTGTGTTCATGATGAGATAAAAATAACTTTCGAGATAGGTGATGGATTGTGTTTTATGAGACTCTATGCAAAAATAATGAGATTCTATTATACTTTTTGATAAAACTCTATTATGAGTTTGTGACTCTAGAAATTCCAAATTATTTTGACATGAAGGCCTCCCAAGGTAGGTAAGGTGGGTCTTCATTTGATATGCCTAGTGCCAGGTGAGACCAAAACCATCCTAATTGATTTTAGATAAATAAAATGATGATAATAAATGCTTTTATCCATAAAATTTTGCATCATACCATATAAATGGACACATTTGAGGTAGTTACAAGTATGACACAAGTTATGACTAACCATGGTATACATGCATTGAAGACTTATGCTCAGCCTACATGTGGTGAGATGTCTAGTAGTGGTATTTGTGCTAGTGGTAGTGGTACTAGTGGTGGTGGTGGTGGTGGTGGTGGTGGTGGTGGTGGTAGTGGTAGTGGTAGTGGTAGTGGTAGTGGTAGTGGTAGTGGTAGTGGTAGTGTTAGTGGTAGTGGTAGTGGTAGTGGTAGTAGTAGTGGTATTAGTAGTAGTACTAGTACTAGTAGTGGCACTAGTGGTTTGGGTGGTTTTGGTATTGGTGCTAGTGTCCCTTCTCCTTTTACTCATGCTAACATTCCTATGTATTATTAAAAATAATGTGGGAAGAAGTGTAAAACACCTCCTATTCAGTGTGACAAACACATAATATATCTAGGGAGACTAAACTTACCTTTGTGTGACATACTAGTACCCAATAGTTTATGTTATATATAGTTACTTCAACATCTCAGGACACTAATACTTCTCATTATATTCTATCTACAGTTCCTTTAGTACCTCAAGACGCTAGGATGTCTAAGTGTATTTCTTTTGTTTTTGCTTCAAGACCATATGAGACTAGTATTCTAGAGCATACATCACTATATATGATTCAAAAATGCATGATAATAGCATACTAAAAACTATGCCAATTGTAGTAGCTTCACAAAATCCTCTCAGGGAAAGTCAACCTATTTGTATTTGATACATAGGTTTAATTTTAAGTATTGTTTGTTTATGTTTGTAGAAGAATGTTTAGTTTATTTTCTAGTATGTGTTTACTTAATTGACTACTAATTTATTTGACTGAACTTTTTATTTGTCACTTGTATAGATGATTAGCAATATTTTGGGTAGCTCAATCTATTATAGAGGCCATAATTGGTACTAGTTTACCCTATACTCAGGTTTGGAAACTTACAAATTACATATTTACTCATGTATATTTAGTGTCCCTTAAATTAAAAACTATGTTTTAAGATATATATTATAATCATATTTTTATCATGCACATTAGATTCACACATTATTCATTTATGGTTTTATAGATGATGAGGGATGATATGGGCACCCATTATGGATGACAAGAAGGTTTGTCTGATGTTGGGGTTACATCTAAGTACCACTATCTCAACAATAGGTCATGATTCAAGGATGGAGACTAGTGAGAACACACAGTAAAATTGTTTTTAGCTTTAGGCAATGATATTCTATGTCATATTTACATAAATGTATGCACATCTAGATCTAATGATATATGTATGCTCCATAGTATTCTCCATTATGGGTGTATATGCAGTATTTCAGCCCTAAATAACCATTTAGATGGAATATGATGAGTCTAGAATCATTTTGAAAAAATTTGTTCTTGAAAATTTATCATTTTTAATATATAATTTTAATGCATTAAGTTTTATATTTCATATGTTATGTAGACACAACAATTTTTAGAGGTTATGGATCAAATATTTGATGACTCACATGTTGAGAGGAGAGTCTATCCTCATATTAAGGCATCCAACACCCCTGGATCTACATCTATGGAAATACATCTATGGAAATAAAGTAAAAAAAATTTGGAGGCAATGAGGAGCAAGAGAGCTAGTTGTTATGATAGGGATCTAGTTATAGGCATAATCAATTTTGTATGCCAATATGGCCCAAATTGTATGCCTATATGGCACATTTTATATATCTACATGTTATCATCTACATTTTTTCTTGATATATGTCCTATTTTTTTATGTTGAATTATGACATATAACTTTGCATTTACACATATATACTATTAGACAAATAAGATCCCTTTACCTATGCGTATTTTATATTTTAATGATTTAATGTTTACCCATATTATTGGTTAGTGATCAATATTACTTCATATGGTGCCTAAATTTTTATATAAGTTAGGTGCTTCATCATTATGTATATTTTACATTTGCATGTAATATTTACTATTTACTTGTTTCAATTACATTTCATTGCATATCAATTTGGAATTATGATGTAAGTGGACTTGTGATCAATTTCAAGGATGTAAATATTATAAAGTTTACTTGATCATAGTTGTTAGGAGATGTAGGAGGGTTTAGATGATAAATAATTTTTTTTGTAATTCTTCATTTGTCTTGGAAAGGGTCATTTTATCATTGTAAATAGTTTCCCTCCAAAATACTTTGTTTGAAAATACAAATTATGTTGTAAAGGGCTTGTGACCATTCCTAAGGGCATAAACCTTGAGATATTGATAGAAACCTTCTACACTTTAATCCTTACATAATGATGTCTAGGACCATACTCTTACTTACTCACACTTTTACTTGTTTATGTCACCTAATCAATCTCATCACATTCTTAATGGCCAAGTATTATTCTATCAATCCTTTAGTAGGATCCTTCAAGGATGTCCAATTCATAACTACTTATTATCTATGTCAGCATCAAATCCTACATGATTAGGTTTGTCATCTCTACAACATCAATAGTTATATTCCATTTAGGTTGGTCTCAAGATATATTCCAATCTTCTTAGTATGTCTAATATTTTTAACCCTATTGGTCTTTAAAATATCAAATAAATTATCTCATGTATAATAAATACCAAATTATTATTTAAGAGGATGTTGTCAAGTTCAATAATTATCTCATAAATTCTCAAAATGACTCACTCTTCTAGTTTTTTTCCATTAATAGTCATTATTACTCTTTACCTTACAATGACTAACTATAACACCTAACTTTCTAATGACAATCTTCATTACCATTTCCATCCAAGGTCCCAATAAATGACTCTCTAATTCTAAAGGGCACTAACCTCATGTAATGGTTCTAGGAGATAATTTACTATATTATAAACATGTTTTTCACCTATGTAAATTTAAAACTCCACCTCATCATCCTCTAGAAGGAATCCCAATGTAAGAGGAGAAAAATAGGCAAGTTCATAAGCCTTGAGGAACATTTAGAGGAAAAGTCTAAGAAAACTATGTTTTTAATGTGTGATGAGGTCGAATCAAGAAGAAAGGAAACTAAAAGTAGCCATAAATGAGGATAAATTTGGAGGATAAATTGTTTGAAGTGGTGATTGAGGAGGTTAGAGAATAATATTGAAAGAAGACTATGTTTTTGGGTAAAATAAGACTGTATTTTCTAATTTCCTCTTGAATGGTATGAAAAAGTGGTATTTTTTATTCAATAGTGTATTTTTCATCCTTAAAGATTTGTTTTAATTAAGTTTCAAGTGTCTTTGATGTTCTTGGAATGAGATAGGCTTAATTTTCCTCTAAACTCCCTTACACCCTTGTTTTGCATAAAATATAGAATGAATTATTTTGTTTTTCTTGCATTGATAAGGTTTAAATTGTAAATTTTGGTCTTAGGAAGTTGAAGGGTGTTAGCACAGACCTCTACACTAAATTTAGGGTCTTGAAACCCTCTATAACATTCTAAGAGAAATTATTATTTCTCTTGGCTTATTTAGAAACCTTTAAAATCCTAATTTATGGTTATCACCATAAAATGAGTTTTAATTGTAAAAAAATTCTGAAATTTTGAAATCAATTAGATTTCTAACATAACTATATGGTGTCAAACTTTCATCTTTATTGGGTAAATGTGGAATGATAAACAAGCAAAATACAGTATGATATTAGGGCAAAAAGCCTAGTTTTGGCCTTGTTTGACTTCTTGAGTGGGTTAGAGACCTCCTAGGGCCACAAAACTTGAGAATCATTTAGATCAAGTTTATTATAAATCCTCCTTCTAGGCCTTCTAGGCCTCTTAGTCTCTTGAGACAATTTTTAAGGAATTATGATTTGAGAATAATTCAAGGTTAAAGTTGAATTATTTTAAGTTAGACTAAGTGGAATTGGTATTATTAGATGCAAGAACCAAGATTTGGTTAAATTACTGCAAAATTATTCATTTAAGGTCCATTAGGCCTTACTAGACCTACTAGTGACAAAAGGGTAGTTTTTAGGAATTTGGTCTTCTAAGATAAAATTAAGAAAAATATGTATTGGTTTGATTCATTAAAGCTATATGAAACTTCTCCAAGTTATCAAGTTATATATGGTATTACTAAACCTTCTAAATCTTGTGCATGATCAAATTGAAGTCAAATTCTTGAAAGAGTATGTCGTTAAGGCAAAAGTCTGGAGAAAGTTGACATTGTTGAAGAGTATATATTGAATAATTTGAGTCAATTGAGATTATAACTTATCCATCAATTGATATAATCTTATAAATAGTTGTATGAGTTTATTCTAAATCATTTTTTAATATTGTGAGGTTAGTATTTGCTAATTTACAGAAAATCATATAAGAAACCTTGTTAATGGATTTTTGTTGGAGTTATAAGCTAAAGGTATATTAAAGGTACTAGTTGTTTTGCATCACTCATTAGCACAATCAATGAACCATATGCATGATCACATAAAAATGGGTATTTTAAGGATATAATGACCATTATCCAATCTCCATTAGGCCCCAAGAGTGAACATTACAGTGGATCGAACACATCCCTTAAGAGAATCTTAGGATCCCTGAGTGTGTAAATTGAGAAATTTGGTCATGCATTAAAGGATAACTATGATGGATAGAGATTATCCATAAAATCCTACACTTTCATGGATGAGTCCCTTAAGAAACCATAGGAGGATTTTTTGTAACTAGATGTGAGTGAGACATGGTGATAAGTTTTCTCTCTTAGCCAAATATCTTTGAAAGGGCCAAAATTTGGTTAGTGGGGGCATATATTCTAACTCATTAGCCCAATAGATGAAACATCTTTGTCAACATATCCAGATGGGTAGTTAAGGATAAAATGGCCATTTTGTATTCATAGTCAAGCCTTGTGAGTAAAATTTCTAGTTGATCAGTTGCATCCCTTAAGAGAATATTACCATCCCTGAGTGTGTAAACTAAGCCAAATTCAATCATGTATTTTAGGAGAATCATGAGGGATAGAGATAAGATATTAACTCTCACACTTTCATAGATGAGTCTTCTAATAAACCCCAAGAGTATTCTTTGTAACTTGACATGAGCAAGATACGATAATGATTTTTCTCTTGTAACCAAATCTCTCTTAAAGGGCCAAAAGTTGGTCAGTGGGGGTCATATCTTTTGAAATGTTATCCCAATCGATGAAATATCTTTAATGACACATCTAGATGGTCATTTTAAGGATATAAAAATCATTTTTCATTATTCATCAATCCCTAGGATCAAATATTATAGTTGATTAGATGCATCCCTTAAGATAATCTTAGCATCCCTGAGTGTGAAAACTAAGAAAATTTTAATCATGCATTACAGAACTATGAAGGCTAGATATGAGTTGTTAGCTCCCACACTTACATAGATTAGTCTTATAATAAACCCTAGGATGATTCTCTATAACTCAATACAAGTAAGATGCAAAAAATATTTTTCTTTGACATCCAAATCTCTCTTAAAAGGCCAAAAATTAGTCAATGGGGGGTTTATATTCTGACTTGTTAGCCCAATTATTATAATATATTCATTAAAACATATGTATGGGAATTTGAAGGCTATAATAGTTGTTATCTAGTATCATTTGATCCCTAGGAGTGTGAGTTGAAGTTGATCAGATTCATCCCTTAAGATAATCTTAGCATCTTTGAGTGTGCAAGCTGGGCCAACTTTTATCATGCATTGCAAGAGAACCATGAGTGATAGTGATGAGATATCATCTCCTACACTTGAATAGATAATTCCTCTAAGTAATATTAGGAGGATTATTTATAATTTAATGTGAGTGAGATGTAGTAATGAGTTTTATTTGGCAGTCAAATCTCTCTTAAAGGGCCAAGATTTAGTCAGTGGGAGACGTATCTTCTGACTCATTATCCTAATCAATGAAATGTCTTTACCAACACATCTAGATGGATATTTTGATTCTAGAATGGATATTATTCAATTTCTATTAGGCCCCAATAGTGAAAGTTTTCATTGATCAGATGTGTCCTTTAAGAGAATCTTAGTATCCATGAGTATGCAAACTGAGCCAAATTTAGTCATGCATTATAGGAGAACAATGAGGGATAGAGATGATATGTCAAATCCTACACTTACATGGATGAGTCCTATAAGAAATTATTTGTAACTCAATGTGATTGAGACATGGAAATGAGTTTTCTCTTGTAGAAAAATCTCTCTTAAAGGGCCAAAAGTTGGTCAATAGGGGTGTATTTCTTATTGGTTATCCCAATCAAAAAACCATCTTTGTCAAAACATATATATATATAGGAATTTCAAGGTTATAATGGCCATTTTATGGTATTTTTTAGGCCTCGAGAGTAAATTTTGTAGTTGATTAGATGTATCCCTTCAGAGGATCTTAGTGTCCTTAAGTATGTAAACTTAGTGAACTTCAATCTTGCATTTTAAGAGAACTGTGAGGACTAGAGATGAGCCATCAGCTCCCACACTTGTAAAAATGAGTTCTCTAATAAACCTCAAGATGATTATCTATAATTTGATGTAAGAGAAATGTCTCAATGATTTTTCTCTCGCATCCAAAACTCTCTTAAAGGGCCAAAAGCTGGTCAATGGGGGTGTATATTTTGACTTATTATCCCAATCAACAAATTGTCTTTGCCAACATGTCTAGATGGGAATTTTAAGGTCAGAACAACCATTATTAGATCTTGGTTAGACCCCAAGAGTGAAATTTGTAATTGATTGGATGCATCCCTTAAGAGAATCTTAGCATCTCTGAGTGTACAAATTGAGCCAACTTACATTGTGTGTTACAGGATAACCATGAGGGATATAAACTATTTGTCACCTCCCACACTTTTATGGATGAGTCCTATAATAATCCCCAAGAGGATTCTCTATAATTCAACATAAGAAAGATGTGGTAATGATTTTTATCTCATAACTAAATCTTTCCTAAAAGGCCAAAAGTTAGTCAGTGGGGGGTGTATCTTCTAACTCATTATCCCAATATATGAACCATCTTTATTGACATGTCTATATGGGAATTTTAAGGATAGAAAAACCATTATTCATTCTTTGTCAAGCCTCAAGAGCAACATTATAGTTGATCATAAGTATCTTTTAAGAGAATCTTAGTGTCCCTAAATGTGCAAACTGAGTAAACTTCAGTCATGCATTACAAGTGAACTATGAGGGCTAGAGTTGAGATGTCAGCTCCCACACTTTCATGGATGAATCCTCTAAGAAACACCAGGGAGATTATCTATAACTCAATGTGATCAAGACAAAGAATAAGTTTTATCTCACAACCAAATCTCTCTTAAAGTGCTAAAAGGTGGTCCTTAGAGGGCATATCATTGGAATCGTTAGCCTAATTGATGATTTGACTTTATTAAAACATATAGATGGTAGTATTAAGACTAGAATAGCCATTTTTGATCTTTTTTAGGTCTAGGAGTGAATATTACATTTTATCAAATGCATCCCTTAAAAATCTTATCATCCCTAAGTGTGAAAACATAGCCAACTTTGGTCATACATTATAGGATAACCATGAGGGCTAGAGACAGGTTGTTAACTCCCACACTTGCATGAATGAGTCTTCTAGGAAACTATTGATGGCAAATTTTGTAAATTATCACCAAAGTCATGGGAAGTTTCAAATATGTGGGACTTGACCCTTGAAGCAACCTCTAGGTTTTAAATAAGTTGGATCTTCTCTTTGGGGTTTGATGTAAACAAGAAAGAAACAATGCATAAAAGGAATACCTAAAATGTTAAGGCAATGCACCAAGATTGTTGTCTTATACCTAACAACATAGTAACCAATACTATAGAATCTATTGAAAATATTAAAGAGTATGAAACATGGTCAATAATTCTAGCATAGACTTTAGACTAATCAAAGGCTCAAAATAGAAAAGAGGGCATAGATCATCATCTATCCCAATAACATAGTAATTAGTTTTAACAATATTTACTGATAAAATTAAAAAACATATAGCATGATTAATAATCTCAACATTTATGCAAAACTAACAAAAGGCATATGATAGAAAGTGAGAAGAAAGAATTAGAAATAGAATACAATTACATAGAACACCACTCTCTCTTCATAGGTTGATAGGAGAGTAAAGTACATAAGGCAAAATTGCACAAGATACAATATTTGATCCCTCAGGAGAGGCACCTATTAAGGCATTAAAATACTTCAAAAATTAGCTACTAAACTCATTTTTGGTCTAGATAAACCTTTAGTGATCTCCATTTTTTTGACCCTTTAATCTACTACTTATAGCCCAAAATATCCCATGTGAGTCACTACAAATTGCTCAAATTCCAACTGTATGTTCATAAATTTTGATTCTAAACTCTGCATGTCATTGTAACTGAGCAACTTGGAACTTTATTATATTATTCCCACTAACTGTATCTTTAGTTCTATTTCAATTGTTGCTTCTATAAGTCTTTAACCTACAGTCTCTCAAAGCATTAACATGTGGAAGATTCCACAACTTTTAACTATTTTACTCTTCCTTCATCATTCCTTAGACTCTTTAGCTTTCTCAGCTCTTTTTGGGCTTTGGGACCTGTTGTGTTGACACGTGATAGCTTCTATGAGCTTCTCTTTGAGGCTTAGAATTCACCATTAGATTTTTCATTGTAATTTCCATCATTGATTCGACTGTTGCCTTTTGTGGGATCCACGTGGAAGAATTACACAAGTCAAAAAACCTTATATTTATATTGGCTAGGGGAAGCACTATTATGCCACTTGGATTCTTTCCACATGCACCTTTTTGTTATTAGGAGCTCACCATTAGATCTACCATTTAGACCCACATTGTTGATCATGCTACTAACTTTTTGACTTCAATGTGAACTACCATTTATCCACATGGCAATCTCATGCCTAACAAAGGCTTTTTGATATTTCTCTCCCTTGGAAGAGCATCGAAGTGACAAGTGGCATAATCCACATACATTTAGAGTCTTAAAGCTTTTCCCCAAGGCTTTAATAAAAAGAAACTCCTTCGGACCCATGAATTAATATGACCCAAAATATTATCTATCTACTTATATTTATTTTGGTTGAATAATATATGTGTCCCAAAGTATAAAACAAAATGTAGAATTTAATTCTATAGAAACCTTAGGAGTATTCTCTGTAACTCGACATAAATGAGATGTAGTAACAAGTTTTCTCACATAGCCAAATCTCTTTTAAATGGCCAAAATTTGGTCAGTGGGGGTGTATATTCTAAATCATTAGCCTAATCAATGAACCATCTTCATTGACATATTCATATGGGAATTTTAAGGCTAGAATGACTATTATCTCATCTCAGTCAGGCCCTAGGAGTGAAATTTGTAGCTGATTAGATGCATCCTTTAAGAGAATCTTATCATCCCTAAGTAAAAAAATAGAGACAAATTCCATCATGCATTAGAAGATAACCATGAGGGTTAGTGATGAGTCTTCATCTCCCACACTTACATAGATGATTCTCTCTAACTCAATGTGAGTAAGATGCAGTAACAAGTTTTCTCTTGAAGCTTAATTGTTTTTAAAAGGCCAAACATTGGTCATTATGGGGCATATATTATGAATTGTTAGACCAATAAATAAACCATATTTATCAACACATTTGGGTTCATGTTTTAATGCTATAACAGTTGTTATATGGTCTTGGTCAAGGCCCAGGAGTGAAATTTGTAGTTAATTAGACACATCCCTTAAGAGAATCTCCTCGTCTTTGAGTGTGAAAATTGAGCCAAATTAAATCACAAATTATAAGATAATAATGATGGTTAGATATGATATATTATCTCTAAAACTTTCATGGATGAGACCTCTAAGCAATCCTAAAATGATTCTCTCTAACTCAATACGAGTTAGATGTGACAACGAGTTTTCTCTTATAGCCAAATCTCTCTTAAAGGTCCAAAATTTAGTCAATGGGGTTGTATATTCTAATTAGTTAGCCAATTTGATGGATTATATTCATAGACACTTCGAGATGGGTGATTTAAGGTTAGATTGACCATTTTCCAATCTCGATCGGGCCCCAAGAGTGAAAATTATAGTTGATCGAATGCATACCTTAAGATAATTTCTTCATCCCTAAGTGTAAACACTGAGCCAACTTCTATCTCACATTATAGGAAAACCATGAGGGATAGAGATAATTTTTTAGCTCCCACACTTGCACGCATGAATCCTTTAAGAAACCCATCAATATTCTTTATAACTTGATACATGTGAGATGTGGCAATGATTTTTTTCTCACAACCAAATCTCTTTTAATGGACTAAAAGTTGGTCAATAGGGGAATATATTCTAATTCATTAGCCCAATCAATGACCATATTTACCAACATGTATGTATGATCATTTTAATTCTATAATGACCATTATTTAGTATCATTTAAGTCCTAATAGTGAAAGTTGTAATTCACTAGATGCATCCCCTAAGAGAATCTCCTCATCCTTAAGTGTGCAAATAAAGACAAATTATGTTACTTATTTTAAGAAAACCATGATGGATAGAGACAAGCCATCAAATCCCACATTTATATAGATTATTATCTAAGCAACCCTAAGAGAATTCTCTCTAACTTGATGTGAGCGAGACGTGGTAATGAGTTGTCTATCACAGTCAATTCTCTCAAAATAAACTAAAATCTGGTCAATGGGGAGCATATATTATGACTCATTATCCAAATCAATGAAATGTCTTAGTTTACAAGTTTAGATAGGAATTTTAAGCCTAGAATAGCCATTTTACAATCTCAATCAAGGGTCAGGATCAAAATTTATAGTTGACCAGATGCTTCCCTTAAGATAATCTCCTCATATCTGAGTATGCAAATTGAGCTAACTTTTGTTGTACAATGTAGGATAATCATGAGGTATAGAGATGAGTTGTTACTTCCATCACTTGCATGGACCAGTCCTATAAGCAAGTCTAAGAGGATTCTTTGTAACTCGATGCAAGAAAGACATGGAAATGAGTTTTCTCTCACAGCTAATTATCTTAGAATAGACCAAAATTTGGTCAGTGGGGGGCATATATTTTGACTCATTAGCCTAATAAATGAACTATCTTCTTCAACATGTCTAGATGGAAATTTTAAGGCTATAATGACTATTGTCTAGTCTTGGTTTGGCCTTCAGAGTGAAATTTGTAGTTGATTAGATGCATCCCTTAAGAGAATCTCCCCATCCTTACATGTGTTAACTAAGCAAACTTTTGTCACAAATTTTAAGATAAATGTGAGGGATAGAGATGAGACATTAACTCCCATACTTGCATAGATGAGTCATCTAAGCAAACCCAAATGGATTCTCTATAACTTGATGTGAGTGAGATGTGGTAATGAGTTTTTTCTTGTAGCCAAATCTCTCTTAAAGGGCTAAAAGTTAGTCAATGGGGGGTGTATATTATAAATAATTTTCCCAATTTATGAACTATCTTCACCCACATGTATGGATGGGTATTTTAAGGATATAAATATCATTTTCTAGTCTCAATCAAGCCCCAGTTGTGAAAGTTGTAGTTGATTGGATGCATCCCTTAAGAGAATCTCCTTATCCCTAAGTGTGAAAACTGAGCAAAATTTTATCATACATTTCAAGATAACCATGAGGGATATAGATGAGCCATCATCTCCCACACTTGCATGGATGAGTTCTCTAAGTAACCCCAAGAATATTCTCTCTAACTCAACATGATAAATACATGGAAATGAATTTTTTCTCACGTCTAATTTTATTAAAATGAATAAAAAATTGGTCAATGGGGGCATACATTTTAAATAGTTAGCCCAATAAATGAACCATCTTCACCAAGATATATGGATGGGAATTTTAAGGCTATAACAACCATCATCCACTCTCATTTCAACCCTGAGAGTGAAAGTTGTAATTGAGCAGATGTATCCCTTAAGAGAATCTCCTTGTCCCTGAATGTGTAAACTAAGCCAACTTACATCACACATTAAAAGAGAACCATGAGGGTTAAATATGAGACATCAGCTCCCATACTTTCATGAATTAGTCTTATAACTGACCCCAGGAGTATTCTCTCTAACTTAATGTGAATGATATGTGGTAATGAGTTTTCTCTCACAGTGAATTCTCTTTGAATAGACCAAAAGTTAGTTAGTAGGGCACGTATCTTTTGGCTTGTTATCCAAATCAATAAACCATCTATGTGAGCATGTGTAGATGGGTATTTAAGAGGCATTTAATATCAAATCTAAGTTTTAGCATGTGAAGAGAGGTTTTATGGGATAATAAATCAATGACAGTGTTTGTATTTCTTATAGGTGTCTGATGAGAGACCTAAAAAAGATAAGAATTGATTATTTAGCCTTGTTATTTGGATTTAAACATTTTATGAAGGTTGATTAAGGTAGTATGGTCACTATAATACACATCAGAAAGGTATTTCAAACTATTTGTTGATTGCATAGGGTCAAGTATGAAAGTTAAATTAGGCCTACAAGACAAGACTTAGAATATTTGGTCTGTAGACCATAATTAAGGCCTAGATAAGACTATTTTCTTTTTTTATTGAAAGGTAAAAAAAAGAGAAGGTGAAAATATATTTACTTTATGTAGATAACATTAATAATTATTATTTTTTGTCTTCTCTTTATTTTAAGAAGATAATCTTCTTTACTCATGGCACCAACCACGTGAAGGTGGAAGCTCATCTAATGCCACTAACCTATATTAAAAAAATTAGCAAAAATTCTAAATATAAATAAACACATAATGATAAATTAATTAAAAATTAAAATACATTAAATCAAATAAGTTAACTATATTAATTTGAAATGCAAGATAAATTGTTTATATACTAAACTTACCAATTCAATATAATGTACCTTAAAAATCAGCTTTGTTTGCAAGTGTTTCAATAATCACTTCATGGTTAGATTTACACACTTTCCACAAAATTTTATTATAAGTATTTCCATGACATTTGATCGTTTGAATATTTGTAGCAATAACTAGATTTGAATAATGAAACACCACCCTGTGTGTTTCAAAGTCCTTAAATAACAATTTTTATTTTTTTTTATGATAGTACCTATGAAGTTGGGTTCTTGTAACCACTATGGATCTAGTGGGATAAGTTAACTCTTTTCCATCCATGACATTTATGGTTAATTTTTTTACCTCTACACAATGACACAAGTAATAGTTTATTCCCTCATCATTGTCCTCAAGTGCAATGACTTTAAAAACATGCACTACATTTAAAGTATAATCAAATTATAAGCACATATAGGAAAAAATAAAGATATCACTAATAGAAATAAGGATGTACATTTAAATCAATAATAAACTATACCTAAATGCATAAGATCTAAGATGTGGTCAAACTCAACTGATGATACCATTTCATGATCCATTAATTTTTGGAGTGAATGGATACTCTCTACAAGTGATATGGATCTAAAATACCATTTGTTAACCCATTATTTTGACTCGCATTCATTCCAATTAAATTCCATACATGTGGAACAATTACATGACATATCCATAGTACAAATAATCTATGAACTTTAGTTTGATCTTTGAATGGAGTGTAAAATACTCGATCCAGGTATTGTATTGTAATCTTCATATATTGCCTTATGTTATTCCTCCTTTAACCAAAATAATCTTTGCACATGAAAATATTTATCTGATCCATGACAAAAAATTCATTACACTAAGTCATAATACTTGAAACATCGATCAAATTATCACAATCCTTGTGTTTTCCCTACTATTTTTAAGGGTTATTTTTACACATGCACTTGAACTATCATTTTCCCTTTTTCTATGCCCAACTTCAAAGAAGCTCAAAAAATGTTGAACATTGTTCTTATACATTCTATTTAACTAATAAAACATTATTCTTATACAATTTTTTGACCAAATGTATCATGTATCGAACATGATTTCTATTACATTTCTATTTATATAAAATATATTAAACTAGCCTTGGATAAACTCTAGAGAATGTGATCTGTCATCGCTCATATAAAAGTGGTACTCCCTCAAAATATTTATTTGTCATATGTATTATTAGGTGCATGTCTAAATGTAATATATATGAAAATTCCAACATAAATTGAATTATATTATTGGGGTTAAACCTCATTATATGGTTTTAGTTTGTAGTTATCATGAAGTCTACAACCAAAACAATGGTGTAGCTGGGAAGTTGTCCTTGCATAACTTGAATTGATTATCTAACCATTTTTATTTTTGTGTGTGTCTTGCATAGTGGTATATAATATTATTCTTGAATTTAAACATGAAATTAGATATATAAACTTTGGTCGTAACCAACTCACATCTTGATCACTTTTTGCCATCTTTTAACACATACTTTACATATTTCTACTTATTATAATTAACTAGTTACATTCCAAATTCATGTGAAATTTATTCATGCATATAGCTCATTAAATTTTAAAAACCAACACAATTGTTACATGTTCCATCTAAACATTGTTTGGCAAAAACCCCTACCCCTCAGGTCTTTGATAGAAAATAATTTGGATGAATTCTCTTGATGTCTTAGGTGGGGAAGCCACCATACATTCTTGTATAACCTCATCATTATGTAAAGTACAATAGATATGACCAAAAAAATCAAAATGCATAAAAAATATAACATGTACCTTAAAAAAACATGTGGTGCATGCCTTGTTGATTTTAACATAGAAAGGCTTGCACATCTCAAATGACCTTTGTCTAATTATCAATTGGCCATTAATTTTTTCAGTAAACATTTTATAAAATTCTCTTTGGATCATGTCTAAGAATTTTTTTGCATGTGGCTCATGATTTTTTGATTATTTTCTTATTTTAACATCTTTTACACTAAATGAGACCCTTGTGTTGTCGTGCCAAAAATTTTCAATCAAGAGTCTTGTTCCTTTAGCTAATACCTTATCTTTTCATGGGAGTCTACCACTAAATTCCCAACAATCTATAAGTGAAGAGTCATCAAGCCTTGTTCTTCTTTTTATGGTATTTATTAAAGTTTTTATATTTAAGTTCAAGGATTTACTTGATTCACTAATAATTTGAGGTTTAAATGTTGATTTACTCACTATAGAATCCATTATTACTCATCCTAACACATTACTATCTTTTTTCTAACTTTTAATATCTATTGCCTTAAATGTAATAAATATATTCTTTACTATTGTAATATTTATTCCCTCTATATTGGATGTTCTTAACCCTAAATTATGCATCACAAGGCACATTTTTTGCATTTTTATTAATTGAACAAATGGTTGACATCATTTTGTAAGGATCCTATTCTCAAATGCATAGTCCCATACACATTGACCATGATGTTGAACTGATATTTTTGACATTTTATACTCCATAGGGTCTATTATTTTCTCATCCTTTTCAACTAGATACCTTGGAATTTATCTCATTATCCTTGGAGGTGTGGGTGTAGGATATTTATTTTATATTAAACTGGGTGGTGTTACCAATTCAACCATAGCAAAGATAGTAAAGGGTTGACTATCTACATTAGACCCTATAGGTGAATTGAATTCCTCTTGATTAGGAAAGACATGAACTGGGGTCATTACTTGATTTTGATTATCACCAAACTCAAAAACTTCATTATGGATGGACATTTTATTATATTGTGTTTCTTCATATGTTTTATCACTCAATATAAATTCATTAGTTACATGTTCTACATTTTGAATTTCACCATTCAATAATGATTTATTATGTTCCCTTATCCCTTTTGAAGATATATCTAAATTAGATCCTATGGAATTGGGCATGCTAATTTCATTTGAAATATTACCTAGTGTGGAGGAAGTGCCTTTACCTTGCCTCGAAGCTCTTATGGATGCTCTCATATTTTCTTGTTTTTTATTTATTTTTCTCACTTCACTTCAATTTTAATATTTTTTAGATATTTAATTGGTATTTTATGATGATTACATGACCCTATTATTTATCTTTATGCAAATATGTCCACATATAGAGTATAAATTGATGAATTTATAGTAATCTAGACACAAAGTAAATGAAGAATTTGTAGAGTTTTAACATAAAAAACTAGTTTGAAGTTTGTAAAATGAAATATGAATGAGTGAAATTCATTGGCAAATAAGATATATTTATGAATAATAAAGGGCATATTCCCTTTCACAAAGCACACACGTCCCATTTTGATGTATGGGTCAAAATAGGCAAAAATATTAAATGAGTTTTTGGGTCTTGAAAAAGGCATACACCCTTTATAAATGGCATACAACCTTTCAACATTTCAATATTTCATTATAAATTTTCCCTCCAAAATTACTTTGAGTATAGGCTTGGCCGGGGGGGTCTGAACCTAACCTGAAACCAACCATGGAGTAGCCCACTTGATTTTTAAGAAATTTAAGAGTCTTTTTCATCTTTCTTGACACATCCAATTAGTCATATTTTATTATTTAAAAAAATTATATGGGTTTGTAGAAGAGAAACTTAGATTTTGAATATATAATTTTTTTAATGTTAAATTACTTTCTATAATTATTACTTAATTTCCACACAATATGCCTCATTATAGATTATATACATATCATTAAAAATACTTTTATTACTTTTCTACCATTAATAAAAAATTTATAAAACTTATACCTAGCCAATCTACACATCGTTGACTATGATTTGTAAAAAAAATTGATTTTCAAGAAATTAATGTCAAAAATTTGTGTTCATACACTTGCAACTCTAATTTTCCAGTTGTCTTGACTTGTAAAATTATTATTTTTAAATATATTTACTAAAAAATTAATAAAAAATATTATGACCAATATTCGACATTTCAAATATGTATATATGAAATTTCATACATCAATTCATTTATTTACTCAACAAAGTTTGTCTGTACATATGCAAACTCATTATATTTTCACAAAAAAGGGTCAAGTCATTGCCATAAATGCATCTATTTCACATATTTTTATCATCTAGGTATTGAATATATATATATATATATATATATATATATAAACTAAATTTAAAATGACACAATTAATATTCTTACATCATGGTCAAATTCCTTTTCCAAGTGTCTTTAACATTCTCTCCAAGTTCAACTACTATAATTATCAAAAAATAAGTGTCACTTTATACCCCCTTTTTGTCCCCATTATCCTGCATCTACCTAAAATTGAGATAGTATATTATATCTTGATCATAATGGGCTTGTACTTAATTTTACACAAGGTATTAAGTATTTTATTAATTAATCCCACTCAACACAAGATTAATATTTTTGGTAGTTGATAGTATTCCAATCTTGTGTAGAATGGGCATATGCCCATTCTAAACAAGATAAGAATAATATGAACATCCATATTCTAACCAATATTCTACAATAAAAGCTTAGGGTATTATTCATTGGAGTACTAGACATGATAATATAACACAAATTATTGTGAAAGTATTGTAATATCATTAGACCTAAAATGTATATGCATGAGGATGGCAATTGATAATATTTCAATCTTGTGTAGAATGGGCACATGTCTATTCTGAACAAGATAAGAATAATATGAATATCCACATTATAAACAATATTATGTAGCAAAATCTTGGTGAGTTATTCATTGGAGTACTAGACATGATAGTATTTCATGAAACCTTGTGATGGTACCATGAAATTAGAAAACTACATATGTCATTCATAGAATAAATGATTTTACTTAGTGGCATTCCATAAATAATTATACCTAAAATGTATATGCATGAGGATGAGATGTTTCATTTGACATTAAATTTGTATTATTATATTTGGTATTAACAATGCATTTTAATAAAATTAATATGGTACATTATATCTTGATCATAATGGGCTTGTGCTTACTTTTACACAAGGCATTAATTATTTTATCAATCAATCCCATTCTACACAAAATAAATATTCTAGGTAGTTGATAGTATTCCAATCTTATGTATAATTAGCACATGCCCATTCTAAATAAGATAAGAATAATATGAATATCCACATTCTAACCAATATTCTATAACACAAGCTTTGGCAAGATTATTCAATGGAGTATTAGACATTATAGTATAATGTAGAACCCTGAAATGGTACCATGACATCATTAAACTTAAATGGATATGCATGAAGATGATAGTTAATAGTGTTTTAATATTATGTAGAATGGTCACATGTCCAATCTAAATAAGATAAGAATAATATGAACATCCACTTTATAAACAATATTCTACAACACAAGCTTAGGGGGATTTTTCAATAGAGTATTATACATGCTAATATAATGTAGAACCTTATGACAGTACCGTAACATCTTTAGACTTTAAATGTATATGCATGAGGATGACATGTGTATGGGGACCTAATGAATTGGTAAGAACCATACATAGTAAACAACCCCAAGCCTCTAGGTCAGTGGGATCATGTCATGTGACATGATCCTAGGGACCTAGTGACTTAGGTGAAGATGTATAGGTAGGTAACCCTTTGGGTAAGAGATTTAATGAGATATCACCATGTGGTGATATCTCGTTAATCCACTGCCCTATTACAATGCTACACTAGGGGAAGCTATACAGTCATCCAACCCTTCAAGTGAGAGAGTTATTAGGATTACATCATGTGTAAATATCCTACTACTTTATGATCTTGGGGCTAATAGGGTAAGACTAGATGGTGGTGAAGGCTAACCAGAATAATGAAAATTTCCACATGGAACTAACATTGGCTAAGTGGACAAAAGTGAATTTCATTGACCAAATCATCATTCCAAATCAATAAAAAATTATAGGACTTGAAATTGATGATCATATGGATATGATAGTATAATGCAGAGTTACCTTTTGATAGTACCATGACATCATTAGTCCTAAAATGTGTATGTATGAGGAAGACAATTGATAGTATTCTAATCTTATGTAGAATGATCATGTGCCCATTCTAAACAATATAAGACTAATATAAACATCCATATTCTAACCAATACCTTATCACACAAGCTTGGGGGGATTCTACAATGGAAGACTAGACATAATAGTATATTACAGAACCTTGCAATTGTATCAAAGCATTATATAGTTACATATGTCATTTGTAGTATAATCGATTATAGCTAGTGGCATCCCACAAAGAATTAGACATGAAATGTATATGCATGAGGATGAGATGTGTCTGTTGATATTAAATTTGTATTGTATTTGGTATTAGCAATGTAATATAATAATGAAGATGAAATCGATATATCAAATTAAGCATTAAACTAGAAATGTATACGCATGAGGACAAGATGTGTTAGTTGATATTAAATTTGTATTTTGGGTTTAACTATAAATTTTAATTAAATGGACTTATATAGTAGACATACTGAGCATGATAAACAAGATAAGATCAATATTTTTATCTAGTTTAGAATGGATAGTTTCTATTTAGTCTTCTTAAAATCTTGTATTATTATCTAGTTAGAATGTATAAGGTTCCCATTCTTATGCCCACTCTAAATTATCAATTATGCACATTATAAACAATCAATTAATCTAATTCCACATAATATAGGATCAATATTATAATAATTTTTTTGTGCAATGGGTTGCTTATTAAGCCTTTTCTAAAAATGATATGAAGAATATTCTTATCTTATTCTTACTTAATTGTAACACATAAAAAGTGGCTATTTTACCATATATATATATATATAATGGTAAAATATTATTTATTTTAATCTTATTTAAATTCCAGATTAATTTTTAGGTTCAAGTGGTTATATTAATTATAAGTAAATAGAAATGTAGTTTAAAATAATATCTAATCTACAAATGATTCGACATGTATTGCTCAAATCTATTTTACACCTTACATTTATTAAATAATAATAATTAATTTTATAATTTAAAATATATATATATATATATATATCCAAAGGAAAATAGTGCTTGTCAAATGCTAAAATGTTCTCGTAATTGATGATAAATATAGATCATTGGTATCATCATTGTCTTTAAATTATGGCATTATTCAAAGAAAATCATGATCACTTTCTTTAGAACTTTCAAATCAGGATGGGATTTGAAGCATGCTTTCCTTAATGGTTCAATGAAGCATAGGATTAGAAGTGAACTTTATAATATGTCATGTTGACATATTTTCCTTAAAGTCTATAAAATTATTTTAATGTCATTAATACTATACACACATGAAGGGTATGTCTATTTAGGCTATCTAACACTTTTACCAGAATAAAATAATTAAATACCAACAATATTCTTATTTTTTAATTATTTAATTAATATATTAAAGGTATGTGTTAAAATAATTTGTACAATTAGTTTCATTTATAGTCACATATTTTTTATTAGTACTACTTACGATCTTGAATAGATTTATGGACATTTTGAAAAGATTTTATGTAGGCACTACATAATATATAAAAATAATTTATAGCACATCTTAAATAACTACAATTGTCATATCATTTCATATTGGCAATTCATCCTCCACTAATAATTAGAGCATAAATCAAGTAAATACCATACTAGATTTTATACGCTTAACAATCATGAAATAAAGATGTATCTCAAAATTTATGGCAAGGTGTTTTGCAAATTTGGAAATAGGCACAACATTTAATACAACATGTATTTTTCAAATTTTAAATTTTTTGTACTCATATGTTGGGTAAATTTTATGCATATTCAGATATATTATAAATTTTGGAGTGTGGAAATAATTGGGTTTATTTCCTTAGTTTATTCTTAAGCAAGCAAGGAAACCACAAGAATGAATAGTTCTTATAATAGTTTATTATAGAATAAGTAGTGCTTATAATTTTATAAATATAGACCACCCAATTTTCTTTGATAGCATAAAATTAGCAATAGCAAAAAGGAATTACTCCATAACAGAGAGAAAAGCACTCGCTATGGTCTAAACAGTGTAAAAGTTTAGACATTACTTATTTGAAACCCCATTTACATTAATTACATATCATGAGCCATTTAAATATCTAATAAATAGATTAGTAATATAAATGAGAATCTATTAATGGCTCATGTTGTTCTAGGAATTTAAATTTAAGATTGTGGTGAAATTTGAGAAAGTTAATAATGGACCTAATTATTTATCTAGAATAATGATAGAAGAAGATGTAGAACTAAGTAAGGATGAATTTCTCAGATCTCACCTCTTCCATGTATAAGTAGTACTTAAGGATATGTAAGGTATTGCATAATTTTTATCTAACATAGAGTTTTTGGAGGAATACATTATAAAAGAAAAGATTGATGATTTGGGCATTTCCTTTCATGTTGAATAGAGAAGAGTTGTATAATAAAATAAGAGATGAAGTGTTATGGTGGGTAGCATTACCACATGAAAGACAAAATATCTTAAGAGAGGCACATGATAGAGTTGTGAGAGGACACAACTCGAGAGAAGCCACAAGAAATAAAATACTTTTAACAATCCTCTGGTGGCCATCTCTTTACAATGATGTACATAAGTATGTAGTAAGTTGTGATATTTGTTAAAGAGTGGGTAAACTAAATGCTAGAGATGATATGGCACTCCACACAATTTTTGTGGTAGTTCATTTGAAAATGAGCAATTGATTTTATTGATCCTATCAAGGCCGTGGTAATAAAAAATGCTAGATTTATTATCATTGGAATATAATATCTCACAAGGTGGGAAGAAGCTTTTCCAAAAAAGGATTGTACTATGAAGATAAATGTAAAATTCTTATATAAGAGCATAATCACAAGGTTCAAATTCCTTTTAATCATAATAGGTGATCAAGGTAAACATTTTGTCAATAAAATAATTACATAATTTCTAAAACATTTTTTAATCCAACATCATAAAAGCACTCCTGACCATCCACAAGCCAATGGCATTATTTAAGGATTCAATAAAGTATTGGAGAAAGTAATAACAAAATTATGTAACATCAAGATAGGGGATTGGGATACAAAGATACCATTAGTATTATTGGTTTACCACACTACATACAAATGACTAACTAAATATTGCCCCTTCTAGTTAGTCCATGGATTAGAAGTTGTTATACCAATGGAGTATGTACTACCAAGTTTAAGGCTTACAATCAAATTTTGAATGAATGAGAAAGATTTTATATAAGAAAATTTGATGGAATTAGGAAAAATAGAAAAAGGGTTTTTAGCAGTATATAACCAAATGCAAGAAAAGAGGTGCCAAAAAACATGGCATGATAGGCACATAAAGATAAAAGAATTTCATGTTGGAGTCAAGGTGTTACTCTATGACAAAAAATATAAAAAAATCTGGGAAGTTGAAAATAGTATTTTTTGGCCCCTATTTATTGGAAAGTATATTGAACTCAGTCATAATATTAGGGAACCTGAGATAAGGTTTTATCAATGGTGCCAGATTAAAACATTACACTATAAACAACTACGGTATGAGGTGGTAGAAGTATCAAGGCAATAAATTATAAGGTGAAAACATCCTTCCAGTTGGGTAAAGTTTTAGTAGAAAGAATTACATTTTCCTAAACTAAATGCTTAAATTTTAGGTCATAAATCATGTCACCTCCCTATTAGGCTGACACTATCCTCCCATCCAAAGAAGTTGAAAAAGGCTATTGCAGTACCTAGAACATAACTTTCTTGGAGACTGGTTGTATGATGTTACCACAACATACTAGAGGGACACTTGTACCATATAATAGATAAGAAGTGAAATAAAAGAGAAAATTAAGAAAATTAAAATATTAAGACTGCATTGACTAAAATGTACATTGCAGAAAGAAAAAAATTGGAAATACTAAGGAAAATAATCAAATTTTATTCCATAGAAAGATAAAATTAAAAATTTCAATTCATGAGTCTACGCTTGATAATAATTCATGGTGGTAAAAAATAATCCTAGTACATATTCAATGTAGTTAATATATCTATTCACACATATAGAATATGATCACCAGAAAAAAGGTATCAATCATAGGTAGAACTAAAGGATGGGAAAGAAAAGGGACAAGAAAATTATGAGCCTGTGGTATTATATTTTACATGATGATAAGAGGTTAGGAAAATTTATGAACACATTTGGTCTCATTTTATTCCATGGGTTAAAGAAATAATAAAAGCAAAAATATGGGGTTAGGATGGATATTGGTATACAGTGATATAAGAACATAGGGAATAAAACTATATTGATTAAGAAGAGTTACCACAATTTAATATTAGCTACCATATAACAAGATATGATGGAAGTAGGAAGAGGCATAGAATAAAGAGATGAGAAAAATAAAATTCTAACAGTGGTGTGAAATATGACACAATGGTAATAGAAAATCCTCATACAAGATCAATATAGTCACTATTATCCTCCACATATTCACGACCTAATTAGTAAGGAAAGGTGTCTCAGGGATATAAATCATGTCGAGAGGAGAAATAAGGGAATCAAAATATTAATCAGTAGTACAAAATAAGATAGATTAGTAAGACAACAAGATATTAGAGGAACAAGAAAACTTGAATTAGTCTCTACAATTACCTAAATCATGATATAGAAAAATACATATTTACAAAAGAAACAGAAAGCTAGTGATAACATAGTTGGATATAAGAAGACTAATAGTAATACATATATATTCTAAAAATATAAATTTTAATGAACTAGTTCATGATAATTTATAAATACTAATAAGCAGATATATGGTGGGAACTAGGAAATGTAAGATAACTATTAAAATCGATGAATAAAGAGATAAGAATGAAATAAATGCATGATGATACATCTATTAATGGCAAAATAAGTAAACTAATGGAAATGAATAGTTATAATAAATAATGAGGCCAAAGTCACTATTGAAAAATACTTGTGGAACATCCTTTTTAATATTAGGGACAAAAATAATGAGGCCAAAGTCACTATTGAAAAATACAAAAAGGAAGCGTTGAGGAAAAATACCAGATAATATTCTTTGTCTCCTACTGATCAAGATCAACTGTGACAAATCTGACAGATAGAGTTGAGGTCTAAAAAAAAATAGACCTAGTTGTTGAGGCCATGGAAAATAAAAACCAATTAGAAAAGGCTAAGGAATTATATGAGGAGATGATTCAAAAACACAAACAATTGTAATAGGAACTTGAGGAAGAAGATATTAAAATTTATGATATTACAACATTAGCTACACAACAAGAAAACCAACTATTAGAGAAAGAAAAAGTAGATAAAGAAGAAGAAAAGAAGAAATTAGAACTAGAGGAAGAAACTAGGAGAAAACTAAAATCTTAAAAATTTGAGGCAAATAAAATTAAGGAAAAAAATAAAAAAACAAGAACATGAGGAAAATAAAAATGAGGAAGAAAAATAGAAAAACTTGCCAAAGAAGAATAAAATAGGAAAAAGGAACATGAGAAGAAAATAAAAGAAAAACATAGAAATAAAATAGAGGAAATAAAAAATAAAAAGAGACTAGATGAATAAAATAAGAAAAAATTGGTTGAATTGAAAAAGAAGAGGAAGAAGACCAACAAAAACATGAATTACACAAAATGAAACAAATAAAACAAATAGTGGTTTTGAAATAGAATAGGAAGGATAAATAGATGAGCCAAATAATAGTGTCCACCATGTAGGACACCACATCAAGAACATTGGTAATATTAGGGGGAATCCAAGGAGTTACTAAAACTCCTATGACTTTGCTAGCTTAGATCAAATCAAAATTAACCAAACATAAATAGAATACATCCACCATTCTAGTGCCATCTAGTTTTCTCCAACCAACTAAAGGATGGAAAATTGAAGTAGAACTTCAACACTTAACTCTCATTAACAAATAAATGGTGTACCAAATTCAAATTCAAAGTATCATAGTAGATTAGATGATGTAGTGTGTTACTTTGGAGTAGGTAATTAAGAAATATTTATCTACCTTAACCACTAGTAGAACACAATTTGATTCAGATACCATTCTACCAATTGAACAACAATTGGTAGAAATAGTGAAGAATTTCATCAACTATTTTATAGTTGTAAGGGATATAACCTTCATTAAAATGGAGGCTTGGGATGAATACAATCAGGAGCTATTGGGGAAACTTAAGGGGGAAAACTAGGTAAATAGAACATCATACAAGGAGTAAGTTGGTAAGATGAAGGAGAAATTAGAGGATATTGATACATAATTCAATTACTCACTCAACTAGCCATTATGGATGTCAGATAAGAAAGCTAAGTTGGAGGAAATATAAAAATATTTGAGCACTTCTTCAACTAGTTTTGGAACTTAGCACATACCCTCCACTAATGAAAGGGTGAATTTGATATCTCTGCATGAACACTATAAATACAAGCAACAAGAGAGGATATATATATATATATATATATATATATATATATATATATATATATATATATATATATATATATATATATATATATATATATATATATATATATATATGTATGTATGTATGTATGTATGTATGTATGTATGAGGAAATTAGGTACCATGGTGAGTTATTGAGTAGATAAATAGAGAAAATATAAGTTAACGTAAGACACATATTGATTACTTTTCTATATTAGACAAAGCTCCTCTACCAGATGACATTGTCTTCATGGCCAAGGAAAATGTGATGATTGAAAAGATGATTGTAGAGGTGAAGAAGTTCATCTTGGATTAGAATACTTTCTCTTAGAAATTGATAAGCATCTACCCAAGAAAGGGGAACCTACTCCATGATCTTTGAACATCTATTATAGTAGTTCCCATAATTTTGTTACACTTAGGTGGATTATGATAAAGTTTTGGTACCTATCAACAAATAAAGTTGTCTCAAGGATGAGACAAGAATATAAAATCTAGGAAAATATTGGAAAGATTCTTTGTTAGTAAAATAACCAAACTATAGGACTGTGATGATAGGCAACGAGGGGAAGAATGCAAACAGGGGTTCCAAGAGTTTCAGGCCTGCAGTAGCCTACAGCGGTGATCTTTCCTAGCCTAGAGAGAGCTCTCAAGACAAAGAGACCTTTTATGTCAGTGAACGCTTGAGGTTTAACAAGATTAATGGCTGCCTCCCGCGTAATCAGGACCGGCCTGTGCTGGTTATCCCTCTAGAGATTGTTAAGGAAGATGTGGAATATCTGACCTCACATGCTTTGATCTACAAGTTTCTTGGGATCCAAATTCCCTTGTCAGCTTTGGAAGCCTGGATTCACCCCTCATGGTAGGATGAGGGCAATTTTGATATTATGCTAGCTGGTAATAGCTACTTCATGGTGAATTTTTCTTCTGTGGCTGATTGAAATCAAATATTTGAGGGAGGTCCTTAATTTTATGATCGTATTGGTCTTTTTATCAAACCCTGGCATGTGGGGTTTAATTTTGCTAAGGATTTTCCTTCTCAGGTTCTTGTTTGGGTTCACCTATCGAGACTCCCTCTGTAATTCTAGCAGGAGGACATTCTGCCCCAGATTGCTGCCATGCTTGGGACACCAACTTCAATAGCACATCAATCACTGGAAAAAAAGGTCATCTCTTATGTCCGTATATGTGTTGATATTGATTTAAATAACCCTTTGCCAGATTATATGTAAATTTGCCTAGGCTCTTCTTCTTGGATCCAACAACTAGACTATGAATCTATTCCCTTTCATTATCGAATATGTCATGTGTATGGGCATTTACATTGATAGTGCCCTCATGCCTCCAGAGGTGTTGGTACACCTGATAGGCCATCTAGGCTAAGGATGGCTTATGAGGGTAAAGGGAATGGCTGACAAGCTTACACGGGAAGTGGAAATTCTCAGTCAGATACTACCGCAAAAGGGAAGGCTCATCTGAATCCTTTAACTCCAGGACAAGGCCCATCTAGCTCTAATGTTCTTGATATGGAGGGTTTCACCCCAGTTTTCCACTGTACTAAGAGACGTGGTCAAAAATGCCCACACCTAGACTGGCAAGTGGACTCTGTGTTAGGTTGTGGAGCTAAAAGCTTCACCAGGATGCAAACAAGAGAAGTTATGGAGGTTGCAGAAGAGTTGTAGAGTGTCACAGACACCGGTGTTGGTCAGGACAACCGACGACGGTAGGAAGGAGACAGAAGGCAACCGATGTCGGTCTTATATCGGCTGGCGTCGGCACCCCCAGGCAGTCAGGGACCGGCGTCGGTCACCTGTGGTTCGAGATGCGAGTATATTACGGGCAGTTGGTTGACGAACCAAGTGTTTGCATATTTAGAGCTAATTTTAGACTAAGAGCTATGGATTTAATTATTGTATTATTGTCTAATTATTGTTTGGATGAGATCTATATATGGACTCATGATTGTATTGTAAAAGTGTGCTAGAAAGCCATAGAGATTTTAGAGAGAGCTAGTGTAGCTCCTCCTAGTTCCAAAGGGGTGCTGAGTGTGTATGATCAGGGAGAGTTGCAAGGTTTGCAAGGTCAAGGAGCTGATCCACCGAGGTACTGGTTGAAGAATCATAAGGACTTGGTGAGGCAAGGACAAGGGTTCTTCAGGGGTGTAGAGATATCTACATGGTGAGTAAGGTCTAGTGATTTGCAGGTAGCAGCAGAGAGCAAGGGATCTACTTGGAGTACGATTGTGTACTTGGTGAATTGGCAGCGTGTTACTGACTGGTTGGAGAGGTGAACATCAATTCTATATTGGAGTTGATTGTTGGGACCGAGAGAGAGAGGGAAGAAGGTCTTGAGGCGTGGCAAACCTTTGAGGTGGAGGAAGAAGTGGCATCTTCCTTATTGTATATTCTTCTGAGTGATTATTAATATAATTGTGTATTGTCTCTCAATTCCTATGTTGTTTCATATTTCTAGTTACTTATTGATTCTGGTATAATTCTGTGTTTAGTTGCTAATACAAGAAGTAATCACATGTGTTCTAATTGGTAGAGCAAGATCCTAACTCAGTAGGGATTGGAGCATGTTTATTGTTCTAGGTTTCCCTGACACGTGGTATCAGAGCATTTGGTTGGGTTACTAACAGGTGGTTTCATATCTGGTAGTGTTTGTTGATTATAGGTTACTCACAGGGGTTTCTGATTTAGTGGGAGTATAGCAATGGCAGAAGGAAGTAAGCTACGAATGGAGAAACTGAATATCATGAATGGTCTGATTGATGGAAAGAAAGAGCAGAGAAAAAGATATTGTTGGTTGGTAGCAGATCAGCATGAAGGAACTGAAGATGTAGATGTTGCAGGTGTTGTTGCACAGGATGCTTTGGGAGGTTTCTTGGATGAAGTTGAATCTTGGATCACAAATTCTTTTGCCTCTTTCCATGCAGTTCGAAATAGAGCATCTTTTCATGGGTATGTCTTTGGAGACTTTGGAGAGATTTATTTAGGAGCTGGTGAGCCTTGCCAAAGAATTGGCAAAGGGGAAGTGAAGCTGAAATTGCAGATGGACGACACACAGTGGTTGAAGGAAGTCATGCAGGTACCAGTCTTAGAGATGAGTCTAATTTATTCAAGAAATTCAGGTGATGGGAGATGTACTGTAACTCTCACAGTGGATACACTTGAATTAGATGGTGGTAAGAAAGAAGGTATCCTTTATCTATCTACTTATATTACTAATTCACCTTCTGTTATAGAGATGTGGCTTTGTAGGCTTGGTTACATATGTAGATGGAGAATGCAAGTTCTGAAGCAGAAGACAGATGTTTTTAACAAGCTAAAGAACTAGAAAGCCTTGGTGTTCATGGAGGAGATGACAGACAGATATTAGGTGAGAGAACTGAATTATTCTGAGCAGAGTAAGGTTGATTTGATTAGGATTTTGATCCATGGAGAGCTCATAGGTAAAAAGTTATCACTCATAGATGAACACAGGTACCGGCATCAGTCACACAGTAACCGACGTCGGCAATAGGAAGACTGACATCGGTCATGAAGAAACCAACGTCGGCAGAAAGGATACCAACGTTGGCTATGGAGACGATGTCGGCAGTCAGGGTCAGTGTAGGGAATTGACATCAGAGCAGACTAGGAGATGGCCGAGATCAGTCACTGGAATGGATATTGGGTGGACAGCTAGCTGTCAACAAGTCTCAAATGCTCATGTGGAGGTCAAAAAGGGTAAGTGAACCTCATATTCATTGTTCACCTTCTTTATATTGCTTATTGATGGTCGAGAACCAGGAAGATGTGAAGAGGCAATGCAAGTAGAATCTAGATATAATGGGAGCTTGGCATGGATGAGGAGTATGAGTCCTTGGAGAAGAACCAAATAGGTAATTGTTGGTAGAGTTGTCAACTGGAAGAAAGCACTGAGAAACGAAATGGATTCCCATTTTAGAGAAGAGAGTGGATGGACACAAGAGACAGAAGGCCAAGGCATAAGGTCTTGAGGAAGCTGCAGGACAGTGGTACAGGTTTTGATAGGTGGATGACTAAGCATGGCTTCAGTCAATGTCAGTGTAACTATTGTGGTTTTATTCTTACTAGGTGGATGATGAGTCGTGACATTATCCAGTTACTGTATGTGGATGGTTTGCTAGCAGGTTTTGTACATACAGGGATTTGCTGAGCTAAAAGGTAAGGTTAGTTCAGAGGTGTGTCATGGGAATTTGGAGCAGTGAAATTCTTTGGCATAAGAGACATGGAGATTTTATCTTCAGTGGGAGCTGATGTGAAGATGGTGTTGGCGAGGTTCATTACGCAGGATGCAAAATCAGAAATCACACCAATGGTTGGATAGTTCAAGCTTAGCTTGAAACAGGGTTCAAAATCACATGAGGTCTATTGTAGACCTGAGTTTTCCCAAATTAGTGGGGGTTGTCGAAAAGTATGGAGCCAATTTGGGGAAGGAGTACTAGAGGGTAGTTCAGTGGGACTAGCAGCAGGGATTCTTGTTATGTAGGGTCAAGTTCTTCACTACATGGATGTGTAGGTTTGGATATGGTAGGTTACTTGAATGACAGGTATAGCATCACAGGTCGTGTGATGGTTAGTCTTTAGGATTGATCTTGAAGAAGGATACAAGCCAGGAAATAGATTAGATGGGCTACAAATATAGGTACAAGTGTAGCTATTTATCTCCAAGTGGGAGATTGTTAGGTTGTGGAGCTAAAAGCTTCACCAGGATGCAAACAAGAGAAGTTATGGAGGTTATAGAAGAGTTGCGGAGTGTCACAGACACTGGCATCGGTTAGGACAACCGACGACAGCAGGAAGGAGACAGAAGGCAATCGACGTCGATCTTATATCAGCCGGCATCGGCACCCCCAGGCAGTCAGGGACCAGCGTTGGTCACCTGTGGTTCGAGCTGCGAGTATATTATGGGCAGTTGGTTGACGAACCAAGTGTTTGCATGTTTAGAGCTAATTTTAGACTGAGAGCTACAGATTTAATTATTGTATTATTGTCTAATTATTATTTGGATGAGATCTATATATGGACTCATGATTTTATTGTAAAAGTGTGATAGAAAGCCATAGAGCTTTTAGAGAGAGCTAGTGTAGCTCCTCCTAGTTCCAAAGGGGTGCTGAGTGTGTATGATCAGGGAGAATTGCAAGGTCTGCAAGGTCAAGGAGCTAATCCACCGGGGTACTGGTTGAAGAATCATAAGGACTTGGTGAGGCAAGGATAAGGGTTCTTCAGGGGTGTAGAGATATCTACATGGTGAGTAAGGTCTAGTGATTTGCAGGTAGCAACAAAGAGCAAGGGATCTACTTGGAGTACGATTGTGTACTTGGTGAACTGGCATCATGTTACTGACTGGTTGGAGAGGTGAACATCAATTCTATATTGGAGTTGATTGTTGGGACCGAGAGAGAGAGGTAATAAGGTCTTGAGGCATGGCGAACCTTTGAGGTGGAGGAATAAGTGGCATCTTCCTTATTGTATATTCTTCTGAGTGATTATTAATACAATTGTGTATTGTCTCTCAAATCCTGTGTTGTTTCATATTTCTAGTTACTTATTGATTCTAGTATAATTCTGTGTTTAGTTGCTAATACAAGAAGTAATCACATGTGTTCTAATTGGTAGAGCAAGATCCTAACTCAGTAGGGATCAGAGCATGTTTATTGTTCCAGGTTCCTTAGCACTCTGGGTTTAATCGCTTTGAGGCTCTTGACAGTATGGCCATTGAGGAAGGAGTCCCTATAGAGGAGCAGTGTAGGGTCCTTGATTTAGAAGAGAGAGGTTCTATTCTTAATGATTCCCAGGATATGGTAGTTTAGTAGATCATGGAGACCTCTCTTAGCCCAAAATTTGGCGCCCTGGTGGCTCTCCTAGATTCACAAGATAAGGAGGTCCATTGGGTAGATTTGGTGAAAGATGTGGGCACACTCATTAAAGAAAAGGGATCATCTACTACTCTGGGCCGAATGCAAAGGCCGTTCAAGAAAGTATCCTTTATTACCCCTTCTAGAGTTAGGTGTAAGAAGGACCAAGATAAAATTAGACTTACAGGTGATTTATTAGTAGAGTCAGGGGTTGTTAAGACCCTGGATGAACATTTCCCTCACTCTACTCAATGATTGTTCTATCATGGAATGCGAAGGGGTTGAATAGCATCCATAGATAAAAATATATGCACAAATTGGTGATTGAACATTCTCTAGATATTTTTTGTATTCAAGAAACCAAGCTTTTTGTGGACTCTTTGCTTACTTGTGCTCCTAATATTTGGTTTCTAGGTCAATGGCAATGTGTTGGAACCTTGGGGAGCTCTGGTAGTATCGCCATGTGTTAGGACCCAAGGAAAGTTGTGCCACTTCATTGGATGTCTTGTCTCTTGGCTCTCTCAATGGTGGCTTCCTCTCTTGAAACTAGGGAGCTAATTCTTTTTACTACGGTATATGCTCTTACTGATTATTCTAGATAGCTCAAGCTCTAGGAACATATTCAATTTGTTAGAATCTGCCACCCCTTCTTGCCTTGGATTGTCACTGGGGATTTCAATGCAGTTCTTAGTTTGGAAGAGAAGAGCGGTGGATCAACATGCCTGGGTTCCTCCTCTAAGTTTCTTCAACAAAATATCAAGCTATTGCATCTCTCAAATGTTAAGCCTCTTAACAGCCTCTTCACATGGAATAATAGAAGAAGTGGTAATGCGGCCATCTCAAAATGCTTGGATAGGTTCCTAGTTTCTTGCTTTTGGCTCTCTAGCTCTATGTCTCTCTCATCTAAAATTCTTGATTGGAGGGGTTCTGACCATTGGCTGATCAGGCTCTCTACTAGGTATATTGTGACTCTCAAGAAGCTGCCATTCAAGTTCCAGTTGATGTGGCTACATGAATCCTCTCTCCATGACTTGATGGCTCAATGGTGGAGACAGGGAGGTCCTGATTATGGCACCACGATGTATTCCTTCTCCAAAAAACTGCAATATGTTGAGAGGAAACTAAAAGATTGGAACAGGAATTGTTTTGGCAATCTACACTCCATGAAGAAGAGTGTGCAAGACCGTTTGGATGTTATAACTAGGCAGATTCAAGATGCAGGTTTGATGGAAGCTCTGTGAGTTGCAGAATCTCAAGCTACTATGGATTTAGCAGAGTGGGATCTTTGTGAGGAAATTTATTGGAAACAAAAGGTACAAATAGATTGGCTCCAGGAGGGGGATAAGAATACTGCTTTTTTCCCAATTTTGTGTAGGCCCGACACAATAAGAACTTCATCTCTTCTCTTGTCACCACGGATGGGACACAGCTGACCTCCTCTCAAGCTATTTCTAGGGAAGCTATTCGGTTTTACTCTGCTCTCTTCTCTGATGATCTACCCTCAACTGAGCTGGCTGAAAATATAGTCTTATCTTGCATTCCCTTGATGGTGACACTGGGAATGAATGACTCTCTCATGCGACCAATTAGCATGTCAAAATTGGAGGGGGTGGTCTTTAGCTTGCGAAAAGGCAAAGCCCTCAGGCCTGATGGTTTCCCTGTTGAATTCTTTCAAGACTTTTGGGATATTATTAATCAAGATCTACTAGATGTGGTTCATGAATCTTACTCTAGCAAAGAGATGCTCTGGGCTATGAATGCCACTTTTCTTGTTCTCATTCTGAAAAAGGAGTAGGTGAATCAGCTAGATTTTTTTAGGCCCATTGCTCTTTGCAATGTGGTCTATAAAATCATTACTAAGCTCCTTGTAGAGAGGCTTAAAGGTTGTCTTCCCAAGGTGATCTCTGAGGAACAAGGGGGTTTTGTAGCTTGCAAACAAATCTTGGATGGGGTAGTTATAACTTCTGAAGCTATTCACTCGATGAAAACCTCTCAGGAATGTGCCATGTTCATCAAGCTTGATATGGTGAAGGCTTATGATAGAGTCAATTGGGGTTTTTTACATAAAATTCTAGCTTTTGGCTTCAATCAGGATTGGGTTCAATGGGTTCTCAATTGTGTTACCACTCCCTCCTTCTCAGTCCTTATTAATGGTGAACCCTCAGAGCTATTTGGCGCATCTAGAGGTCTTCACCAAAGAGATCCACTTTCTCCTTATCTGTTTATCATTTTGGCTGAGGGACTTGGGTGACTCATCAAATCTGATGTCTCTCAGAACTTGCTTCATGGATGGCAATGGGGGAATGGATTACCTGCTCTGACCCACCTCCAGTTTGTTGATGACACAGCCCTTGCTGGGAGAGATCAGATTCGAGAAGCTGCTGCATTTTGGCTTGCCCTTGATACTTATTTGGTTGCTTCTGGGCAGAAAATCAATTATCACAAGTACTCCCTTTTTTTCTTCAATACCCTAGACTCTATCTAGAGGAGGATTGCTACCATTCTGAGGTTCCAGATTCATTCTCTCCCCCTGACTTACTTAGGAGTTCCTATTGTTGTGGGGAGATAGCCTAGGCTTTTTTGGTAGAATGTGCTTGATAAACTAAGACAAAAAGTGAATCACTATATGCATAGGTGGCTCTTTACTGCTGGTAGGGTGATTCTTTTGCAATCTGTGATTCAAGCCCTACCCATATATCGGAGCATGGTGCAAGCTGCCCCGATGTACTTTCTTAAGGAATTTGATGCTCTTTCTCATCAATTCCTTTGGAATAGTAATCTGTAAGGTACCATATGGAGCCTTATTAATTGGGACACTATTTTCCAGCTAAAAAAGGAAGGAGGCTTAAGCCTGCGCTCTACTATCTTATGCAGTCAAGCTATCGCTACCAAACTCTACTAGCACTGGTGCTCTAGCCCATCTCACCTTTGGCATAGATCCTATCTTACAAGTACTTTCTTGGTGTTGATCCTTCTGGTATTGCCAAGCTGACTCTAGAAGGAAGAGGCTCTATGGTGTGGAATACCCTCAAGCATGGAGCTTATCTTGTGAAGCGCGGCCTTTTCTAGATATGCAACAGTGGCACTAAGGCCCTCTTCTAGAGTGACTCCTAGGATGGTTCACCCCCTCTAATATCCTCTCATCCACATTTTCAGCCCCTTTGTGATGTCTTCCTGGCTACTGGATGGAGCATGGTGGCTCAATAAAAGGAGGCTTTTAATCTGGGCACAATAGTTGGTTATCGATGGAAGAATTCTTTTGATTGGCCGCCAGGGGGCTTGGTGGAGGATCTACAGGAGTTATCTGTGATTTTGACCTTTAGAGGATGTAGCTTTCTGTAGGAACATGATGTCTTGGCCTAGGGAGGCACCCCTTCTAGGAATTATTCTATTTCCTCTGGGTACCTTGCATTGACACAGCAACTTCTTGGAGAAGTGGAGATCTCTTGGTGGAAGAAAGCTTGAAACTGCTTTTCATGGCCTAAGTGTAATTTTTTCCTCTGGATTTTGGTTTAAAATAGGTGTCTTACTTGGGACAACCTTTGTAAATGAGGATTCTAGGGGCCTTCTATATGTTTTTTATGCTGTAGTAATGAGGAGTCTGCTTCTCACCTTTTCTTCTAGTGCCCTTTTGCAAGATAGATTTGGCATCTATGGTGGAGTGTATGGGATTGCCCATGTTGGCATGCTTTTTCTCTATCTAAATTTTGAGATCATCTGGGCCACCCACCTATTAAGACATCTTTTCTTCAAGTTGCTTGGTTTATTGGCCCCTCCCTTATCTTGTGGCATATTTGGCTGGAGCGGAATAGAAGGATCTTTCAAGATGTGTCCCTCGAGCTTAGGCTTTTGTGGGGGAAAATTATTAAATCTTTGTAGGAGACCCTTCGAGCTAAATGTGATAGTGTTGTTGATCTAAATCCTAAGGATGCTATGATACACTCGCACTTCTCCTTTGTCCCTTCTAGTGGTGCTCCCTTTGATCCCCACATGTGCTCAACAAAGGACACCAGGCAGCACCCGTAGCTTGTCAATCAGGCTGGGCATTGGATGCCCCCTGTGACTGGAGTCCTCAAAGTTAATACCAATGGATCTTCCCACAGAAATCCTAGGGTGGCCAGCATTGGAGGCATTGGGTGACACAGTTCGGGGGATATTAAGTTTGTTTTCTCAGTTTTCAAAGGCTACCATACTAACAATCTCATGGAAGCTCAGGCTATCCCAGTTGCAGTACAACAATGCTACCAATAGGGCTGGCACAAAATTATTTGTGAGACAAATTCATAGGTGGTGGTTAATTTACTGAATAAGTAGAATTTAGCTAATGTGGATTGGCACTTGGCTTCGGTTGTTCAACAAATCCTCCAGTTATGTACTTCCTTAGATTCTATGGTGTTTATGCATATTCCTCATGAGTGGATTGGGGTAGCTGATTGTTTGGCCAAATGGGCTTTTGAGCATGGACCAACTTGGAACATTTTTGATCACATGATGTTTCCTCTGAATCTTTCTCAGAAGCTGGCTCAACTTGTTGACCAGGATAAAGCTTTGTAATTTTTCTTGTTTCTTATTCTGTTTTCAATAAATTTTTACCCATTTTAGTTATATAAAAAAAAAAAAAAAAACCAAACTATAGGCTTGGTAGGATTGATTTCATTATCGTATTAGTAGAACACTCTTCCAGGCCAACAAAACAAAGGATTCTACCAACTAAGGTTGTGGCAAGAAAAAAGGATTCGTAGAGACAAAGGCTGACATGATTAGAGAAAGAGAATATCTCACATATACATGACCATTGATTGACATTGTATTGGCTTGGTATTTAGACCACAACATTATAAATAGATAAGGAGACATAGAAGAATAAAGGTGAATACAAAGAGTTGTGTAAAGGTTATTAAGCAAAGTAGCCTATGTATTGGTATTAGTGGTATAAAATAAATAGTATATAACTATTGGGTTTGGTGGTTATATCAATATTTATAAAATAAAGGATTTAGGGTAGTAAATTCATTTGTTTTTTTTATTGTGTATGATGTACTATAAATATAGGCACTACTTTTTAATTGGATGATAAGGAATTAACTCAATACTAACACTTATCATACATTAATCTAACTAGAGGTAACCTATCTAACATAAAACTATTTATAGCTAACCATTTAAAATTTAATGTCAACATCAATTTTACCTAGTGGCATCCCATGGATTATTAGACCTAAAATGTATATGCATGAGGAAGAACTATGTCTATTTGATATTGAATTTGTATTATTGTATTTGGTATTAATAATGTATTGTACTTAAATTTGGATATAATATTTTATATCTTGGTCAGAATGGGCTTGTGCCTACTTTTACACAATACATTAAGAATTTTATCAATTAATCCCATTTTATACAAGATAAAGATTTTTGATAGATGATAGTATTCCAATCTTATGTATAATGGACACATGCCCATTATGAACAAGATAAGAATAATATTAAAATCCACATGGTTTAAATTTTTATATAACACAAGATTTGAGGAATTATTCAATGGATTATTGGACATAATAGTATACCACAAAACCTTATAATGGTACTGTGACATTAGACAGCTACATATGTTGTTTGTAGTATAATTGATTATAACTAGTGATATGCCATGGATAATTAGACTTGGAATATTTTTTCAACAAATTCCACTCAGATTGAAGAGCTCAATTAGGAATATTTTTTTATGAAAAGGGTTATCAAGATACAAACCATGCATATTTAATGGCACAATCAATATAGTTAATTAACAGATGAAAAAATAACTTTAAAGAAAAAGGCCAAAGATGAGAGTCACAAATTTTAAAGTTAAATAATAAGGTAGAAGATATGATTTAGTTAACATTGTAAATATTAAGTTATATATCTCCTGCAAGAGTGGATGATGTCTACTTTGAATAGAAGTGGTTAACATTCCAGTTCATGAGAGTTTATTGTGATATGCCCAAACTAGTAAATGGGCCTCACTCCTTGAAATATATAACAGTGGCACTCCTAAGGATCAAAATCAATTATGTGAATTATATATACTCAAATATGCTATATATACTTCCTTTTGATATTCATTCATTTATGGACATCCTTGATTATAATGGCTCAATAAATTCTAATAAAAAATCAAACAATGGAAACAATCTTATTAATAATATGTGAGATTATTTTATAAGAGTAATTTGAATTTAGTTTTATGGTCTCACCTTTGATTCCTTGTCATATATTTGTAGTAATTTTTTAACATCATCTCTTGATTTATATTTTCCACTATGCATATTATTAATGTTATTTTTAAATTTATTATTTTTTGCAATGCATCCATTCGTAAATAATCATAACAAGGAGATGAGTTTATATTGAATCTATTAATCATTTGCTCCAAGAAATGCATCGATCCCTCAAACTTAAATGTATGCTTTGATATTAAAATCTAAATATAGGTTAGTCACATAATATATAAGGCTTATCTATGTGACCAGTCAAATTGTATGGCTACCTCTTCCTCAAAAATATTGTTTGTGTTATGAATACCATAAATGCCATAAATCACTGAGAATACGTTAAACTCATATTCATCATTTATAATCATATAACATCCTTCAAAAATATTTTCATTCATGTTTTTACTTTCCATATAGTTGAGAACACTTATAATAAATAACTATGCTTCAACCATGGGGACAAGAAAGATACAAACAAAAATCAAGGCACCATAACCAATGCAAGTGAGTAGATTTGGAATATCATTTTATGTAATTTTTATTACAATATTACATAAATAAAAAATAATTACTTTAAGACTAGGGGGAGATGGTTTTTTAACCCTACCAAATTTCTAATCAATGTAAAATTATTAAGAAAAAACACTAAATCAGGTCCAAATTATGTTTACTAGCTCAAAATTTTAATTGGATTTCGGTGATTGTATAAAATTGAAACCTAAATTTCAAAATACAATAAATTAAATAGTCTTGTTAGTTATCCAATTTTTATTTCATTTTATATAACCATGATTATCTCAAAATTTCATTGCTCTATAAAATATTTTTTGCAACATATAATAATGTATCTGATATCTTTGGCCTAAGATTAATTCATATGGTAGCATGCCCTATGACATCCTCAAGGACTATTATAAGTATGTTATATTAAAATTGGTGCCAAATTATGTTGATGCTTGATCAAATGTTTCATTGAATTTCAAACCATGTCTTATTTTAGTAAAATTAAAAACATAAAAATTAATCACAAAATTTAGGTTGTCTTTGTCACAAATTTGTTTTTACTATATTTATCAAACTTTTCATTAGATTTTTTTGAATAAAAATTAAACCTAATATTTACTAAAATAATATTTTTTGGAAAATACAAGTTTAATGTGCACTAAGTAAATGATAAAAAAAAATAGTCTAAATTAATATGATGTGGAGCTAAAGTCACCTGATAAACTAAACTTCAAACCGTCCAAACCTAAAATTAGGAATTGAAATAACTCAATTATTATGTTATTAAATATACAAGAGAAGTACATAATTCTAATATAATACTCAATTATATTAGAAAATAGCCAAAGACAAAATTTACACTCAAGATTAACTTTCTAGACTTAGAAATAATTTGTTAATTGTAATGACTTCTATGTAACATGTCATATATCATAGCATCCTAGGATTCAAATTTCACTTGTCGAGCTTCAAAATCCAATTCTAGAATAGTTTCTCTGGCTCAACCCTGATGTCATGAGTTTTATCATAATTTTATCAAAATATAGACTTAAATAGCATGTGAGAAAGTAGACTTATTGAAAGAATAATTATTAATATTAATATAAATAATAAATGAGAAGAATAAACTCATCATTAATAATTTAGAATGGAGATTCATTTAAGTCAAAATTAAATTAATAAAATAATAAGATTATACACAAGATTTGATTAAATTACATCTCTAAAAAATATCAGTTAAATGAAAGATGATTGTCATTTATTTCTTATAATTTGGATGTATCGATCAAGATAAGGATATGAATTTATAATTTATAATTTAAAAATAAAACTAATGTTGAATAACCTTCTGACTAAATATAAATAGCCTATAGACTATTAATATGTAAAAAAACATTTAACGTTCTCTCTCTTCATGATCACATGTCTAGTCACGAATGAACCCTTTAGTAAATGTTAAATCATACCAAATATTTATCGACATTGACACCTTATCACAATATTAATCACTCAAATATCACTATTTTAATATTTTACATTAATTTAACACCATATAAATCAATCACATTAATGATGATAACCAAACATTTATTTCTATAAAAATATTTTTGTTTGATTACTTGAGATTTTATCCACTAATGATGCTAATCGAATAGGATTTTGACATCTTTAGGTACATAACTTTCAATGATTTTGAGCATCCTATTCTAGAATAGCTTCTCCAATTCCACCCTGATGTCATGAGTGTTATCACAATTTCCTCAAAATTTAGGCTTAAATAATATTTGAGAAAGTAGACTTTTTGAAAGAATAATAATTATTAATATTAATAATCAATGAGAAGAATAAAATTTCCATTAATAATGTATAATGGAGATTTTTTAGGGAAAAGTAAATTACCAAAATGGTAGTGTTGTCTCCAAATATTGCATCCTAAAAGAGGGTTGTGTAGGCCTCCTCTATATTTGGGTAATGTCAGGACATTTCCAGGCCTGTGGGTGTGCTTATAAGTGGAAATGAACCTCTAGATTGAAAGGGCTAGCTCCCTGTATTAGATTTTTATGCAATAAAACTATTAAACCAGCTTGTATGAATGAAAAGAGTCAGAAGTTTGCATAAATGAAAAGCCTAATCTAAAATGGTGATACATGAAGAATTAGTATCCACATATATGCCCTATATGTATGCATAATACAACAGAATATAATCTATACTTCAAACTCTAGAAGATTGTAACATAATTATTTCAATGTAGAGACAAAATGAATGAGATCACAGAAGGTAAGTAACTGGAAAGACAACCTATATAGTCTAGGAAAGGGTTATACATATGCAAAATCTCATATAGATAGAATTCACTCTACATGACCTATTGGATCAACTTTTTGCTCAAAAGCATGAAGGACACAGAATAAAAGGATAAACCATCACTTGATATCACTCTGTGTCTCTTGCATGCCCAAGAAAATGTCCAAAACTTAGAAATAAAAAATACTTATGCTTATTTTTTCAAAGGCAATAAAATGGGAAAACATTCTAGCAGGGCTTCACTGTACTATCTGTGTGTGATAAAACAAGATCCCAAGGGTCCTATTTATATAAAAAGAGGGAGAGAAGAGAGAGATCTTGGGCACCAAAATAGAAGCCTCCAAAAAAAAACTCCATCACCATCCTAGTAAAACTAATTCCAACTTCTCTCTCATTTAGTTAAATTTTGTCTTTCTCTTTAATTCGCCCTCTTGAAATGACTAGGATCACTACAAAACCAATGGTGAGATGACCCTCCATAATAAATGGATCAAATCATTGTTTTGAACCTTAGATTTTTCTTGAAAGCTTCTATGTTTTACACTACATACCCATTCAGGTTTTTTGAATGGCTTTACTTATAAAAATTATAAGTCAAGGATGTTGGGAAACCTAATTTTCACTATCAAGGTTAGTTTCTCTTTCAGGGTTTTTGATTGCTTTTACTTATAAAATTTTATAAGAAAAGCTCTTTTGAAAACCTGATTTTTCTTTTCTTAAGAACCTTTTAGGTTTTTGAGTCCTTTTACTCCTTTTTTACAGAGTCATTCAAGTTCTCCAAGTGACTTCACTTCTTGCTTAAAGACTTTGGGCATAAACTTGACATCTTGCATCACATCACCAATTTGCACCATAATGGCTAGTTCTTTGTGTTAAATTTGATGTCTTATGGCACGTCATGTCTTTAAACCCTGATGGCTAGTTGGCCACCCTGAATTGAACATCCTGTGGCACATCATGTCTTTGAACCCCAACAACTAGTTGGTTGCATCAAAATTGACATTTTGTGACACATCATGGGAATCTATTTGCATCAAACTTATTGTTTTAAGAAAATTTCTTGAATTAATTCCTTCAGATAATTTGTCTAAATTAATTCCTTTAGGAATAATGGCTTCTGGGCAATGGCTAGTTTCCTTTGATAACTTTTTTTGAAGGACACGTGGGAAAGTTTCCTTCAAAAAAGTTTTGAAGGACACCTGGGTAGGAGGACAAGGTCCCTTAAAAAAAATTGAATGGAATTTCCAAAGGAAATGGCCCTTCAAAACTTTTCTGAAGGGTAGGCTATGGGCAAAGGACCCTTCGAGAAAAATCTCGAAGGGTAACCTTAGAGAAAATGGTCAAAAGTGACCCTTCAAGAAAAATCCTGAAGGGCACTTACATAAAATGTCCCTTCAGATAAAATCTGAAGGGGCATTTAGGAAAGACCAAGGCAAAAATGCCTTTTCGAAAAATCCAAAGGGACACTTGGGAAAAAAGTGCCCTTCAAAATTTTTTTGAAGGGTCACTTGGATGAAAAGTGCCCTTTAGGATAATTATCAAAGGGTCACTTGGAGGAAGAAATGAGGTGAAGTGCCCTTCAAAAAAAAATTTGAAGGGTCACTTAGACAAAAAGTGCCCTTCGAAACTTTTCTCAAAGGTCACATGGGCAAAAACAAGGCAAGGAAAAGTGCCTTCAAAAAATTTTGAAGGGCACTTTAGGGCAAAACAAGTTGAGAATGATCTTGAAGAAAACAACATATCAAAGGAAAAAACAAATGGGAAAGGCAAAGAACAAGGGGGAAGAGCCTGAACCAGGAGAGGATGAAGGGAAAAGACAAACAACAAAGTGACCAAACACAAAAATGAGCAAGGGAGAAACAAAAAGAGCTAAAGGGAAAACACAAACTGGTCATGCAAAAAATGGTCAACAAGTAAGATTTTATGCATGACTAAATTGAATTAGATATTTAAAAATGTCAAAGTTAATTGAAATATGATTGTCATTTGATTTTATAATTGGACATTTTGATCAAGATAATGAGATGAATTTATCCTTTATAATTTGAAAATAAAATGAATGTCAAAAAACCTTCTAACTAAATATAAATAGTCTGTAGACTATTAATATATATAAAAATATGTAACATTCTCACTCTTCATAGTAACATGTCTAGTTATGAATGA